>JALIZH010032946.1:835000-1240000 GCA_030522465.1 Rhipicephalus appendiculatus | reverse complement strand
TTCTAATAAGCCAGTACTCAACTAGCGCTCTTGGAGACTACTTTTACTATCTTGAAGCTACTTGGCCTCTTTGTCGCTTTGCCTCAATATTGCACTGTTACGGAACATTCAAACAAGAAACTGTAGTGAATCAAGCAGACCAATACATTCCACATTGTTCCTCATTCGCTTACTCGAACCCCCGTGAACTTATTTGCATTTTTAAAAGTTACGATAGAGAGAATGTAGACCGAAGGGAGGGTATCACTAACCGGTTTGTCTAATCACTTGTCGCTCTTTACTGAACTGAATTCGAGCTCTGAGAAGGAAGGTGGGGTAGTATTATGCTTTAGAGGCTTGTTGGGCAACTTGGTGAATTATTACGGAGTGGAAAATCTGTAAACGAAAACAAAATAAGAACAAAAAAGCTAAGAGTAGGAAACAGACAAGTTGACAGAAACGGCACTTGTCAGCAAGCCAGCGCGGAAAACAGACCAAAGTATAGGATGAACAGAACTCATGAAAGCTGCCTGTAGGGCAAGTTTGTACATTCTTTCGTTCTACAGTGTAACCCGTGGTTTCTCTTGTTTCCTTTCCATTTTGCAGGCATTCTACCGCGTAATAATAAGCGCATACCAACTCGATAGTTTTACGCTCACTTCTACAGTCTAAATTATGTGTGTGCAGACAGCAGTATAGGCGTGCGCACCCGATGTTTACCCACAGCACGCCTGACTCCGTTGCATCTTATGCTTCTGCAACTAGGCTTATTGAATTTGTATCGCAGGATGCCACAAATGCGTTTAACATCGGCGGGAAGTGCCAAGGCTGATAAGGCTCTATTCTGACTGAACGAGACATGCCATTCTCAATGCTTCCATATTCTGTTTGGTTCGATTTTCTTTCCAGAGTAATCTTTTCTCTATATGGAAGATACAACAACGAGTGTCATGTGCAAGTAAAATCTATTTATACCTATATTCGTAAAGCTTCGCACGATTTGTGAAGGGTTGAGTTGGGTTAGCAATGAAGCATGAATTAGGAAAATAAAGTTTAAAGTAATGAAGTAATTATTCGGGCAAGCGCTGTGAATCACCGCAGCTGTTGCAAAGAGTAGATACTATATTCACTGGGAAGATACAAACACCTAAGGATATTTTTATACGTCGAGTTTTCCTCTGATCAACATTCTCTCATTTTGACGAAATAGTTGCTCTACAAAACGCCGCTTTGAATGAAAGTCAATATAAAAGTACGCTTAGAAATCGCGAGATCATTTTCTACGAAATCTAACAAGACACAAATAAGTAGAATGAATAGGCAATACAGAACGTGAGCTGTATGATTAAATACATGTAGGCCTTATATTAAGCTTTCTGTGACGTCTCAGTTTTTACTAAACTTTATTCCGACGGGTACTGTGCTTGGCATTCGCGTGGAAAGTTGTACATTTCATTTTTTATTTTGTTGCAAAATATTAAAGCAAGCACAGATGAAAAGAAAACAAGAATGTTTTATAACTAACGCTCAACACCACCTGATTCTTAGCCTATTTACTGTAGTCGGTGGTGAGAAATAGGAACAAGCTCAGCAAAAAAAAAAAAAAAAAAAACGCCATTCATGAACAGGCAGGCAAAGAAACCCACCAAGTAAACTGATAGCAGATTCATAACATTACGAGCATCAACAGACGTTACCTTCCGATTCACGTACGCTGTCCTTCTTTATTCTGCATTTATGAGTGCTATAACTTCTTTGTGGTCCTCCAGGAGGCTCCGCTGTCCTCATTCAACGTAAGCAATGCCCGTCTCTTTGAACGATCTTTAATATACAAGTTCTAATATGCATGCAACGGAAGAGGGCGGGCTCTTTGATATTTTCTTTCGCCGTAGCCAGCGCATCTCTCATGTGAATGTTTTTCTTTAGTTGGTACTTCATTATGTACTCCTAATTTTTTCGCGGGCGCCAAAAACAGCTGTTTTCGTTTACTTGGGCGGCGAAGGCGAGCACATCGCGAGCTGCAACAAAAAACGAAATGAGTTTCCCGCAAAAAAGAAGTCGTCTCTGTACTGTTTACCGAAATTTGTTGACATTTTGAGAAACCAAACGCCCTTAGGCGGCTTAATAAGTAGTTCCGCCAGGAACCAGTCACGCATACGCAGACCAAACGGCTATGAGCAAACTATAGGGTAAAGTCCGCCTGTGTGGAGCGCGTTTCTTTTTCTTTCCCTTTTTTATTGTTGTACTGTGTTCTTATTTTATTTACGATGTGAAAGAAGACTGGCACGCGAAAAGTAACAAACCGGAGACCAAGGCCCGCCAAAGGCAGTTTGAATTAGAAGCCCTGTTCATCGAGGAAATGCCAACGAGGTAAAAAAGAAAAAGCTGCTCAGAACAGGAAGTTGGAGACAGAGGAAACGAAGATTCTGCAAGGTAGTCGAATCAACGTGAAAGATAAGAAAAGTCCCGGGAACGAGGAAGTGTGCCAGCACAGCAGGTGCAACCTCTGCTGCACTGCGCTTTCCGGTGGCGGCGCACACCGGCTGTCGCAGATCGCCTCTCCAAGCGAACCGGCCTGATTTATTTGGGGGATTTATGCGAACGCCTGCCACGCGCTCTCCTCGTCCGCCGTTGTCTCTTTCCGTGCTCATCAGTGCTGCAGAGCTGGGCACAGATCGTAAACGACGCCGGCTCAACCTGAGAGCTTCGACCCGCTTGCCCGTTCGATACAGAAGAGAGCGGAGGAAAGATGCTGTGGCCTTTGCAGCTGCCATAAACTTGGCCTCGAGCAACAAGAGTGGTGCCATCTGGTTTTTTTAACGCGTGGAGGTATTTTGTTGTCCAGCCGCGCTGTTCTGTGGTACACAACGTACACATAAAGAAACACACGAGAACCCAGAGGGCGCGGCTAACACCCATCGGCAAAAAACAAAGCCGTCACTTAGTCCAACTCGGCTACACACTCGGGATCTAGTCTGAGCCAGGAAAAACGAGTGACAGTAAAGGCGCACCTGAAGGAGAGAAACAACAACGGAGTAAAATATACGGGCCGCCACCTTGATGCTCTAAAACAAAGGCAGCTGTTATTTTATTCCTCATTCCATAAATCCCCGCTCACTACTTTGGCGTTTCATGCTAAACATAGAAGGTGCCGCAAAGGCATTTGAACTCACAGTTTTCTTTTTATCATTCAACACTTACCTTTATAACATGTAGCAAAGGCTGGTGAGCCAATATTCAACCTTTTCTTCTGAATATGGAAGCTCCGTTGGCCGGTAGTGCCCAGCACCTTCGAAGACATGTGGAAGAGACGAAGGATCAACTGCAGATTTGCCACCTTCAGTGCAGATTTAAAATTACATGATTCTTAAATAAGAAGAAAGATTGTTAGGCATTACACTTTCGTCCTTGAGTAGCCCCTACAAGGCATTGTAAAAAAGAGCAAATTTGGCAAGCTGTTTAAAAAAAGTCACTGTTTCGCCACAAGGCGAAGCAATGAATGCGATAGCAATAAATTGGAATGTCAAGCGATGAATGACAAGCAGGTCGAAACGTGCAGCGCGCTGCTCACGCACACATGAAGCACGAAAACAACACGCACAGGACGAGAGCAAACTAAAAACATTCACCGCTCGACACTTAACGCACTGCTCAAACAAAAATGACGCACGAAACGTATTCACAGGTACAGACGAGCGCGAACTAACAAGTGTCACCGTTGTTAGTTCGCTGTATTTGAAAAGCGTGCTCTTTTCGCAAACTGGGGGGACTGCAGCCAGCGATGTGACCTTCGCGCGCCCGGTAACTACAGCGCTATCGTTCCGCCTAAGCCCCATTCTCCGCCACCGCGAGATAAGCGCGCGCGCGCACGGGCATCTACCCCCCCCTCCCCCCCTTCGGGTAAAGTGCACGCCGGAGAGCGCGCATCGCGACGAACGGAGCAGCTAAGCCCCGCCGAGCGCGGCCTTTGCGCCATCTCGCTGGTAATGCTGAAAACACACTGAAAACTCGCTGTATATAAATAGCTCGCCGTTTGAACGTTGAAGGACGTTCGCCTTCGTGGCTGAATGGTTAGCGCCGCGCTGCAGCGCGAAAGGTCCCTGGTTCGATGCCGCGCGTCGGAAACATTTTTCTGAATTATTTTTCTTTGAGGTTTTTATAAATATATAGATACATATACATATACGGGACATGACGGCGACGCCGACGCCGACGGCGCAAACCAGCCGAGAGTGTCCATATAATTGCTATCGCAATAAAATAATGTGTAGGGGCAGTGCAAGAGACAACATAAAAGAAAACGCTGTGCTGTCGTCATTTGTTTTGGTTGTCGCAGGAAGGCAATTTATTTTATCGACAACAGCATCCTAACAGGTTCGCTTCTAAACACGGCGTGTTGGAGGACAACGGACAGGAAGTAATCAGGTGAAGTCGGGTTAAGTGGAGTCCTGTAATAATGAACAGATCTCGCGATGGAGTAATTTGGGACAGCGGTCACCATTCGATGGAAAAGTAAAGCGGTGAAGCTGCACCCAAGTTTTATCCTGTTGATCAGTTGACCTTCCGACTTTGATGTTGCAATAAGGTATAGTTAGGCGTTTTCATAAGCTGAGTTTTCTGCACAGTGCTCAATTTTTACCAACTTTGAGGATGCTACATTTGCTGTAAGGACGGATGTCTTGTGGCATCTTTCGACTGAACTAACTTTATTCACTTTGAAAATCACTTTTGTCCCGCTGCTAAACCGCTAGAAAAAAAGGGATACTAAAGTGAAACAACCAATTCGCTAAAATAGGTAAATTGTACTCTGAGAACTCTAATGTTGTAAATTTCACTGGCGTAGGTTTAATGATAGAGGAGAAAATCAAGGAGAGAGTTTGATTTTGAATTTCGCGCCAAAATCGACGAGCCTGACGTCATGAATGTCAGTTCGATGGCGCTCTCAAAAGGCAATATACGTCATTCTTACCGATTAGGAACTACGTAGGACCTAGAAGATGACGTCGAAATTTACGGTGTCACGGCCTTTACTGCGGGAGTTTCAAGGTGGTGTCGCCACCAGTCTGGTCTCTTTGAGCATTTTCTCGCTTACTAGGCGCGTCCTCGGGGCGAACGCAATGATTTTGGAATTGTAAAAGAGTACTTTACTAGTATGAGAAAAATTGTTTTTTTTTTCTCTTTTTTTTAATCTTTAGTGCCCCTTTAAGGCTTTGGAAAGAAGCCTCTACGCTAAAAAAACAGATAAACGGGCAGGAGGCCCTGAAATGCCGCGCGTTAAAGCATGGAGGCTAACGAAAGCTACGGTTATTTGCGGTTTAATACCTTTCAATGTGGCCACCATGAATAGGATAGAATGTGCAACCACGAAATCTGCAGCGTAGTTCCGTACACACTAGCACCCGGCTTCGGTTTGCTTGTAAGTGAATGGATAATTAAGGGCGTGTATATAATTGTCAATTATATGGCTTTTAACGAAGAAGTCCCTACAACGTACTCGCCGCTTATAAGTCAGTATTGCAGTGAACAGCATAGGAGCAAGCATTTCGCAAAGTACAATTCTGTTTCTTGACATTTAAAACGTTACTTTCTCTGTAGAACAGGTTAATGCAATACAGCAAAACAACCGGCATTTCAATCCCGCGTTTTTGGAAGCGAGTAGGAAAAGCAATACCATTGTGATGCGCACTCCGCTCGCGCAGCAACTGCAGAAAGCGAATATCCGCTTGATGCTCAGTGGAGGCGCTCGCTGCCGCGGAAGCGAAATCGTTCCTTCGAATGCGGAAACTGCTAAGCTACTCTTCTTTCTTTGCATTCGTTTGCCCGAGCTGTTGCTTTGCTCGAGGTGAACGCGACCTACGCGTTCGCCGTAAACAGAAGCGAGTTTCTGTTTTCAATGTGCCTGCATAAGGAAATTAGGGCACAATAAATCTGGCAGCACTTGTACCGTTGAGCAGACGAAGAGCGTCCCCTATTCCGTTCGTGTTTGTTTCTTTCACTGCACTTTCATTCGCAAGTGCTCGGCGGGGAATGAAGTCTTTCCATAAAAACATGAAAAAACGTGTTATGTTTCCTTTTTTGTTTCTTTTTCTGAAAAAAAATTGAGACTACTAAAATAGAGGCAGTACCTCTTTGCGCGTAAATATACGCACACTCGGAGAAACAGGGCGCAGAAAACATCCAATATAACACGAGGAGCGCACGTGCAATTCAGCGGATACAACAAACAGAGAAACGCAGAAAAACGCAAAATGCGCAGTGAGCATTTGCTTGCCCGTATGATCTTTGTATATTTCGTAGTTCCCAGTCAAGCGCGCACTCAACCATTTGTGTCAGATTGTCTTGTTCATGCACGGGTGTCGGCTCACACTGAAACGTTGTCGTTATTTTTTAAACTCATCCCAACTAAATGTGTTTTTAGCGAAGAAAAGAAATGAAAAGGACGTTTAAAAAAAAAGCAGGATATAAAAGTGTGCTAATGAAATAAAAAAAATTTTGGCAGATCCCAAGTACCATGGGAATCGATGTTATGCGAAGCATGTGGAGGCAAGGTGACTGGGTTTTAATTTTTCTATTGAGCGAGACGTTACGACATGACCTTTACGCATATGCATATGTTCAACAGTCGCATATGTTTCATATAACAAGTTATTTACAGTTGCGTAACGATGCCAACAAAAACATGGGTAGTACCAACACCAGAAGCGGTAAGCTGACATGCAGCATTTGTGCTTGCGAGGATGGTACCCCTGGATAGTTCTTCGTGAACCAACTACTGTGGATGGCGCTTGTTTGTTCTGTTTGTTTGTTTATTAATACTGTCAACCCCAAAGGGGTGTTTTTACCGGAGTGGAAAACAATACAATTTTACAAGGTAACGTACAATGTTCTACTGCAATTCGACCATAAGAAAACAAGAAAAAGAGTATACAATTACGCTTAAGTATACAATTGACGTTAACCCGACATGACGCATCCTTATAGGAGTACATATGTAATGTTTATAAACTTAGCCTGCACTGCGACCACAACTGACGTTTCACCAACATCACGCCTGCATAGGGTATTTTTCCAAAGCAGTTCCGAGACCTGGCGTGGCTCAGTGGTAGAATACTTGATTGCCACGCAGATTGCTTGGGTTCGATTCCTGCTGGGACCCTGAATATTATTCTCATTCGTCGGGTCAACGCTGCTGATGTCAGTTTTTCTTAACGCTCTCGCATTTAAATTACTAATGTCTGTTCTCGCCGTTCCTGGGTAGATATAAATTGTCAAACAATTGTGGCACATACCCGCACACCGTGGCCCGTGGTATACGGGTATGTGGCACAAGTGTCTGCAGGAAAGGGTTTGATGACGTATGGGACAGGTTTTTCACGTTACTAAATTCATGACCAGCCAGACATATTCGTCAATACCTCTTACCCTCCCATAGAAATTTTGGTCTACACCAAGTTAAGGAGGCGATCAAGAAAGCACCTAGAAGAAGCGGCTAGATAGATAGATAGGTAGATACGTAGATAGAAACGCAGAAGTGCTTACAGTACGCAAAGAAATGCTTCGCATTTAATAAGCCGAAATTTATCTTCAGTGGTCAGCAATTATTCGTTAACTTATCTTTCACATTTCCGGGAATGTAGCCCGTATCTAATATAGTTTGGATTCTAATCTATATGTCTATTAACGATGTTGATGACCCTCTCCGCTGTTCATGTCAAGTTTATATTTTCTCCAATCGCTTGAAGCTTCCCGAAGTGTTGACGTCAAGAAAGTAAAAAAAAATAACAAATTTTGAAACTCTTCAAGGCGCAAGAGCGCAGTTGTACTGTAATCAGTGTCATGAGCAGGCGCATACTCAGCGGGCTGCAAAAATAGACGCTACTTGGCCATTCACACCTTCAGTCTCCTCTGCTATTCCGTAGCTTGGACGCTTTGTTAGAGACACAAACAACACAGAAGGCTTCACAGTCCACATTTCTATAATTTTAGTTTAAAGAGTGTCGTGCCAGATTATGTTCCCTTATTTTATGGGTTATTAAGATGACATTACGTGTGTAGAGTCACTGGTCAGCTTTGACAGCAAGTGAACGAAGTCATGTTATCAGTGTCGCTTGATCATGCAGCAGCACAATGTTCCACTGGAGTAGACAAAGGATGAAGGGGGGGTGGGGGGGGGGCTAAAAGCTTTTCACGTTTTGCATTTGTACATGGACACATACAAACGCACTCACGAAGATGCATAATGTATGGTTGATCCCCCCCCCCCCCCCCCCCCCATAAAAAAAAAATCTTGCTATGCTACTGCAACCTGCAACGTTCAACCATCTGTATATAACTGACTGACGCATGAGCAGCTCTTCATTTGAGAGTACCATTAAATATCAAGGTTCGCTGCACCATTTCTCAAGTTCACTGTTCCGATAAGTTTCTGCAAAAGTGGCCGTGAATATAGGAAGTTGCTGCGCGAAAGACTTCTTGCTTTTCAATATCGAGTAGTAGTTCTGAGGACACCACGTGAAGTTTCTGATAAGACAGAAGCTCAGAGTAAGTTGAAGGCTTGAAGTGATGAAAAAAAAAATGCGCGCATGTCCACGAAGTTAATCATAACGAGTGGGTGAAGCTCTGGGTATTGTATCGGTGAGTAACCGTACGTTACCCGAGCGTTGCCCCATATAATGTAAATTGAGTGACATAAAGTGTATAAAGAAATGTAAATTTATTTCGCCTTCACGTCGTCTTAGGCAATTCAAGGAGGATTTAGAAAATCCCTGGAATGGAGGATATGCCTCGAATGTGAATCCAGGAACACAGGGAAGTTTATTGCATACTAGTAACGGCAATTCAGGTGACTATAACTGCACTGGGTAACTAAATGACTTCCGCGGGACATACAAACAAACAAGAGAACATAGAGTAAAACTGAAAGGGGAGCTAGTTGGTACACATCACGGAGTAAGATAGACAGGAGCGCCGACTCCGCTCGTCTGGAAGGGACACATTTTGCAACGCCGCTTCATGCTTCGCGGCGTGTTTGCCAGATGGCGCTACGAATGGAGAAAAGCGGCGGAGGAGAGACGCTGTCCCCGAGCAGAGCCACGGGCGGGGACTCCGTCTGTCGTTGCTATAGCAACGGCGCGGACGCGTGCTTGGCCACGTTCGCGGGTCTGCATGCATATCCGCGTTGTCGTCTGCTCCGCGCGTGCTGTACGCCTGCTACCAATTCTTTTTTGTAGAGCGCATAGCTTTTCCAGTTTGCGGATTGACATTATGAGAAGAAATAACCCTTTGTATCGTTTCATTTCATTTATTCGAAACAGGCCCATTGCCTGACATGTTTAACGTGCACCACACAGAATTATAAAATGATACAACAACGTACATAAACATAACATACATAAACTTAGCACATAAGGTAACATGGCAAGAACACGGTACGTAAAGTAACATAGGAAAAATTTTAAGTGCGCTGACAAACATGGCTTGTTAGTACATAAGCTAACAGGGAAAGAAAAACTAGAAAATGGGACCGGAATGTAATTACAGCGAAAAGAAGCTTTTAATGAAGAGGTGGCGTTTGTCACTTCTTTCCTTTCGTTAAGTGCGAAGATGCTTCCCTTGCTTCTTTTTTTCTCTCGACGCTTTCTGAGCCGCTCGGCTCTCTTGCGAGGAAAATTGCCTCATTCTCATTAGAACGTAGAAATTGCAGAATTCCCGCTATAATCTCTTCCTTGTGAGCTTCACAAGGGAAGCTGAGACTGTGTGTCCCCAGCACATGGTGAATCGTTGCCTCGTAGACATTAGTCGACTTTGCATTACATGAAAAGTAGCTCTCGGCCACGTGCAACAGTCTGTACAGATGCATGTTTGGATATATTAATCGGCCGCGTGTTTTGGTGGGAGTCAGACTGCAAATGTCTTTAACGGGCTGTAAAGTTCAACCAAATGCGTCCCTGCACGTCTCACAGTCAGACTTTTGGCGAGATATTCGGGCCACATATCCAGTTTAGCCATGCTTCCCTCAAAGATTGAAGGAATGGCTCCCTTTCGAAGTCGAGGCACTTTCTTTACGTCTAGTAGGAGATTTCCTTTGTGTTCGCTGAAGTACCTATCAAAAATGAGGTGCTTTTCGGAGTGTCGAGCACATATTTTGTCCTTGGATTTGAGGGGTCGCTTACTCACAGGAACATTTTGACGCCACTGATGCAGTAGCTGCGGATCAGATGGGGCCGCGAAAAGCGGAATCTTCTCTCGCCCTTTGCCGTAACGATATTTACAGCCAGGAACAAAACACTTCATTGCCTCCTGTCCGGTTTGCTCCGTGTCTTCACACACAAGTACCGACACCTTGACCCTTCGAGTATGAAGAAGCACACTGAAGACATGCTAACCAAAGGGTGTAACCCGAAAATGTCCAACCAACACTAGCGCGCAGACCTCCAGACGTGGACAATAAGTGTACTTCTGCTCTGCCGTTTTTGTTCAGCATAATTTTTCGTCTGCTTTCACTGAAGATATGTTACAATGTTTCGCATATGTGTATAAAAAGCAGTACGATGTTTTTAAATCATATTTTAGTATTGGTACGCATATATACGCGTTTTTTTTCTTTTTTTTTTCCTTTTTTTTCTGTCATATTGAGAATGCCGAGCGAACGGGTTTCTAGCAGACGACATGCTCCGCGCACGCCGTTCCCTGCCGCCGCCGCCGCCGCCGTCCGCTGCCAGTTGGCGCATGCGCTCATGAGCGCAGGTGTTGAATCATTTTTATGCGCCTCGACAGATGGCGCTACGCGTTGCGATCAGCGCCGGGAGAGGAGAAAGCATGTGCGGAAGCGTGAAGAGGAGCGGAGGAGGAGAGCAAAGGAATGAGTGAGACCGCCGCGTCCGCGTTGCGCGGTTTGTCCCGGGTGAATGCGTGGGGCGGCGGCGGAGTCGGCGCTCCTCTCTTATCTTACTCCGTGGTACACATTCATCTTAATAACTTTTTTAGCGCAAACAAACACACGGACAAAGAGAGGGAACGACACCAGCGCTACTATCAACTGAAGGCTTTATTCAGCAAAGGAAAACATATATACCGAAAATGGCACCTGCTGCCCATGCGCACCGTCGTAGGTGCATTGTCCGAAGCTATCGCGCCGTATCTGCTGCTACCCCCTTTCTTTCATAAGCGACACTTCTTTTTCGGAGATAGTTAAAGGGACCCTGAAACGGTTTTGACGATTTTGTACAGACACATTGGGCCAGTAGACCAAGTCCTAAGGCTCATTTACAGACTAATTTAAGCTCTCTACTTACACTGTGTAATTTATTACAACGCTATAAAGCTGCGAATCGCTGCAGATCACTGCGGCTCAGCCCAACGCGTTTTCAACCGCCCCTTGCGAGTACGACATGCAGTGTGGGCCCGACGTCATTGGGGCTGCTGGCGACGTCACTGGGGCTGCGGTGTGCCGGGTGTGCGCGCACGAAAAATTGGCTGGCAGGGTGGCGGCACCTGTCGGAGCAGATCTCAACCACTCCGCGATATCTCTGTTGCCAGACGGCGTGCGTGCTGCCGGGCGCACTCGGCTATGGTCTCCGAGATGCACGCAACCTGTCGGCGTGCAATCTCGGAGGTGATCACTGGGCGAAGCTCAAATCGTCGAGTGTGCTCACGTGAGCTCTGCGATCGCCAGTGATGCCAGCGTGTCTCATGAGTTGAGGAGGCAAGGCAGGGGTGAGAAGGAGGGTATGATATAATTGTCCGTAGCCGCCTTGGTACACGGCGGGCCGCTAAATTTGTGGTGCCAATGGTTCGATGATGCTCTAGTCTAAACGCTGACAAAGCTTCAAATAACCGTTTCAGGGTCCCTTTAATGACGGGTGGCTGATACACGATGACCCCCCTGATGTGGATGTGATATGCTTCCGCAAGCTCTCGTGTGGTGCGATCACGGTGCCTGAACAGAATGACTGTATCTGTAAAGCGTGCTTCGCAGCCACACTGCGCACAGTGCATCGCCAAATGCGTCAGCGGCCTTCCCTTCAGAGACGCAAGGTGCTACCTTAGGCGTATGTTAAGGCAGCGACCTGTCTGCCCCACATACTCACGTCCACATGTCAAAGGAATACAATAAACAAGGTTAGACGCACATTGAACAAAATTGACCCTGTGCTTAACATTGCATGTACGTGTGCTTCCTCGTCCTACAGCGTCTAGCTTGCTCCCAACCATGGGGCATAGCTTGGCCAGTTTATTTTTGGCCGTGAAAACTACATTTAGGCCATACCTATGGGCGGTCTTTTTTATTCGATGTGACAGCGCATGTACGTACGGTATCACCGCTAATTTGCCTCGTTCATGCTCCTGTTGACTGTGTTGGCTGCCTTTTATATGATTGATTAGGCGCCTGCAGATTACCTGCAATACAGATTCGCCTTAACATACGCCTAAGGGAGCACCTTGCGTCTCTGAAGAGAAGGCCGCTGACGCATTTGGCGATGCACTGTGCGCAGTGTGGCTGCGAAGCACGCTTTACAGATACAGTCATTCTGTTCAGGCACCGTGATCGCACCACACGAGAGCTTGCGGAAGCATATCACATCCACATCAGGGGGGTCATCGTGTATCAGCCACCCGTCATTAACTATTTCCGAAAAAGAAGTGTCGCTTATGAAAGAAAGGGGTTAGCAGCAGATACCTCGCGATAGCTTCGGACAATGCACCTACGACGGTGCGCATGGGCAGCAGGTGCCATTTTCGGTATATATGTTTTCCTTTGCTGAATAAAGCCTTCAGTTGATAGTAGCGCTGGTGTCGTTCCCTCTCTTTGTCCGTGTGTTTGTTTGCGCTAAAAAAGTTATTAAGATGAATGTGTACCAACTAGCTCCCCTTTCAGTTTTACTCCAGTTCATTTCTAGTTCTACGAGCTCTTTTTCTGTGTTACCGAACCTCGACGTGTCAAATCCCGCCACCTTGGCCCCCCGTCATCGCCCTTTGTGAATGCAAGGCGAGGGTTTATAGCTGGCACCTAAGGAAACGATTGTGCCCACCGGAGCTGCTAGGACTGTTTGGTTTCCTGCCCCCTTCGCCTACCCATACGACGCGGCTATGCAAGATGGTTCGGGGCGAGTGCAGGACACAAGTGCGGCACTTCAGAGATTGCCTAAGAGTGGCCTGCGTGAACCCTACCACGGGTAAGCTGAACCTGGGGCTGCTACGAAAGTGGTCAACTCATGTTGACAGACTTACGGAGTTAGTGTGGAACAATGTAAGTCCGACCCTGTAGGCACCTAAGAAGGCTGTGCCTCCGGAAGGAAAACTTTTGGTGTTAGGGGACGTACCTTTGAGTGAACGGGAACAGGATGTGCTAAAACTAGGACCAAAATTCTGCTTAGATACTTCTATGGATACTGTGGAATGTTTGGCGATGACGCGAAATGTTGCGAGATATGTGGGGGATGCGGACAGGGATCCTTTTGTTTCCGAGGGTGTGGATGCTGTTGTCAGAGCAGGTCCGCTAGGGAGGGGAGGAGCTTCCCTTGGACTGCTATCTACCGCTTTGGCAAAAAAAGGTGCACGTCTCCTTGAGGCGGACAAGGAAGGCCACTTTGTGGTTCTAGAACAGTCCATGTTTGCGGAAAAGGCGTTAACTGCTGTTCGCAAGAACTTCAGGGAGGTACACAGTAACACAACAAGCACAAAATCACGCATTCTTGAAATGTGCAATCGGTGGAATTTGGCAGACTTAGCCGCCTCCGTCAAGAAGGAGACCCGTTCCACTTTGAATCTATTTTTCGCGGCCAAGACGCACAAACCAGGGATACCCTTCCGCTCGATTGTGTACGAGCGAGGCACTTGGCAGAAGGCCGTCTCAAGTTACCTCCAAAAGCACCTTGAATCTCTGACGATCCCTGATCCGTATTCAGTACGTAACTCGGCGGGAGTAACCGATTTCTTATCCAACGCTGAGTGTTCCAAGTGCTTTGGCATAAGCATCGACATAGAGGACTTATATTACTCCCTCCCGCATGAACTTTTAATAAAACGGGTTAGCGACTGTATTGTCAATGACAACAATGAGATTCTTTTTAGAAATAACTGTGGAAATACGGTGGAGAACTTCCTAGAGCTGCTCAGCTTTTATCTGAACCACACCTTTGTGGAATTCAAGGATAAGCTGTATATACAAAAGTCTGGCGTTTGTATTGGATCCAAAGTTGCACCCATCCTGACTGATATTTTTTTGAGTAGAATGGACCGTGATTTGTTGGTAGAGCTGCGGGGGGTTGCCACTAAAGTATTTCGTTATGTAGATGACTTTTTAGTTCTGGGCAGCAATGTCGAAATAGATGCGTTCGTACGGGATGTGTTAGGAGCTTTTGAGGCTAGAGACGGAGGGTTAAAATTCACCTGTGAGGTACCGGTTAAGAACACCCTGCAGTTTCTGGACCTTATGCTATATTTTTCGGCTGAACATACATGTTTTAAGTACGCTCCTCGGTCCAATAAGCCCCTTCTGAGCTACCGCTCCTTTCATTCCAAGGTCATAAAAAACGGAATAGCCTTTTCTAGTCTAAAATCCGCCGTCACCAGGTCGTGTCATCATTTGGCACAAGTGGGCTTCAGGGAGCAGATACTAAGGCTAAAAACCGCCGGCTTCCCCGAATCTGTATTGCAGGTAATCTGCAGGCGCCTAATCAATCATATAAAAGGCAGCCAACACAGTCAACAGGAGCATGAACGAGGCAAATTAGCGGTGATACCGTACGTACATGCGCTGTCACATCGAATAAAAAAAATGCCCCCACCTCCCCGAAGGGAATCGTGAGGAAATGCGAATGCATTTCGCGCGTGCTTCACTCCAATTATATATGGTGGTTGTGGTTCGAAGAAGGAAACGGCGCCTAATTTCTGCAGCCCGGTCGGGAGCACTGCGCAGAGCCTTTTTTTTTCTTTTTCTTGTTTTTTTTAATTTTTTTTATTTATTTTTTTTAATTTTTTTTTCATATATAGCTCCGCCGAGCTCCGCCGCAGTCCGCTTTTAGTTAACGCGCACGCTGCGAATTTTTATTGTTCAACAACGCACAGGAGAAACCTCCCACCGGCACCACCTTGGAGGTCAAGATTCATTGCCATATATACGGGGTGGCCAGTGAACGGTTGTGCAGCGCGAGCAGTCGGTTTTTAAATGCGAAGCATTTCTTAGCGAACTTCGGCGACTTTGAGCGTATCTATCTATCTATCTATCTATCTAGCCGCCTACGACTTTGTGCTCTCCTGGCCGTATCGTTAATGGGATTTATACCAAATTTGGTATGGCATAACATGACTGTATGGCGAACAGAAATGGCTGGTCATATCATGAAAATCATGACTAACTTGTCATGAAAAGTATGATTTACATGCCACGCTCATGGCGCGCTCGCGGCCGTTTCGTTAGCTTGATATACACCAAACTTGGTATTGAGTGACGTGACTGTATGACGAACATAAATGACAAGTGGTAATATGGAAATCATGACATGTCATGTGGGACATGACTTCCATGCCACGCTCATGGCGCGCTCGCGGTCATTTCGTTAGCTTTATATGCACCAAATTTGGAATTGAGTGACGTGACTATATGACGAACATAAATGACAAGTGGTAATATGAAATCATGACTTGTCATGTGCGACATGACTTGCATGCCACGCTCATGGCGCGCTCGCGGCCGTTTCGTTAGCTTGATATACACCAAACTTGGCATTGAGTGACGTGACTATTTGACGAACATAAATGACAAGTGGTAATATGCAAATCATGACATGTCATGTGTAACATGACTTGCATGCCACGCTCATGACACTCTTGTGGCCGTTTCGCCAGCTTGATATACACCAAATTTTAAGGTGAAAGCCTTTAATGTCTCGTGCTCACATCCGCCCGTCCGTCCGTCCGTCCCTCCAGCCGTGCCCTGGCACAGTGCCAGGTGGGCGCCGGGGCGCGCAAACGGACGCCGGTCGCGTTAGATTCAACAGCGCTCGCGCTTTGCTTGCGTAGCGTCGCTGTGCTCAGCGTCTCTAATCATTCTTGGAGGGAGACGCGCGCATCACGTTCCTTTCTGACCGAGCCCGTTTCATTAGGCGCTGCGCCGTGCTCCCGACTGGGCTGCAGAAATTAGGCGCCTTTTTCCTTCTTCGAATAGGCGCCTTTTCCTTCTTCGAACCACAACCACCACCACCCCGTTTCAGTGGGCACAGGCGTTTGAGGAACACACTTTGGAATTGACAAGGTGTCCGTCAATTTAAACGCTGGAACGCGGATGGCGTCTGCACGATGCGCAGAGGGCGAGAATACGAACGCATGCGAAACGGAGGCAGACTGGTCTCGCGTCTCGCTGCGATTCGAGGTAAAAGATTAAGCGAACATAAGTGGCAGGTGGTAACATGAAAATCTTGGCATGCATGTCATCTACAATGCCATTTACATGCCAGGCTAATGGCGCGCTTGCGTCCAGTTCGCTAGCTTGATATACACCAAAATTTGTATTGCGCGACGTGACTGTATGACGCACACAAATGACAGGTCCTAACATGTAAATAATGACATGCACATTATGTACAGCATGATATGCTCCTTGCTAGCTGCTTCGCATCGCATCGATTCCCACAGTGCGTGGGATCTGCCGGTTTTTTTTCAACCAAGAAACTCGCTAGCAGACGCTGCCTGTGTCGGCGTCGCGAGGCGAGAGAGGGAGAGGGGGGGAGCGTAGGAGAGGAGAGAGAGAGGGGGGGGGGGGCGCGCATGCGCAGTGGGAGTGTGAACGCTGCGGGCAGAGATGCCTAGAGAAGAGAGGGGGGGAGCGTAGGAGAGGAGAAGAGAGGTGGGACGCGCATGCGCAGTGGGAGTGTGGACGGCGCGGGCAGGGATGCCTAGAGGAGAGAGGGGGGAGCGTAGCAGGGGGAGAGAGGAGGGGAGGCGCATGCGCAGTGAGGGTGTGGTTGCCGTGGGGAGGGATGCCTAGAGGAGGGAGAGAGGAGGTTTTTTATTTTTATTTTTTTTGAAAGGGTTTGCGCATGCGCAGTAAGGGTGGTCACGCCGCACACCACCACCACCGGATTAAGCTTCGCCATAAGATGCTTCACATCTAACACCTGCCGGCGCGCACACCTCCTCAACCTATCCTCCTGCTCCTCCTCCGCGGACAACGCCAACGCCAACGCCGGATGCCTGACATAGCCCGACTATGAAATGCATTCGCATTTAAAAGACCGCCCATAGGTATGGCCTAAATGTAGTTTTCACGGCCAAAAATAAACTGGCCAAGCTATGCCCCATGGTTGGGAGCAAGCTAGACGCTGTAGGACGAGGAAGCACACGTACATGCAATGTTAAGCACAGGGTCAATTTTGTTCAATGTGCGTCTAACCTTGTTTATTGTATTCCTTTGACATGTGGACGTGAGTATGTGGGGCAGACAGGTCGCTGCCTTAACATACGCCTAAGGGAGCACCTTGCGTCTCTGAAGGGAAGGCCGCTGACGCATTTGGCGATGCACTGTGCGCAGTGTGGCTGCGAAGCACGCTTTACAGATACAGTCATTCTGTTCAGGCACCGTGATCGCACCACACGAGAGCTTGCGGAAGCATATCACATCCACATCAGGGGGTCATCGTGTATCAGCCACCCGTCATTAACTATTTCCGAAAAAGAAGTGTCGCTTATGAAAGAAAGGGGGTAGCAGCAGATACGGCGCGATAGCTTCGGACAATGCACCTACGACGGTGCGCATGGGCAGCAGGTGCCATTTTCGGTATATATGTTTTCCTTTGCTGAATAAAGCCTTCAGTTGATAGTAGCGCTGGTGTCGTTCCCTCTCTTTGTCCGTGTGTCTGTTTGCGCTAAAAAAGTTATTAAGAAGAGAACATAGGTACGTACAATGGAACTGCGATGCTAACACAGATCACTAATCACTGAAAAAACAAAAAAAAGAAGGAACACAAGAACTCACTATGTTTGCACAGAATTACATATCATTGGGGAAGAAAAGCAACATTACCACTCAAAAAGTGCCTTGGGCCGGCTCATATGATACGAGACTCATTTTCCCCCCCGTGCCAGTCGCTTTCAATACGGCAGTAGAGGAAGTTCAATATTCCCCTTCCTCACTCCGAAGAATCGTGTATGCCACCTTCTGAGGAAGGCTTCTTCACCGTGTGTTTCTATCTGTTCGGTCAGGTAACGAACCATGATCATCCTAATCTTCTGTAACGCTGGGTACGCAGCTCGTTGTGGTTGTCGGCGTGCTTCGGCTAAACAGCGCCGGCGCCACAGTACAAACATCGTGACAGAAAATACGAGTTGTTGAAATAAACCCCTCTTGCGCTGACCGCGCGAAGAAGCAGAGACTCCGAATTGGCGCCACACGACGTGCCACACGCCTTTGGCCGCCACGCATTCAAACATCGTATGGCGGATTGTTTCTCTTTTGCCACAGTTGGGGCAGTGACCATTGGGAACTACGCCCCACTGTGACAGTCTCTGGCGAGTGGGCAACCCGCCATCTAACTGGTGGCAAGATACGATATTAATATGGGTAATTTGTTGGGACATATAGCGCTCTAAGTGTGCCTTTTTGTTACAGGTTTCCTTGAGAAGCCTAAACATTTAGGCACATTTTAGTAGAGATCAATTCATCAATACACTTCTCGATAGGTTATTTTCGCCGGAAACAGAGATCTCTTGCTTTATAATTAGCCTGTGTCTACGTTGTGTAGACCCTTTCGCTGTTTGCAAACACAAGTGCTGGACGGCTTCCGGTTTTGCGGGCCGGTGTAGCCTAGTAGCATCGGCGGGGAACGAAAGCCTTAGCGTGTAGCCCACACATTTTAAGGCGAAAGCCTTTAATGGCTCATGCTCACGTCCGTCCGGTGTCCGTCCGTCCGTCCAGTGTCCATCCGTCCGTCCGTCCGTCATGTGTCCGTCCGTCCGTCCGTCCGTCCGTCCGGTGTCCGTCCGTCCGTCCGGTGTCCGTCCGTCCGTCCGTCTGTCCGGCCGTCCGTCCGGTGTCCGTCCGTCCGGTGTCCGTCCGTCCGTCCGTCCGTCCGTCCGTCATGTGTCCGTCCGTCCGTCTGTCCGTCCGTCCGGTGTCCTTCCGTCCGTCTGTCCATCCGTCCGTCTGTCCGTCCGTCTGTCGGTCCGTCCGTCCGTCCGTCCGTCCATGTCCGTCCGTCCCGTCCATCCGAGCTCTGGCACGGAGCCAGGTGGCCGCCGGGATGCGCAAACGGACGCCGGTCGCGTCGGACGCTACAGCGCTCGCTCTTTGCTTGCGTACCTTCGCTGTGCCCAGTGTTTGCAAACATTCTGACCGACGCCGTCTCAATGGACACAGGCGTTCACGGAATACACCTTCGAATTTACAAAGGGCCCGTCAATTTAAGCGCTGGAACGCTATGGCGTTTGCACGATGCACAAAGCGCGAGAAATTACTAACGCATGCGAACGGAGGAAGATTAGTCTCGCGTCTCGCTGCGACTCGCGGTAAAAAATTAAAAAAGAAAACACGCACACATTCGCCTTGTGTGTTATCCCACTGAGAGTGTAAAAGAAAAAAAGACATGGCATAGTCAGTGGAACGGCCACACGCTTTCGCCGAACACACTTTAGAATGTACACAGTGTCCTTCAATTTTTTTTAAGGCGAAAGCCTTTAATGTCTCATGCTCACCTCCGTCCGGTGTCCGTCCGTCCGCCCGTCCGGTGTCCGTGCGGCGTCCGTCCGTCCGCCCGTCCGGTGTCCGTCCGGCGTCCGTCCGTCCGCCCACACCCCCCACTGCGCACGCGCCAACCCATTAAAAAAAACTAAAAATAAAAAACCTCCTCTCCACCTCTCTCTCCTCTAGGCATCCCTAGCCGCGGAGGCCACGCTCCCCCCCTCTCTTCTCTAGGCATCTCTGCCCGCAGCGTCCACACTCCCACTGCGCATGCGCGCCCCCCTCTCTATCTCCTCTCCTACGCTCCCCCCCCTCTCCCTCTCTCGCCTCGCGACGCTCACACAGGCAGCGTCTGCTAGCGAGTTTCTTGGTTGAAAAAACCGACTGCTCGCGCTGCACAACCGTTCACTGGCCACCCCGGTATATATGGCAATGGAATCTTGACCTCCAAGGTGGTGCCGGTGGGAGGTTTCTCCTGTGCGTTGTTGAACAATAAAAATTCGCAGCGTGCGCGTTAACTAAAAGCGGACTGCGAGTGTCTGTGTCCAGTCGGAGTCTTCTGTCTCTCATTGCACATTAGCAGCTATTGGCATGTTCCAGTAGGAAACACCGCTCCATCGCTGCGTGCTTTACGCATCCCCAGTTTTAAATGCGAATGCATTTCTTGGTCGGGCTATGTCAGGCATCCGGCGTTGGCGTTGTCCGCGGTGGCCTCGGCAGGTGTTATAGTGAGTGGAGAGGAGGAGCGCGCTCTGGTGCGTGATGGCGCTCGCATCGCGGGAGCTCGGCGGAGCTATATATGAAAAAAAATTTTTTTTAAAATACAAAAAAAGAAAAAAAAGAAAATTAAGAGAAAATTAAAAAAAAATAAAAAAAAGAAGAAAAAAAACAGAAAAACAGCAAAACAAAACAAAAAAAAAAACAGGCGCTGCGCCGTGCTCCCGACCAGGCTGCAGAAATTAGGCGCCTTTTCCTTCTTCGAACCACAACCACCATATATAAATGGAGTGCAGCGCGCGCGAAATGCATTCGCATTTCCTCACGATTCCCTTCGGGGAGGTGGGGGGCATTTTTTTTCTGGGGGGGGGGGGGGGGGGGGGTGAATTATACTTTGTGTATGTTCGTGCTTGCTTTAGTATGTGTGCGTGTATATACAGGTATACACATGCACCCCCCCTAACTACGCCAGTGCCGATGTCTATATAGCGCGAGAGGACTTTACAAGCGCGGTTTTCCTTCGATCAACGGGTGTTACTTCTTTACCCGCCTGACGCTTTCGTTGCGCGAGAAGGTGTCACAGCCGCGCCACATCTGTACCAACGAGGATGCCTGCAGGCAATCGACGCTGTGCATGGAGTTAAGAACAACGCGCCCGTGCACAGTCGAAATGCTTTAGATAAACACGCCGCCGGCGTAGGACAACATAAATCCCCACCCCTCCCCCATCTCCTTGCTATTCTTTCCCACAATTACGTTGTTCCGAGGAAGTTAGTTAGGGACAAAGACAAACACTGTTCCCGCCTCGTGTCGTTTCTTCTTCGCAAGTGCCCCATTATTCTGTCTGGCATTCTCATCGCTGCGACCCGTACAACAATTAGCGTTGTTGGGTAAAGGAACAGGAAAGGGCCACTTTCCTGCTAGCAGAATCTCCCGCCGCCCAGTGTTTGCCCGAGGGAAATCACTGCCACCGCTTTTCTCTCAATACGCTCTTTCTAGAACGCGAAAATGCGACTTCCGCATTCGTGGTGTCGACACACGTTATAACGCTGACTCGCCGCGGCCAAGAATGGAGCGGGAGACCCTGCAGACACCTGCACTGGTAGCAGCTGTCTTCTATCAACAATCCACGCCCTCCTCGGGCCGCCTTGTCTTCGTTTGGGCTTCCTTTCTCTGCCGTAGTCGTGGTCGTTGTTGTTATTGCTGTAGTTAGTGCACTTTGTCGGCCGAAACTCAATTGCAGACTCCTCCAGAGTCCACGTTTACACGTAGAGCAAACACGGGCCATTTTTTGTGCCACGTAAAACGAAGTCCCTACAGTGCGATCCCTGCTAAAACGCCGATACGTCATTGGAGCACACTATCGCATAATACCCGCAATACAAAGAACAGCGTAATCAACAGCGTGATCGGTTGAGCACACAGGCCAATAGGTACAAAGTACCTGTGGTGTTTTCTGCGCCGAGGAAGCTGTCGGGCTTGTGCCCACAGATTTCAAGAGGACCCGTGCCTGCCCCCCTGCGGTAAGAAGCATGCGAGGCCCTACGTCACCTGTGAGACGGGAGTGGTCTATGAAATTCCGCTCTCCTGTGGAAGGGTTTACATCGGCCAGACCGGCCGATGCGTAAATGATCGAGCGAGGGAGCATGATCTGTCGATCAAGAATAATCTTTTGGCACATTTGCCCATGCACTGCAGCGCGTGTGGATGTGAGGCAAGATTTGGCAATATCACCATTCTAGGGAAGAGCAAAAGGGTGATCGAGCGAGAGATGCTAGAAGCATACCTCATCCGAAAGAAAAAAGATATCTGTATTAGCGATACCTCGGTGTTACTGCGTTCAGCTGAATTTGATTTTTTCGACAGGTTTCTGACATAGCACGTGCATTGAAAGTGGCTGATTGTTGGTGTAAAGCAGGGTGTGTTTGCGCATGTGTGGCATGGTGTATATATTGCGCTGGATTTGCAAGAATAAAATTAGTTGCGAGTTGACGCTCTTTCCTTTCGCCTTTTCTTCTCGTTGGTTTGCGTCGTCGAATTTTCTTGTAACATGCACCAACTAGCCCAACAACAAGTTTTACTACAGACAAAGAACTTTATTGAAGTCCTGAGGGACTAGCCGGGAAGAACCCGCTGGGGCCCTCGGCTCGCCGCTGGCTGCTCCCATGTCGGAATCGGGAGGCCATGCCTCTCCGCTTTTTCTAGGGGAAAATAAATTTTTCACTGTCTCTCTCGGCATAACCTGCTTTTGCCCTAAAATATAAATGCCCGCCTCTCATGAAAGATTTCCCGCGGCGCTAGCTACCTTGAAGGCTGGGGCCGGCTGCTTGCTTCTTTGAACTTTTCAAAAGGGCCACCTTCTGAATTTTGGAAGAACTCTTCCCCGCAGGCTTAGTGGAATGGTAAAAACATCTTATATTGCGATAACAATTATATGGACAGTCTCGACGGGATTTTGCCGTCGCCGTCGCCGTCATGTCGCGTATTAAGTCCAAATTGATAAGAGCCCCCTGCGCATCGTACGTTCCACCAGCGGGTAATAGCGGGTGTGCGGGAGCGATGAACGCGGCTGAAGCGGAGATCAAACGAGCCGGCCCATCTCCGTCGCTCCGAAGCGCATGCGATAAGATCCCCCCCCAACTGTTCAACCGGCCCCGCCCGTCGTTCGCTAGCGTGAAAAGACGCGAGGGGGGGGGGGGTCCCTCGAGCGACCTTCGATTTTACGAGCGTGGTCGTCGCGGGCGCTAGCGTTATCTCCCCTTCTCGGCGGCCGACAGCGGGCGGCCGGTATACCTTTCTACGTGCTGCGCTCTCAACGCGGAGAGAATGTGGTGAGCAGAGTATCCCTGGAGCGGCCGTATTCTCTTAAAGCCAGCGTTTTTTAGAGTTGCGTGGGATCGGATCGAAAGGAGTTAGCTGCCAGCCTCACTTCGTATAACATTACAATTTGTTGCTATCGCATTCATTGCTTCACCCTTGCGGTGAAACTGTGACTTTTTCAGTCTCCTCTTCGCTCGCTCCTCGAAAAAGAAGGCAATTTTGACAATGGCCTGTAGGTTTTTTTGGCATCCCTTTAATAGTTTTCCTGTAACGTTGTTCGATCAGCAGTCTAGACGGAGTTGAATTTAATATATTGCTGCTCAACAAATCGTTTCAGATAGAAGAACATACCCGTCACACGTAATTAGTAGTCCAACGCGTATTTCGTTTTATGCGGCAATGAAGCAATACGAACAGATTAATCCGAATGAGAACTCTCAGTAAAGAACAAGCGCTATAGGGGTACACAATCACACTGTAGAAGCATTGAGGATATACGAAAACATCGTCTTCCAGTCGCTGGCCATCATAAGTTCATTGAATACGTGGGCAAAAACTCGTGCTGGATTGCCGTTCAGGTGTCTGCCTCCACGCAGCTTCCCTGCGTAATCCGGCGGTGGAAAATATAAGCGCTAAATAAATTTCTAGCCTCTACTTCTTACCCTTGAGGTGGAGGGGGGAGGGGTATGAGCTTTAGTTTGCCTACTACAGGGTGTGTCGGAGAGAAAGCAGGTCTAATATTTCCGCATCACAAGCATCCGTCGAGCATCGGCAACAGTTTATTAAATGCGAAGCACTTCTTTGCGTACTGTAAGCACTTTTGCGATTCTAACTATCTATCTATCTATCTATCTATCTATCTATCTATCTAGCCGCCTACGTCTGGGTGCTCTCGTGATCGCCTCCTTAACTTGGGGTAGACCAAAATTTGTATGGGAGGGTAAGAGGTATTGACGAATATGTCTGGCTGGTCATGACATGAATAACGCGAAAATCCTGTCGCGTACGTCGTCAAGCCCTTTCCTGCAGGCACGTGTGGCCCATAACCGTATACCACGGGCCGCGGTCTGCGGGTATTCGCCACAGGTGTTTGACAATTTATATCCTCCCAGGTACGGCGACGACAAACATTAGTAATGTAAATGCGAGAGAGTTAAAAACTTGCGTCGGCAGCGTTGACCAAACGAATGCAAATAATAAATATCAGGGTCCCAGCAGGAATCGAACCCAATAAATCTGCGTGGCAATCAAGTATTCTACCACAGAGCCACGCCAGGTATCGGAACTGCTTTGGAAAAAGACCCTATGCAGGCGTTATGTTGGTGAAAAGTCAATTGTGGTTGCAGTGCTGGCTATCTAATTTTATAAACATTACATATGTATCCCTATGAGGCAGGCGTCATGTCGGGTTAACGTCAATTGTATACTTATGCGCCATCCTTTGTAGTTGGTCCACGACGCACTGTAAAGGGCCACCATCCTCGTTACCGCTTTGTTGGTAATACCTATGTTTCTGTTGACATCGTTACGCAGCTGTAAACAACTGGTTACATGAAACATATGCGACTGCTCAACATATGTCTGTGCGTACAACATTTGTAGATATCTTTAACGTCATTTCGTCCACGTTTCGCTCAATAAAAAAGTTACAACGCAGTCACCTTGCCTCCGCATGTTTCGCATAACATCGATTCCCATGGTACTTGGATATGTCGATTTTTTTATTTATTAAAGATACTTTCAAGGCCCGAAGGCATAACATAAAGGAGTGGGGAATAACAATAAATGCAAGAGCAGTTAAAAGGGGAGAAAACAAAAAAGAAAAAAAATGCCCCCCACCTCCCCGAAGGGAATCGTGAGGAAATGCGAATGCATTTCTTGCGCCGACACCGACTTCTGCCATCGCCTTGAGAGGCGCCCAGCCAGCGAACGGTTGAGAGCACGGTGTAAGAAAAATAATTTAGGTGCGGACACTCTCCGCCCGCCGCGGCGGAGAGTGCGTCCAGATAATGTTCGGCTTTAGTACATGCGCCGGCCGCATTTTCGTGGCACTAAAGCGAAGGGGCGCTGCCACACGGGGGGCCTACAGGGACCGAACGCGACGAGGCGGACGCACGGTTTTCTTTCTTTTTTCTCGTTGTATTTTTTTTAATCACCGTGCCCGCTGGCAACTATAAGGTTAGGCAACTAGAGCTAGAAACGCATGCCGCGTTTGCCTCTGCATTAGGCACGGACGCTGCGTGGTCGAGAGTGAGGCGCGAGCGGACGGGAGAGTGGGGCGCAGGGAGGAGAGAGAGCGAACGGCGAGAGAAGGAGCGGCGAAGCACTGCACCTACCCTCTCCTACACTCTCTCGCACCACATGCTCCGGTTGCTAGGGGCGAGGATAAGCGCGCGCGCCCGCAGCTGTTGCTATGGGAGAGGGAGTGAGAGCGGAGAGATAACACCTGCCGGCGCGCGGACACCTCCTCAACCTATCCTCCTCCTCCGCGGACGCTGCCGGATGCGCCTGACATAGCCCGACTAAGAAATGCATTCGCATTTAAAAGAACGTTACAGGGCGTCTTGTACGGCAACCTTTAAATCTTTTTCATCCATTATGCCGGCGATGGAGGTGGGAAGGTGGTTACAGACGGGGCTTGTCCTCGGTACAAACGAGTCGTTGCACAATCTGGTGCGTCAGGATGGCAGGCCCACCTTATAGCGATGATCGGTCCTTGATGATATGTAGCGAGGTGGATGAAATAGGGTGTCCTTCAAATGGCTGCTATAATGATAGATTTTGTGAAAACGGTTAAGGCGAGACAGTTTGCGGCGCAATGAAAGCTCAGGAAGTTTAGAGTGCTCTTCATGGATGTGACACTGGAATGACGTGAATAATTCGATAAGATGAAACGTGCTGCGCGATTCTAAATGGCTTCGAGAGTTTGAATGAGAATGGCATAAGTTGGATCCCATATGGCGCATGCGTACTCTAATTTAGGTCGAACGGTTTTGTAGAGTGTTAACTTAAGTGACGACGGGGTCGAGGAAAAGTTTCGACGCAGGTAACCGAGCATGCGGTTCGCGTTGTTAGTCACATATTCTATGTGCATGTTCCAGGAAAGATTAGAAGCAATGGGAACGCCAAGATATTTGTATTTGTGTCAACAGATGGTAATGGAATGCTGTTGAGGGAGTAAGTACGCGGACAATGGGTAGTAGTGGCGTGAAACTCGCATGCTTTTACATTTAGTTATGTTAAGTGTCATAAGCCATTACTTGCACCATTCGAATATTCAATCTAGATCGCGTTGGAGGTTAATATGTGTGTGGTTTGTAATTTTCTGGTAGAGTACACAATCGTCCGCGAAAAGTCGGACAGTTGAGGAAGTAACACAAGTAGGAAGATCATTAATATAAATTAAGAAAAGATACAGCTACAGCTATACAAGTTTGTCGACTGTTGCAAGGAAGTGATATGAAATGTGCACCGTTCTTGCCGCCAAGCATACATTGAGTAGACAGAAGATGATTGAACGCCCGCTAGCTGTAACAAACATAAAAGGTCAACAAAGGTAGCGGCAGTTCCTTGGCGTTGCATTTCCCTGCCTACGAGTGCACCTCCGCTTTTCGGGATACTATGGTCATTGGCGGACAGCCCATTGAACTAACCATGATCATCACAGAAGCTGTCGGGGAACAGCTGTCAGTAGATCTTCCATTAATCTCTTCCGAAAATAGCTATTTTTTTCTGAGGCGCGCCACAAGCTGCGCACCAAGTTAATGTGCAAATCGGTGGGCTGCCATGACTGTTTATATAGACGCTGGATACATTACCTTATTTTTATGTCAGCTGATACGGTGTATATGTCATACCTCCGAATAAAAACTCGATTGAAATTCAGCACTCATCTCTGTCTTTCTTTTGTTTATCTCTAGCTTTGATGTTTTATCTCAATGTCACGGTTACCACGATCGTCACAAACACCCAGACAACACAATGCGAGACAATGATAACGTGTTTCAGTTCCAGTTCTCAGACTCTTACACGACTGCAAACTCTTATTTCTGGATTATCTTGCGTGCTGCGATTAAGACAACGTATACAACATTGTAAGTTGTAGCAATAGATTGAAAAGTGACGACAGGCCTACGTTTAGTGTGGACACCGTCCACTCTGCATCCGTGACAGCTTAGGAGTACCACCACCAGGTAGGATGCCCGTAGCCAAGAATGTTTCTCGAGGAGGGGAAGGGGGGCACTTGCTAAAGGCCCCCACAATTCGACAAAAACACCCATTTTCAATATTTATTTTCGGTAAAATACGCCCCTCCATCAAAATTTTGGGAAGGGGGAGGGGCCCTGGGGCACTTCCCCTCCCCCCCCCTGGCTATGGACCTGACCACAATACACCGTTACTCCTATGAGTGTAGCAGAGACACAAGAGCTCAAATGCACAATAGAGTGAAATTCTACAAGCATTCACCAATAGCTACATGTGCCGCCTTGATTTGACCACTGACCCATACTATGACAACTGTGGTGCTGTAGAATCAATCGAACACATTTTGTTAGATTGCCAGGCATTCAGAGAAGAAAGATCTTGTTTCCAAAGTAGAATAGGCTCAACTTCCCACGAACTGCTAGATCTCGGGAAAATACTTGGACCTACTCCTCCTCCTCAGCAACGTAACATTTTAAAATTTCTGTTCCGATTCCTAGAGGACATTAACCTAATTGATAAAGTGTAACGTAACTTACATCATCACCATCACGTCGAGACATGCAGATATCACGATCATAATATTTTCCTTTTCTTTTTCCTTCTCTTTTCCTGCCCTGCTCCTCCTAGGGCCTTTCTGTCCTCTATACCCTGCCCCTGTACAGAGTAGCACATGTAGGCGCCTTATATACGCCGGCAGAATTCTGTGTTTTTTATTGAAGAGCTTTCTCTCTCTCTCTCTCTCTACAAGAGTATCTACATATCGATGAAGTCTTAATAAATACATGCGCTGAGCACGGAAAATACATATGCAGTGTTATGGCGAGTGGTAGGTCGATGTGCTGTCGCACAAACCCGCGTGTGCAACCATTCTTGATGGCAGGGAGAACAGAGGATGGAGAATATTGAGTACGTGCCAAGCTTTGTTCTTCGAAGCCGTCTTGAGCAATCCTCACATGCTATTTGTTTGGTCTGAGAGGCTACAGCAAAACAATGCAAACGACTGAACTTACTCAGGTGCACTAAATAATGCTACGGAATACTGCTTACAAATCTTATTTTTACATTTGTTACCTGTAAAACCCTTTGAGCCAAGTCGTAAGACATCTCGAATGGTGCTGTCGTTCAGATAGCGGAGCAAAACTTACTAAATCGGTAACATGGATGCAACCGTAACTCTAGGAGATGTGCACTTGCTTTTCACTTATACATTTTAAATAAAGAACACGGCGAAATGGTGTTGGTTTGCGTTTGCGGGTTGCGCGAATGATGAAAAAAAAAAACAACAAAAATAGTTGCACAGGACGGGCAGTTTTCTCTTGAACAAAAACTCCTTATATATATATAAACAATATATATATATATATATATAGGGTACCCCTCACTACACCTTCCTCACGTAAAAAAAAGGTCTATATATATATATATATATATATATATATATATATATATATATATATATATATATATATATATATATATATATATATATATATATATATATATATATATATATATATACCTTTTTTTTACGTGAGGAAGGTGTAGTGAGGGGTACCCTCTGTAAATTATATCAGCTCTATCGCCCGACAAAAAACAAATCTGCAAAGCAAGCACACAGGAGAATGCGAAATAGATCAGCGTATATTGAGACACCACGCTCTTCTGAATGCACAATCTATCCTCCCTTTTCCGTATGATGCGTCGTCTGCATAAATTACGTAGTGCGAAACATTGCTCAAGGCATGCGCAAGTGGAAGAAAAGTTGCCTCATCTCAACGTAGTGTCCCACATTCTCCGTAACATGCAGCACCTTAGCATTCTTCTGGCCATTCACGTTCTTTTTTTTAGGGGCGAAGCTCCTTAGGGTGTGGGTCTGTCCCTCCTCTGTAGTTGTCGTAGTAGTAGTAGGTAGGTAGGTAGCCACGTGTAGTGGAATGTACCCACTCCACGTGATAAAGATGATGACGCAGTATAGTGGAATGAACCCACTACACGTGATAACGATGAAGTATAAGCGCGTTTCAGTATAGTGGATTGTACCCACTACACGTGATAACGATGACTATGACGCTGATGACCATGAAGTATAAGCGCGTTCCAGACCACACATTCTCTTTCTGCCATGGATGAAAACGATCGAGCTTCGCCCACTCATCATCATTCACTTCGTGGATATGGCATGATTTTTTTTTCCCGCGCGCGATATGACGATTGCGAAATCCCCTCGACCTTATCTGTGGCTCATTGATCACCCGCTTGTCTCTCTTCGTTATGTTTCCTTGCCCAACTTCGTAGCTTCTGAAGAGCGTGCTCTGGCCATACAGGGTTTTGAAATGAGATGCAATGTTTTTTAGATGCGAAGCATCTTATGCTCGGGGCTCTGTCCCTCCCGCGTCCCCCCGTCCCCCCGTCCCGCGTCCGGCCACTTTCATGAAATAGGGAAGCGCCCATTATGCGAACCAGAACACTGTAGTAATATGAAGGCCGTTAACCCTAACACAGTCATCAGAGTCATGGCCAAGAACACAGAGAACTTTCATGAAATAGGGAAGCGCCCATTATGCGAACCAGAACACTCTAGTAATATGAAGGCCGTTAACCCTAACACAGTCATCAGAGTCATGGCCAAGAACACAGAGAGGCTGCTTAGCAATGGCTAGGCAGGTGGTGTCTGTCGCCCAGGTTGACCCCATTCCTTGAGTCATGGCCGAGACCACAGAGAGGCTGCTTAGCAGTGGCTAGGCAGGTGGTGTCTGTCGCCCAGGTTGACCCCATTCCTTAATCTTGCTTGCATGTGTTTGGAGCGGGCTTAGTCCGTCCCGCGTCCCACACCACCACAGCGCATGCGCGTGCCGTCCCCCCTCTCTCTCCTACGCTCACCCCCTTTCTCTCCTCTAGGAATCGTCTACTCTACGGAGCGGCCCCCCGCGTCCTCTCCCCCCTCTCTCCTCTAGGAATACTCTACGGAGCGGCTCCGGCGTCCCACATCCCCAGAGCGCATGCGCGTCCTCTCCCCCCTCTCTCCTCTTGGAATCCTCTACTCTACGGAGCGTCTCCCGCGTCCCACACCCCCCACAGCGCATGCACGTCCCCTCTCTCTCATCTCCTACGGTCGCCCCCCGTCCTTTCCTCTAGGAATCCTGTACGGAGCGGCGCGCACGACAAGTGGTGTGACAGCTGCATACTCCGCTGGGGGGCGCCACGGTAGTTCCGCGGTATGAAAATGACGGAGCGCGCGCGCCTCATTCTCTCTCCTGCGCAGCGCCGCGATGAGCGCCCGGACCACTGCCGTGAAATGAGAGCGGCGACTTTCCTCCCGCTCAAGCTAATTATCTCCCCGCTGCTTCGCATCCACACATGGTTCCCTTTAGCGGGAGATGGGGAAGTTTTTTTCGCTACACTGTGGTGATTATTGCTGACGGTTCATTCAGTTCCCAAAACTACACTCGACGGCAACACTGTTTCTTCAATAGTGAGTAAGGATCTGTATATAGTGCCTTGCCGCCATCATTCGCTTCAAACACTCTTCTAGTGGCTAACGCGCGACGACTTATTCGTTCATTTTATTATATCCTGGTGATTTCTCATGAACTTCGCTTTCATTCGGGAACAAGACCGTGCTTTATCATCATCATCATCATCAGCCTGACTACACCAACTGCAGGGCAAAGGCCTCTCCCATGGTCCACCAATCGACCCGGTCCTGTGCTTTCTGCTGCCACGTTACACCTGCAAACTTCTTAATCTCATGTGCCCACCTAATTTTCTGTTTCCCCTTCACGCATTGGCCTTCTCGTGTAATCCAGTCAGTTACCCGTATTGACCAGCGGTTATCCTGCCTACGTGCTACGTGCCCGGCCCATGTCCATTTCTTCTGCTTGATTTCAACTATGATATCCTCAACCCCCGTTTGTTCCCTGGCCCACTATGCTCTCTTCCTGCATCTTAGGTTACGCCTATCATTTTCCTTTCCATCGCTCGCTGCGTTGTCGTCTCGTCAATTTAAGTTGAACGCTCTTTGTAAGCCTCCAGGTTTCTGATCCGTAGGTAAGTACCGGTAAGATGCAGCTGTTATATACCTTCCTCTTGAGGGAGAGTGGTAGACTACCATTCATGATTTGAGAATGCTTGCCGAATGTGCTCCATCCCATCCTTATTCTGCTAGTTATTTCACTCTCGTGGTTCGGCTACGCGGATTACTACCTGTCCTAAGTAGACATATTCCTTTACAACTTCATGTGTCTCGCCACCTATCGGAAAGCGCTCTTCTCTGCCGAGACTGTTGCACATTACTTTAGTTTGATGCATATTAATTTTCAGACCTACTCATCTGCTTTCCGTGTCCAGTTCAGTAATTATGAGTTGTAATACGTCCCCTGAGTTACTCATCAATGCGATGTCATCAGCGAATCGCAGGTTACTAAGATACTCTCCATTAACTCTGATCCCAAATTCTTCCCGATCTAGGGCCCTGAAAACCTGTAAACACGCGGTGAATAGCATTGGAGAGATTGTGCCTCCTTGCCTTACACCCTTCTTTATTAGGATTTTGTCACTTTGTTTATGGAGGACTATGGTGGCGGTGGATCCGCTGTAGATTTCTTCCAGTATGTTTATATAGGCTTCGTCGATGCCCTGATTCCGCAGTGACTACATGACTGCTGATATCTCGACTGAATCAAATGCCTTCTCGTAATCTATGAAGGCTATGTATAGGGGTTGGCTGTATTCCGCACATTTCTCTATCACCTGATTGATAGTATGAATATGGTCTATTGTTGAGTAGCCTGTACGAAATTTTGCTTGGTCCTTTGGTTTATTGAACTCTAATGTCGTATTAATTCTATTAGCGATTGTTTTTGTAAATAGCTTGTAGACAACGGACAGTAAGCTGATCGGCCTGTAATTTTTCAAGTTCTTGACGTCCGCTTTCTTATGGATCAAGATGATGTTGGCATTCTTCTAAGATTCTGGTATCCTCCCCGTCAAGAGACACTTCGTATACAGGGTAGCCAGTTTTTCTAACACAATCTCTCCACCATCTTTCAACAGGTCTGATGTTACCTGATTCTAACCCGCGGCTTTGCCTATTTGCAATCCCTCTAGGGCTTTCTTTACTTGCCGTTTACTTCCCCGTGCTTTATATAGCATATCTAATATGAACACAACCAAATGAACCAGCTCCAGACGAAGTAAACTTGATTTTGAAACGTAGGCGTTTATAAGGTCGCAGGAATTACCAGACATAGGGTTAACTTATGCACCAACGACAAAAATGATGTTTATAGATAAGTAGCTATTCCAATGAACTTGTTTGAAGGGTGTGTCGTCTGCTTTTTTTTTCTTTTTTCGCGTATGTGGGTTATCTTCGCCATCATCCCCTCCTCTCCCATTCGCCCTGTTAAGAAGGCCGTGTATTTTAACGCATTTTTTCTCCTAATATCGGCTTGTTCTTAGGAAGAAAGCTTGAGTTGTTAACGCTTGCTGGTGTCTTTTTCTCACCTTTGGTGGTTCGTCCTATTTCGCACTCTTCTGTAATGAACCGTTATCAGCTGGCCCAGTTGACTAGTCTTTAGCTATTCCAAAATGTTTCCGAAAGCGTGAAAAGTGGAAAAAATAGGCCGATAATGCTGCATAAGCTATATTGACAGCTTTTGTACTTTTCATACAAACTTAACCTTCTAAACCACACCTAGAGCGCAATTTATATAAAACAAGGGGCGAACATGGACAAGTACTGGCAATTATTTTTGAAGATTAAATACACGACGGCTGTTACTCTCACAGGCGTCAAGGTGGGTGCTCACGAATAAAATCCATTCCTCCTTCTCCCCCTCCATCGTTTTGATTCTTTCGCAAGCCACCAAAACAACGGTTATGAAAGTAATGTTGTTTATAACTTGCTTTTTTTGCCTCGCGAACATTTGCCCCGCGCACCTGGCACACGCTCTGCTTTTGCTGAATTCATCGCTTAATCCCTTGATCCATGTGGGGGCGCTTTCCCAAAGCGCTTCTGCAAACGGAAAATCAACAAGTACTCCACTGGTATGCGGCACCCGAGACCTTCTATTGCTGCGCGCTCTAAGCGGCCGCATCGCCTCTATCGGCTACCCTCCTCTTCTCCCGCCCAACCTACACGGCATACGGTGGTGGCGGCGCTCCAGAAGAGCTTTCTCGCACTTTTGTTTCTCGCTTATAAATCGTGAGACATTTTCAGCTCTTTCTACAGAAAGAGGTCGTATATTTCGGGGCACGTGCTTCTACTCAGACTTTCAAGCATATTCACAGCCCAGGCTAAACTTATCCGAGAAAAATATCTGACAACAAATAGAGTGCCGTCAAAGGTGCTGAATCTGTTTATTACAGTGAAGCTCTCTTAGTCTGTCCAGTGCCACCGCTGTCGTCATCGTTGGAGTCTTAGTAGTAGTAGTAGTAGTAGAAGAAGAAGTAGTAGTAATAATAGTAGTAGTAGTAATAGTAATAATAATAATAATAATAATAATAATAATAATAATAATAATAATAATAATAATAATAATCAATCATTTATTTAACGTGCCCAGGATCAACCATAAGGTCTTTGTGCAGGCGCACGCAGAATTAAAAAAAAAATAAAATAAACAATACAATGCAGACAGTCTTTAGAAAGAGACGGCAAATAAAAAAGAGCGAAAACGCATAGACAAAAAGAAATCAACGCAAAGGGGGGAAGAATAAAAAGACAACACGAGAATCATGAAATGGGAATGAAAAGTAATGTGTAATATACACAACTATACGGAAGGCTTCGTGAAAGACGGAAAAGGGAATAATTTATACATTGTGCAAAACTATGTTAAGATAGTGCATAGCCCTGATAAAAACAATGACTGTGGACAATGAAAAACATCAAGATCAAGAAAGTTAACATTATAGACACTTTGTATTCTGTGAACGGTAGAATGTTGGAAGAAGCTGGCAAGTACATGAAACCGTCGATTCTCTGTGGTTAACTCACGCGGTATTCGAAAATTAATACAACTGAGAAGTAAAGAGCAGGATATCATACCATGAACTAGCTTGTAAAGAAATAACAGGTCAGCGCGATTTCGTCGACAGTAAAGTGATGGTAATGATAATAATCCAGCAGTGTTAGAACAAGACCCAGAGTCATTTCCAGCAAAACGATGGTTGTAAATGCTTAGGAATTTTTTTGGACTCTCAATGGCGTTACTGCTGGATTTAGCAACGCCATTCCAGATCACAGATGCATACTCAAGTTGAGGAAGACATATTGCGGTATACAATTTGTGGAAGGCTGTAGGAGATCTGAATTCTCGAGAGATTCTGCAAACACAGCCGAGAGAACGAAGGCCCCGCATGGCAGCACGTTGAGTGTGGGCAGAAAAATTTAACGTGCTATCAAAAACAACACCAAGATCACTGATCTCATAAGCCTTACATAACGAAATGGTATTGACAGAGTATAGAAAAGACACGATAGATGTTTTGCGCGATATACTCATAAATTTGGTCTTTGAGGTATTCAGGGAAAGGTTATTGTCGTTACACCATTCGGAGAAAGAACACAGATCTGACTGCGGCAAGCGACAGTCGTTAATTGAATGAATTTCCTGAAATATCTTGATGTCATCAGCGTACAAAAGAAAAGAAGAATAACGAATTGTAAAAGAAACATCATTAACGTAAATTAAAAATAAGAGTGGGCCTAATACTGACCCATGAGGGACCCCCCCTAGTCACTTTGTATAAGGAAGACGTTTGGACATTTACGGCAACATAACATGATCTATTAAGCAGATAGCTATGCAGGAGATTCACAATAGACGAGTCAACATCAAAGTGTGCAAGTTTAACAAGCATCAGTGAGTGGCTGACTAGGTCAAAAGCCTTGCTCAGGTCACAGTAGACTACGTCAACCTGTCCTCTCTGAGAAATAGGTGAGGAGATCTGCGTCATGAAACTGGCGAGATTTGTGGTAGTTGAGCGGCCAGCGAGAAACCCGTGTTGATTAGGAATTAATTAATATTTTACGCCAGAATACAATATGTTGTGAAGAGCCAGCTCAAATATCTTTGATGTGGCACACAGTAGAGAAATCGGGCGATAATTAGAAACATCAGTTTTGGTGCCCCACTTAAATACTGGAAAAACATGCGCAGTTTTCCACCTGCTAGGGAATGTGGAAGTTTTCACACACTTATTAAATATTGTAGTGAGTACTGGGGCAAATATACTACCATAAGCCTTTAGTATGGCGGAGGGGATGCCATCTGGGCCACATGATAAGGACGGTTTCAAGCGCTTAATGCATGAGCAGATGAGATTTTCATCCAGCGACAAACCACTAGGGGTGCTATGCAGGATGGCCCGAGCTTCTCGGGCACACGAGTTTGCTCCGAGCTCGCACTGCGGCGGTCATGGCACCAAGACAGAACGGAGCGCGTGATAGCAGCATTGACAAAAACGGCTACGTGAACGAGCGTGGCGTCAAAAAAGCATGTGGGGCATCTGCGGCGGTAATCAAAGAAACACCGCGTGCGAACACGTCAGCGCCGCCACTCAGTCCACATTTCAACACTGCAGCGACGTCAGCGTGATTGTCACGCTATCTTTTTGCCAACTCAGCATTGCGCCTCCCACAGGCGTGTTCGTGGGCGTTCTTCCACTTTCGGGCATGTTCTTTCGTTCCACCCGCAGCATGGAAATTTCCACTCTCGAAGGCAACAAGGGTGCACACGCTGCACTCTCGTGCAGCTCGTTTCGCTTCTATCAAATATTGCGGATAAATATACGGACAGGTTGTCACTAGGGGCGCTCGCATCATGGCGGCAACGCGGCTGTGAATGGTACATCGTGAGCGCGGTGAAATTGAATGCGAGACATTGCAGCCACGTGATGATATAACTTTTATTTCTTCGTGCGTGTGTGCACAGTCTGCGCGATAAAGCTGATAGATGAATCATGCCGCTCGCTGGCGTTGCGGCGTGAGCACTGCTCCTTGGCAAGCGCAAACGCGGTGGGTGGACCCGATCTTCGCCGCGGGCGTCTGTCAATCAAACTGATTGACGCGTGAACTCGAGTACAAACTCGTTGATTCTGAGAAGGCCCCAGTTCAACTCGTGACTGTCATGGTGCCCGTGTTACTGTCAAAGGTTTCATTCGGTGGACGCTAAGCAGCAGCTTCTTTGCGCATAAAATAATTTGGTCAGCCTTTACTACTTGGGCTGGAGCCATAGAGGAGCTTGTGATCACCGAGCTACTTCCAGCGTTTTAAGTCGGTCGTCTATACTCAGTCTGCTCGGTATATGCTTCGAAGTAAACAATGCATCAGCTCGGTCTTAATTTTGATTAGACTAATTAGGCACGACTTAATTAACATAATATTGAACAGTTTTGTCTTGATTGGTAAGGTTTTAATTAAAACGATAATTACCTCGGGTGCAATTAGCATGATCTTGATTAGTATGCAGCTAATTAACATAAACCTAATTCGCATGATCTTGATTAGCATCATATTATTAAGGTCTAATTAGGGTGACTTTACTTAGCGTGCTTATAATTAACGTCGCGTTAATTAGCCTGGTATTAGTTAGCACGGTCGTAGCTTTACATGGCTTCATTAGCATGGTCTTAGTAAGGTATGGCTTCATTAGCTCGGTCTTAGCATGCCTTGGCTTAATTAGCTTGGTCATAGCGCTCTTAACTTATTTAGCTAGGTGTACCGCCCAGCCACTTAGCTAATCAGCCGGGCGCACGTCCTCGGGCAGCGAGCACACCATGAAGGGATGAAGAGGGCGCGCGCCAGTCGAGCAAAGCGCAAGAATGTGCAGGCAGACCATGATGATTGTACACGTGGCCTCGGGTTTAGCTACGGTCGCGATATTGTAAGGTGCTCGGCCTGAACTAATCTCAGAGGTCACCGTGCTAATTATTCTAAAGGATACTTAGTACAGACATTAAAAGCTTCCAAACAAAATTAAACAGCCACTGCCTTTAAAAAATATCATCAGTAAACCTTTCTGGCACTTTTATTGCATGGGTGCACTTCTGCACTCAGTGGAACGACAAACAAATGAAAGAAGATGCCTCTGGTTTGAAAACACCGCCCAATTTTGTCGACCATCCTTGACGTGACGCCGCGTTTCATCGTAACCAATGGAACGCAGCGCGCGCTGATTGGTGGATCTGAGCTTTTCGTACTGTTGGCTCGTTCAAAAGAGGGTGTCGCCAGAGCTCGGAAAGATCCCGAGTTTCGCCAAGCTCGGGCCATCCTGCATAGCGCCCTAGATGTGCTAACTGCCTTGGGCTGTTGTCCTATCTTAGTGCTTGAGTCTGAGGCCTTTTAAACGGATGAGAAATGCGTGACAAAACAGTCAGCAACAGCGTGCACTTGAACACCGTTTGAGTCCAGTAATCTGAAGGACTCCTCACTTTTATTAGACCATTTGCGTACATACTTCCAAACTCAGCCGGCCTGTCAGAAGCGTTTTAAAGACGATAGTCTTTCTTGGGATACTTCATCACAGAAATTTTGGTCTGTCTGTCTGTTTGTCGGTCCCTCGATTCAGCCAACCGGCCAACGTTTAACCACTTTCTGAACGCCCATTCATCTTGCACAAGCGGCTGCGTTCATACTTGTGAACACTGTCGAAGAAAAAGCAAATGTTACGCATTACTGAGGCGCAACATCAATACGTTAGTATTAGATGGTATGTTTCTTTATTAGAAAATATATAGATGCATAAGTTTAAGGACCCTAGTGTTTCTTAGGCTGCGCTGAAAATGCGACGCTATGGACGAAAGAACCTCGCAGGGGCCCTAGGTTCTGCACAAGCTCGTGTTTCCCGATGCTACTGCCAGATGGCGTCCATATCTCACGCAGCGCCTCCTCTATATTATCAATGCCAGCCAGATGCGGCCGATTCAACGTAGAGGAGGCGCTGTCTGAAGCAAGGCAAAACATAATAGTAAGGGCGGCAGAAGACTATCGTCTTTCGACGACATTTGCAGCGAAGTACGCAGATACGCGGCCAATTTTAGATGTGAAGTATCTTATGGCGAAGCTTAATGCGGTGGTGTGCGGCGTGACCACCCTTACTGCGCATGCGCAAACCCTTTAAAAAAAATAAAAACCTCCTCTCCCCCTCTCTCTTCTCTAGGCATCCCTCCCCGCGGCAACCACACCCTCACTGCGCTTGCGCCTCCCCTCCTCTCTCCCCTCTTACACTCCCGCCTCTCTCCTCTAGGCATCCCTGCCCGCGGCGTCCACACTCCCACTGCGCATGCGCGTCCCCCCCCCCCTCTCTCTCCTCTCCTACGCTCCCCCCTCTCTCCTCTACGCATCCCTGCCCACGGCGTCCACACTCCCACTGCGCATGCGCGTCCCCCCTCTCTCTCTCTCTCCTCTCCTACGCTCCCCCCCTTCTCTCGCCTCGCGACGCCGACGCAGGCAGCGTCTGCAAGTTTCTTGGTTGAAAAAGCCGACTGCTCGGGCTGCACAACCGTTCACTGGCCACCCCGTATATATGGCAATGGATCTTGACCTCCAAGGTGGAGCCGGTGGGAGATTTCTCCTGTGCGTTGTTGAACAATAAAAATTCGCAGCGCGCGCGTTAACTAAAAGCGGAGTGCGGGTCTCTGTGTCCAGTCGGAGTCTTCTGTCTCTCATTGCCCATTAGCAGCTATTGGCATGTTCCAGTAGGAAACACCGCTCCATCACTGCGTGCTTTGCGCCTCTCCAGTTTTCTCTCCTGCGCAACGCTGCGATGAGCGCCAGCGTCAACGCCGCCGCCAGTGTAAGCGTTGGCGCCCGCTGCTTCACATCTACACATGGTTCCCTTTAGCGGGAGATGGTGTATTTTAAAGACGAGTCTTTCTTGGGATACTTGAACGCAAAAATTTTGGTCTTTCTGTCTGTCTGTCCGTAACCCGATTCAGCTACTCGGCGAAAGTTTAACCACTTTCTGAACGGCCAGCCATCTTGAACTGGTGTTTGCCTTCATACTTGTGAACATATTCGATCAAAAAGCAAATACTACGCATACCTGAGGCGCAACATTAATATGTTAGTGTCAGGTGGTGTGTTCTTTTATTAGAAAATACATAGGTACGCAATTCTAAAGACCCTAGTGTTTTATCAATGCCAGTCAGATGCAGCCAATTCAACGTAGTGTAGGCGCTGTCTGAGGCAAGGCAAAACATAGTAGTACGGCCGGCACAAGACTGTCGTCTTTCGACGACATTTGCAGCGAATCACGTAGATACGCTGCCAATTTTTTTTAGATGCGGAGCATCTCTTGCTCGGGGCTATGTCCCGCGGAGTCGGCGTCCGCACTCACACTACGCATGTGCAACTCTCCTCTTTCCCTCTCTCCAACAGCTGCGCGTTTCTCTCTCCACTTCTCTCCTACCACCTGCTTGCGCTTCTCCTGCGTTCTCGCTTCTGCTCTCGCGGCGCATGCGCTACTCTCCTCCTCTAAGCGGGTAGAGCGCTGCGCGCGTTCATTGCAGCGCTTGCTTCGGTTGACTCCGCTTGACTCCGTTGATGCTTCTGATGTGTGATGGAAGCAACAGTCCCATCAGTGAGTGGGCTGACGCAAGCCCGCGTCAGCATCAGCCCAAACACTATCAACGTTACGTCCACTCAAGACAAAGCTGCGAAGCGAAGGGCACGCGACGCTGAACGCAAACGCTTGAAGCGAGCGGCGGACCCTGAACTTCGTCAGCGCGAAGCAGCTTCGAAGCGCCAACGTCGAGCAGCGGATCCTGAGCTTCGAGCACGTGAAGCAGCGTTGGTTCGTGAACGTCGAGCAGGAGAACCTGAGGTTCGGGACCGCGAAGTTCAACTTGAACGTACGAAGCGAGCGGCGGAACCCGACCTTCGAGAACGGGAAGCCGCGTGTAAACGTCAACAACGATAGGCTGCTCCCGATGACGCACGCGACCGCGAGCGCGTAATAACGATCCGCGATGCTCCACATCACCCCATGGTTCCCCTCGGGAAGATGGTGTAATTTTTTTCTTCTAATAACTCAATATCTGAACTGTGGTCCCGCTTATATAGGCGTTTAGAGAGAGTTCGAAGAAAGCTGAACACTTTCTTTCACACTCGCTGAATGGAGAATATTTAGCCTTCTTGTGCGCGCGATCTTGATGCTTCAGTACACTTATAAGTTCACAGGAGAACCAGTGGGGGGTATTTACGTTGTTTAGGTGTATATTGTGGAATAAAATTACGCATGCTGCTTAATACAAGCTTCGTAAACTGCTCAACTTGGTCTTCAACATTTGGTTTGTCAGTAACCTGTGACCAATCAACGGTGGACAAGTAATGATACAATCTCCTGTAGTCACCTCTCATGAAAGCAAATCTAGGATATTGGTTAATGTGACAGCTGTAGCTTGTTGTTTCGGCGCATACAGGTAATCTTACGTTAAGTGGTGGGTAGAATTTGTCGAGACGGACAAGAGAGATGTCGGAGCGTGAAACTTCAACGGGTTGAGACAGAGGTCTAAGACATTTCCTCTGTAATTGACGACTGTGTTATGTTGCAGTAGGGAATTAAACATAAGAAAATCCAAGAGCAGGCTGCACTTTTACTCTATAAAATGATTATAATGAGAGAAGGAATTCCAGGCGCGTAGAAATCACAAAGAACAATAATTCTGTGCCCACTATGAGAATATATCAGAAGTTCAATGGAAGACATGGCATCATGAAACGAGGCAGGAGAAATGCTGGGCGGTAAATAGAAACATCCAACCAACAATTTTTCCCGGCGCTCAAGGCTTATTTCTAACCAGATCGATTCTTCGAAAGATTCCAGGTCTTTCCGTCTAACGGGTTTCAGTGAATTGTCAATAGCAATCAGCACGCCACCGCTTTCCTGTTTGGTTTCGCTGAAATCTCGGTAACTGCGGAAGGTGGTTTAGGTCGGGGAAAAAAAGTCAGATGAGGGAATTTCAGGGCCCAGCCAGGTTTCGGAAATAGCAATAATGGGAAAAGAAGACGAAAGAACATTAGAGAAAAATTCATTTGTCTTGGTACGCAGACCACGAGCATTCTGGTAAAATATGTCTACGTTACATGGCACTTTCGACACTAGGCACTAGCTCAGAGGGATGAAGCATGTCATCGCGCAGCACTCCAGGAAAAGGCTTGAGAGGCATCCGAGAGGCCACATCGAAGGGTCATTCAAGCCTTGTAATGTCTCCTCGTCAACCTCGATGTAGAATGAAGAATATGACTGAAATTTAGTTTGAAGGCGCCGGCAAGAGATGGGAGACAGATCCATTGAAGTAATATGATTTTTTTATAATAGTAATAATAATAATAATAATAGTAGTAGTAGTAGTAGTAGTAGTAGTAGTAGTCACGTAGGTCACGTGACCAGAAGGGGACTGAATACAGAAGATGACGACGATGATTTGATAATGATGATGATGATGATAATGAACGTGATTTCGTAGCCAATCACATACACTCGCGCTTACAGCTTCGCAACCGAGAGTTTTCGCTGAGTGTTACGAACTGAAATTTTTATTTGTTTAATTAAATAATTATCTAATTAGCTAACTGTCTAGTTAGATTATTAGATAATTAATTAACTGATTAACTTTCAGTTAGTTAGTTCGTTGGTTAGTTAATTAGTTAGTTAGTTAGTTGGTTGGTTAGTTAGTTAGTTAGTTAGTTAGTTAGTTAGTTAGTTAGTTAGTTAGTTAGTTAGTTAGTTAGTTAGTTAGTTAGTTGGTTCGCGTGTTGCTAACTCGCTTGGGGCTCCTGCCCCCGGTCGGGTAAGTTATCAATAATTACATGCTGTAATAATTACAGCATGATATTTTCTTCAGTTTTATTAGCTCTTGCGAGTCCTGGCTAATGTGTGCAATAAACGTAGGTAAAGCCAACAACCAATGACACTTTACTTCGTTCGCTGAGAGAAAAAAGAAATAAGATTCCACGTCTCATTGCTTCCTACCAAGAGTCACCATTTGCTCTGTCTCGCTACCAGGTGTGGAGTCTCAACCACAAGGAAATGCGGATATTTTCCCATTACGCTCAGAGCAAGCAGTGACTCATGGAAAGATCAGTCGAGCAGAAAAAGAGCGATATGAAACAAATCTAGAATTCTGTCGCAGAACAGTCAGCGGGTCGAAGCGAGCGATGGCAAATGCCGGAGAACAGTCTTTGAAACATCGACTGGATGCGAGTATGGGCACGAAGAGAAGGAAATAGGCCTTAGGCGACAGTGTGGCGCGAAAAGAAGCTGGCGTAAACGACCGAAATCACTCGCCTGAATAGGGCGAACAACAGGCGGTCGGTGCAGGGGCTCCTGCAGTGTGGAAATGAAAGGCTAAATGATTGGCCTAGTTCACTCGCACAGTGCTAGCCGGGAAAAAAAGAAAACAGGATTGACATCTCAGCTTTATTTCGCACTGCTAGATTCCTCTCAGTTCTCTACATTTAGCTTCGTCATGAAGAATATGAAGAAATAAGCTTGTGGGCTGTCGAATAAGCAGGTGCTATTCAAGACCATAGGTTGGCAGACGAAGTGGAGCTCACCTAAACTCACTCAAGAAATTTGTATTGCGCTTAAAGCTCTACTGGACTCAGGCTCACCAAAATTTTCTTCAGCCGGACTCACTCGGACATAAGCTAACCAAAATATTAGTACTAACTCGGACTCACTCAGACTGAGTGTGTGTGAGTTAGTCGGCTCATGAGTTAGTTTGCCGACCTATGTTCGAGACACATAACAAAACAAGAACTGCGTTTTTCATTTTCAACAATATGTTTCGATCTGGTAAATCTAGGATGCACTTACGGCGCGGTCATGCGGTCTAGGATCACTAGCCTGATTTCTTAGTATTTGCGCGGTGACTTTAAGAGTTCTGACCAACATTCCCGACACGAAAAACATTGAACAACCAGCAATTGAATAAAAGTTTCTCGATCTCTTTTTCTAAATTTACTTGCTTTCCTGCACTTATCTTTTTTAGCAAAGTGTTATAGATCGACTCTAACAAAGAATCAGTAATGTCATGATAAGTTGACTTTATTGAGAGCTTGTGAAGGGTAAGGGCCACGCTTGTAAGCCACGGCTGTTTTACGTACCAGTGCGTGCATTTAATACAGAGGTAATTAAGTAAATCTTGGGCTATGTTATTCTTAAGTACAGATCTCGGCTAACCATGACATCTGACATAAACCTCGATGGCAGCCCACCAATAGCATACAAAATTTACTAACACATCTTTCGCGAATTCGGCCCCTGGATATTTCCTTCGCGGCCAATGCCAATGTCCCTAATGCATGGACCTACGGAAGACACACGCCCCCTCCACTTGGTGGTTCAGAAAAAGCAAGCATCTAAAAGAGTAACAAATAATAATAATAGTTAAAGCTTCACGTCCCAAAACCCCGATTTATTATGAGGCATGCCGTAGTGGAGGGCGCCAAAACTTTCGACCGCATGGCCTTCTTTAACACGCACCTGTGTCTACGCATACGGGCCTCTACCATTTTACCTCCATGGAAATGCGGCCATCGCGGCGAGGATACGATCCCGCGACCTCCGGATCAGCAGTCGAGCACCATAACCACTAGGCCGCCGCGGCTGGTAATGAGTAAGCAAGCCTACTGAAAGGTATTGTATGTGGTACACATTGGTAATTACGGTGAATTACGCAGCAGTAACATTACATAAGAAATAAAAACTTAGCACTAATGCACAACGCGCTGTTCTGACTCCACGGTGCTCTACATTCCTGTCGACGAAGTATTCTTGGATATTGGACATTAAAAATTAGACCATCTCCCGTTAAAGGGAACCATGTGTAGATGTGAAGCAGCGGGCGCTAACGCTTACACTGGCGGCGGCGTTGACGCTGGCGCTCATCGCAGCGTTGCACAGGAGAGAAAACTGGGGAGGCGCAAATCAGGCAGTGATGGAGCAGTGATTCCTACTGGAACATGCCAATCGCTGCTAATGGGCAATGAGAGACCGAAGACTCCGACTGGACACAGAGACCCGCACTCCGCTTTTAGTTAACGCGCACGCTGCGAATTTTTATTGTTCAACAACGCACAGGAGAAATCTCCCACCGGCACCACCTTCGAGGTCAAGATCCATGCGGGGTGGTCAGTGAACGGTTGTGCAGCGCGAGCAGTCGGTTTTTTCAACCAAGAAACTCGCTAGCAGACGCTGCCTGCGTCGGCGTCGCGAGGCGAGAGAGGGGGGAGCGTAGGAGAGGAGAGAGAGGGGGGTGACACGCATGCGCAGTGGGAGTGTGAACGCCGTGGGCAGGGATGCGTAGAGGAGAGAGGGGGGAGCGTAGGAGAGGAGAGAGAGGGGGGGGACGCGCATGCGCAGTGGGAGTGTAGAGGCCGCGGGCAGGGATGCCTAGAGGAGAGAGGGGGGGAGTGTAAGAGGGGAGAGAGGAGGGGAGGCGCATGCGCAGTGAGGGTGTGGTTGCCGCGGGGAGGGATGCCTAGAGGAGAGAGAGGGGGAGAGGAGGTTTTTTATTTTTATTTTTTAAAGGGTTTGCGAATGCGCAGTAAGAATGGGCACGCGGCACACCACCACCACCACCACCACCGGATTAAGCTTCGCCATAAGATGCTTCACATCTAAAAAATAGACTAGTAAATAGTGCTACAATCGAGGATTGTTACCCTGCAGCAGAAAGACAACAAAAGCAGCAGAACGCTAAGGATGTGATTCTGACCTGAAGAAAGACGGGCGCGTAAGATACGTTGGCTTAAATAGATAAAACAATACTGCCAGCTGTCGTGCGCTAGTACGCTTTGTCAGGCAAGAAGCGAGACACTAATCTACCCGGAGCGGCTCCCGTTACTAACGGCAATAAACGCCATCGGCTCGGAATGACCCTGTGGTACGACGTCTTATCGACGCCATTATGAGGTGCCCAAATGGCAAGCTGTCGTAGAGTTGAGGCACCGAGTGAACAGCTTGCCAGCTTACTGAGAGAAGGCGCCGGCATTCGACACTAAACAGAGGATCGTTACGTCTCTCTCTCTTTTCTTCGGCTCCGCACTTCGTAGCTGCAACGGCAATTTATGGCCCCTGCAGACGCGTCGATGCGCTTTGCCAACAATGCGGTAAACAACAAAATCGGCTTGAATTGCTCTGAAGCTGTAGCCGACATCGCGTAGAGTTTAGCAGCTGTCGAAACATGCCGGCACTGCAAGTGTCATCGCAGGTAAAATCGCGTTCTACTCTTGAAGGCGAAGCTCAAGCGTCCTCCAATTCCAACTCTCCCAAATTCGCTACCTTATTTGAATTTAAAGCAACAACAGCAAAATAAGCACGAAACATTTTGGCGACCACGCATGAGCTTGGTCAACGACTGCATTACAAAGGCGCAATATGGACGTGCCAAACCAAATACGCCCTGAAGAACACGCAAGGCTCCCTTTGGCTGTGATGGAAAGGTCTTGCAAGTACTGATCCACACGTAAGAAGTGGTCCTAAATACATCGTGAATACGAGTGGAAGTAGCTCGGCACTCTCAAAGAGACTCGAGCCCCTGTTATGAATATAATAGGAGACTGGAATTGAGGACGACGTCGCCGAAAGCCCTTCATGACAAGGCGTCGTTTATCAAGTGGCGAACAGCTCGTGTGCTCATACACGGGCACTCTGTGCGATTATTTTCATGGGAAGTGGGCTTGTGCCTCGCTCAAACCTCCATACGACTAAAAAAGAAATAAATGATACAAAAACAAGACTGGAGAAACAACACAGCCAGTTTGTGAAAGAAAAGGATACAGCTAACATTTTGAGCGAGGTTGTCAAGATAACCCTAGCAGAAAATCCGGTACTTGTCTTGAGGCATTATAGCACAGAGCCTCTTCTGTAGCATAAGAGGGAAACAACCCTGTCTGCTTGGTATGATCAAAGTGAAGAAATCCAGGAGCGGCTATCAAGTTTTCTCTGCTCCACATCCGCATTACACAATGCGCTCGGTCAGTTGCTTGTAATATGAAAAGAAAAATACATCAGAAGTCAAAATTTCTGCTGCCACGAATCATCCCGCAGGCATGAATGATACAGACGGTTGAAGCGAGGCTGCATGCTAAAATGGATGAGGAAAATTGGCGCGTACAAGATATGAAGGTTCTTATACGCAAACTTGCGGAACATGTAGACTAGCAAGCCTGTTGCCTAATACTATACTGCTAGGATAGAGCCAAACATAAATTTTTGCCGCCAAACGAGTTCGTAATGTTGCCAATTTGGAGCAAAGTAGCCAACAACGGCAATCCTGCCGTCATCGCTCAACAAGAACGTCGCCTACCAGATTATTCATAAAATCTTGTTATAAATTATGAAAAAACTTTAAAAACTTTTTAAAAAAAATTGGTAACACTACGCTTTTCATAATATACATAAGCACTTTTAGTGCTTAGATTTGAACTAAGTTTTAGCGATACATTTCCCTTAAAATTCCCATTACTTCAAAGAGAGCAGTATGATACTCAGGAGTTCGTGGCACGTTAAGCTGAAACGCCACTGAAATCTTTGCCGAATATCAGCTGGTCGTACTGGTTTCCGCGTCCACAGCAGTAACAACCATTGGAGAAATAAAGTTTATTCGATACGACTCGACCGTTCTGTAGAGATGTGTAACAGCCAGTTACCTCGATAACTCGCAGATTTTCAATACCTGTCTCAAAAGCGCAGAAAAACCAGAACCAAAAAGCAAACAAAGCGTAAACAAGCAGTTCCTAAAATTGTTCACCAGAACACAGCTCCACGAGCCCCGTGTGCGTAGCTAATACTGCCTTCTAAAACTAGAACTCATTGTGTTCTCTTCAAGTCCGCGCGAAAAGTATGCAAATTACGTCTCTACAAATTATTTTGGAGCGCTGGGGGTTACTTGTTTCACGGAAAGGGCCAATTTGCATAATCCCAAGGGTTCTCCAAGATAGCAGGGTTCAAGTTAAGCCTCTGACAGCAGCGCTTCTCGCTACATTAGTCCTGGACCTTATGGACAGCATGCGAAGAGCAACAATTTGCAATTGGGCGTGAGAGCAGCATTCGGGTTATACACAGCACAAAAATGAGATTTAATTAACGCAGAAATTTGGGCTAGTTGGTTTTGACTTAAATACATAATATAGCCGAACAAAACAAGGACAGAGAAAGATGCACACAGGACGACCGCTAGACTTCAACTGATAATTTCACCCTGGACACCTGACATATAAAGTGAAAAACAACAAAAAGCTAAACTGATAGAACGTCACCATTCTGCCGTCAATGCAAGCTACACGTGTGAAGCTACGCGTCGCGCATGCACCCTTCCAAGAAGCCAATCTCTTTCTCTGTTAGCACAATTGAGGGCACACTTAGACACCTATCTGCCTCCCTGTTTATATGCATGGCCTCACAGATCTCACGTCGGATCTGATCATGACCCCTTCCCAACACCTGAGTTGCACCAAATGCTGGGGCGCACCCGCACCGCTTACAATGATCGGCCAAATGGCCCCCCCGCGGCAAGCGATGAAACCGCTGTCCGATGCTCTCTTAGCCGGTCATTCAAACAGCGCCCAGTCTGTTCCACGTAACATTTTCTGCAGGTCAAAGGGATGCTGTAGACGACGCCTTCAACACAGGAAACGAACCTGGTTGCGTGTTTTTTTAAGCATCCTTGCCTTCTCATTCACAGCAGGGCGCAGCCGCATCAGCTTACCCGGTGCAGTGCAGAGCACATCAACACCGCATTTCTTGCCCACTTTCTTCAAACGATGAGTAAACTGATGAATGTAGGGTACTCGTGCTCGCCGAAGTACCAAGTCGGCTTAGGTCTTTCTTTGTGGAAGAACGTGCATCAGTCGTGCGAATAGACATGTTATTACGGTTATTGCTGGTGCCGTTCTTCAATGTAGCTCTGAAAGTGTAACGGCAAAATACTAAAGCATGCATTATTTAGCTTTTACTTCACTATAATTAAATGACCTAGCTTAGCAGTTCTGGAAGCGTGCGAAGAAAAAGTTACTGTGGCCCCCCTTCGCATTGGTTGTCGTGCTTTCGACTACTGGGGATAGCGTCAGTGCCGGGCAAAAGCTGTAGCGTCGAATTTGAAGACGAGTTCATACATAGAACAGCGTCCTTATGCATCGGTGATTATTTGGAAACCACAATAGCGCTTTCCTTCTGCTTACTAATGACCGCGCGCCTTGCCGGTCGCAAAATGGTACACCGGCTCAGCTAGTGCTCCAGCAGACATCAAACCTGCCCGCGCTTCTTGCGAGCTCGTCTTATGCACGGCGACCTGTCGTATTTTATATCTAACGTCGTGCAAGAGTAAACTGAGGTAGAAAAAAAAACACAATCTCGCTTTACTACGTTTCGTATGCAGCCGTGTAACAAGAACAAGACAAGGTTGATGCAGCCATACTTGCTTGGCTTCAGAGAAATTGGCGTAGTCTTCGAAGAACCGGCCAATGCAAGGGAGGCTGACTGCTGTGCCCTCTCGGCGGTACTAGAGTTCCTGGATGTCAGAGTCGAAGCCCGGGGTTTAGTCGTGACAAATCGCCGGAGATACGAGGTGCTTAGCTCGAAAACGACCCTCTTTGTTTGATTTTGTGTAAAAGTTTAGATTTGCCTCCGCACTATCAATAAGTGAAGGTATATGATCTTTTTATGCCCGGCTGATGACACAGAAGTGCTAGGTTTGCTTTTCAATGCAATTACAAAGGTTTGCACTTAACTGAAAAATATAGCTATCGCTTCTGATTACTCCAAGCAGAGCACGAGCCTAAAGCACCATATGGCCTACACCCGAATACTGACCCGCCTCCATCTTAGATATGTCTCTATAATATGCCTTACAAGGCATGACCGCATCTGCGCGTTGCATTCAACCAAATATGACCTTTATGAACGGTAATTTAGTGCACTGTACTTGTAATATATCCGATTGCTTCAAACAAAATTTATGCGCATGGAAGGATTTTTGTCTGAAGAGCTATCATGAAATGAGCACTAAATTTGCACGGCTTGTTTAAGCCACGCCGTGCACGGTACACCTCTGAACTAGGAGCAGCGCATTTTCGCTCTGCGAGAAAAGAACTGTGCGATCAGACATGACGTTGGTATTATTGAGTGTACAATTAATACGCCTATGAAGGGATTATAGAAATATCATGGTCGAATTCCCATCATGCCAGGTCCTTGAACCTGACAGGCATATAGAAATACGATAAGCTTATTATGCGGGTTTACGTACTACGTAAGCTCAGATACTGATTCATATGCAAGATTCAACTTGAATATTGATTTGCAGCCCTCCAAGAGGTATCGACATCGTTTCAATAGGATGAAGAAGGTAATAGTTCACACTGCTTCCTTGTTCAACGCTTATCTACTCATAACTTCAAATTTTCTGGTAAGCATATTCACCGTACGAATTTTGTATTGCCTTTACTATTTCAAAAAGAGAAAGAGATGAAACTGATACGTGTTCCTATTAATAGAACTGTTACTCAAACATAAGGAGAATGAGAAAAGCTGAATGCCCACAAACGCAAAGCCCTGAAAGAGCAGATAGCGTCGAATCACTTCTGAAAAAGCTCCAAACAACAGCAGCACAAGCGTTGTAATGGTACTGTCGCCACATACTTGGCATCGAAGAAAAAGCTTAGATGGTCTGTCTCGAGTAAGCGGAGATGGGCGTGCCGTAGCAGTTGCAAGGGCGCCGCCAATTTCAGCAGTTAACCGCCATAAGAAATTAGGGAAACGCAACACGTACAGCATGCTGCTCATAGTCAATATCGTACTGCATGCTATCACTTATGTTCTCAATTCATGTTATGAAGAGATCTATCAGAAAAAAAAAAGCATTAGCATGGCAATAGCCTGTGGCACATTTTTTGTTGTTGTTGTTCTTGTATTTTATCGCTCAAACTAATTTATCAGGCTGTTATCGCGAATCCCCTAAATTACAAGAAAAGTAAACTAAAAAGATCAACCTAGGACGCTTTTCCGGCGCTTATAGTTCATAACAATGCCTACAATGCTCGGGCATTGAAAGCCGGAAATTCTATCTACACCTCAATGCCCTACGCCTATATTTATCTTAATAAAGTTATTAAAACGTTATCTGTCTGTCCATTAGTGAAGAAGACGAATACGAGTGCGAAAGAGAGGCATGCGAGTCGGCAAGGCTAGAGCGTACTAGAACAGGGGAATGAATAAAACATTTATTGCAAAAATGTAGTTTAAGAGAGGACTGGGCGGGTCTCTATTCCGGGATTGCGCTGCTATTCGCGCCCGCTCCACGAGTCTCCGCAGTGCCCGGAACGAGCTTCGAAAAATGAGGCGCCAACAGGGTCAAGCCGCTTGTGGCGCTGTGATCGGTAGTGCGTAATGTGTCGTTTTAAGAGTTGCGCGTGGCTCCACCAAAGTGGTGCAGAGGTAGAATGGCCGCTTCCCACTTCAGAGGCCCGGGTTCGAACCGCAGATGTCGAGTTTTTAATTTCAGCGTAACTTCTTACAGCTGTACTGTTTCTTTTTGTTTCTTAAAACTTGCTTCAGTTGGTACACATTGCTACGCAAAGTAAGTTAAAGTGTGAAGGAAAATAGAATAAATCTAACAGTGAGCGTAATTATTTGCAGTGCCACCGCATGGCATTCGACAAAAACGTAAAGTAAGGCTCCGAGATCTTAGCGAATACGAGAAATCCCGGAGGTCAAACTCTGCGTTTTTGTTTGATGCCGTGCGGCGGCGCAGCAAATATTTAAGCTCACTGTCAAATTTCTTCTAATTTACAGCTATAAGAAGTTACTCAAAAAAAAAATAAAATAAAAACTCTACATCTACAGCTGTGACTCGAACCCGGGTCTTTCGAGCGGAAAGCGGGCATCCAACCTCAGCACCACTTTGGGGGAGCCGCGCGCAAATCTTAAAACGTCCACACATAGCAGACTATCGATCACAGCGCCACAAGCGGCTTGACCCGGTTTAGGCTTCACTTTCTGTACATTGGTGCTGCGGCCGTTCCGATCACCCCCTGTTCTAGTACACTCTAGCAAGCCGTGCGCAGGCAGGAAGGAGGATCGAATTCATCAACATACGTCCTCATTTCTTTTACTTAAGAGGAGAATGTCGCCACCATAATCAACATCATTATCATCATCATCACACTGCATGCTGTCAATACCAATGTACTTTTTCTGTATAGTGTTGCGTCTTGTACAATAGCAATATTGTTCGCTGTGCTTCCCTGCATTAAATCGTAAGAAAAAGCTATATCCTCAGGCAACTGTTATCAATATGCTTGCTAGCATTCCGTCAACAACGCACAAAATGCACGACCTGCTGCCAGTGGTAGGGCAGAGTGGTGACGACGACTAGTGAATGTCTCGCGACCACCGCGACCCGCGCGTCAGAAGAAGCAGCAACAAGGGGCTCTTTCTTGTATGACATAATGCCGCTAATAAAAGACACACACAAGTGAGACACGAATAGGACGACAAAAACGGGCGGCACTTCCAACTGATTTATTTCAGGCATGAAACAATGATATATATACACCAGTGACACACACATGCGCAAAATAGCCAACACTACCTAACCTGCCCACCTCTCAAACAATATAATCTCTGAAGACCGTAGCTGTATGGACGTGGCACTTATACAATCGTCGCCTAACTTACTGATATAGAAAGCTTCTAATAACTCACGGGCTGTCAGGTATTTGCTTTTACCTAGGATCGTCACCTCCTAAAATCGCGGTTCGCATTTGCAGACCTTGCAGTGCGCGGGAAGATGCGCAAGTTCATTTTCTTTTCTGAGATTTCTTTCTGTTGTGTACCAGATCCCCCTGACTTGTGGCAAGTATTATGTTGGGCAGACTGGCCGCTGCATGAACGTACGAGCCAGGGAGCATGACAGAAATCTCAGAAAAGAAAATGCAATCTCCGACATCCCCGCAGGCACATGATTCTGCCTTCAGCGCCGTAGCACATCCGTGCATGACTACACAATCCGACTGCCGCCTCCGTTGGCAACACTTCCCATTTCAACGCCAACGGGTGCCTCCCGACGATCATCGTCGCGTTTCTCATCGCACTCCGCTACATTGCCAGCGTCACTCTCGGCGAAGTGACCATCAAAAAAATAATAATAATTGCGAAGAGGTTTATTGACAGTATGCTTCTGTGGTGACACTGCGAATTCAACACAGCGAAAACAGACCGTAGCACCGGCTAGCAAGATGGCAACAACCAGAAGCGCGCGGTGAGCGAGCCGAGCGAGCCCAGCACCCGAGCGTTCGCGATGCTGCTGACCGGCGGCGCGTCTTCTTCTTCACAATTCGCCCCCCGCCGAAGAAGAGCCATCCTGGCGACCTAAGAGTCTGGGAGAAGAGGGCTATGGTATGGTTTGAGACGGGACACGTGGACGAGGTCACGTCCACGCCGGCGCATGTCGTCAGATGGGGAAACTGGCTCAATGAGAAAATTGACTGGGGAGGTTTGCTCCAAAACACGGTAAGGGCCCTCGTACTTTGGGACGAGTTTTGAGGAAAGCCCAGAAGTTTGGTATGGGACAGCCAGCCATACCAGAGATCCCGGGGAATAGCTGGGACTTCGACGTGAGTCAGCGTTGTTGTCCTTTTGGCGCTGTTGCTCCTGTGACGTAAAGTTGCGCGCGAGTTGGCGGCACTCTTCCGCTTGGCGGGCAGCTTCGGAGACAGGTGGGCATTCGGAAGCGTCAGGACGGTATGGAAGTAGAGTGTCAATGGTGTGCGAAGGGTCGCGTCCATACAGGAGGAAGAACGGTGAGAATCCCGTGGTAGCTTGTGTCGCGGTGTTGTATGCGAACGTTATGAATGGAAGAACCCGGTCCCAGTTGTCATGATCAGATGTCACATACATCGCGAGCATATCGCCGAGTGTGCGGTTGAAGCGCTCTGTGAGTCCGTTAGTTTGCGGGTGGTATGCCGTGGTCCTACGATGAACAACGTGGCATTCGGAAAGGAGAGCTTCAACGACTTCCGAGAGAAAGGCTCGACCTCGGTCACTGAGGAGTTCTCGAGGCGCGCCATGTCGAAGGATGAAGTGGCGGAGGACGAAAGACGCTACGTCCCGCGCTGTGCCACTTGGTAGGGCAGCAGTCTCGGCGTATCGTGTTAGGTGGTCCACCGCGACTATGATCCACCGATTGCCATCCGGTGTCATCGGTAGTGGGCCGTAGAGATCAATCCCCACGCGGTCGAAGGGTTTGGCAGGGCACGGAAGTGGTTGCAGGGCTCCAGACGAGCGTAAAGGCGGCGATTTGCGACGCTGACAGTCAGGGCAGCACTGAACAAATTTTCGTATGAAATTGTACATTCCGCGCCAGTAGTAGCGATGGCGAATACGGTCGTACGTTTTGAAAACTGCGGCATGGCCACATTGCGGATCGTCGTGGAAGGAGGCACATATTTGCGACCTTAAGCTGCGGGGAATGACCAAGAGCCACTTACGGCCCTCGGGAGCATAGTTGCGGCGGCGAAGTAGCCGATCACGAATGGCGAAATGAGCAGCTTGACGTCGTAGAGATCGAGATACTGCAGTAGTCGAAGATCCGGAAAGATAGTCGAAAAGCGACGCGATCCACGGGTCGCGGAGTTGTTCAGTAGCCATGGAGTCAAAGTCGAGAGTTGAGACCGAGGGTGTGGAATTCGTTCCGCAGGCGGAGTCTGCAGGTAGAGGGGAACGAGACAAGGCGTCTGCGTCAGAGTGCTTGCGTCCGCTGCGATAGATGACGCGAATATCGTACTCCTGGATTCGGAGTGCCCAGCGTGCTAGCCGGCCGGAAGGATCTTTCAACGTGGCGAGCCAACATAGGGCGTGGTGATCCGTTACCAGGTCGAACGGGCGACCGTACAAATACGGGCGGAACTTGCTAAGCGCCCATACTAGAGCCAAGCACTCCTTTTCAGTGACGCTGTAATTGGCCTCTGCTTTCGTGAGTGCGACTCGCATAGGCGACGACGTATTCGGAGTATTACGTTGGGCGAGGACAGCGCCAAGACCGACCCCGCTTGCGTCTGTGTGCACTTTCGTTGCAGCTGTTGGGCCAAATGCCGAAGAATGGGAGGGGATGTGAGGAGACGACGGAGAGTAGCAAACGCGACGTCGCACTCGGGGGGACCAGGAGGAGAGGTCCTTGTCACCGCGTAGGAGATTGGTCAATGGCGACATGATCGAAGCGAAATTTCGAACGAAGCGCCGGAAGTAGGAGCATAGTCCGACAAAACTACGGAGTTCTTTGATCGTAGCAGGTTTCGGAAACTCGGCAACAGCACGAAGTTTCGCAGGGTCGGGTAGAACTCCGTGCTTGGACACTGTGTGTCCTAAGATGGTCAACTCCCGCGCGGCGAAGTTGCACTTTTTGAGGTTCAGTTGCAGTCCAGCGTTGCTTAACACGTCAGAACTTGTCGGAGCCTATGTAGGTGGGTAGGAAAATCGGGAGAGAAAACGACAATGTCGTCGAGGTAACATAAACACATAGACCACTTGAGGCCACGCAATGTGTTGTCCATGAGTCGTTCAAACGTGGCTGGCGCGTTGCAAAGCCCAAAAGGCATTACGTTAAACTCGTACAGTCCGTCTGGTGTAATAAATGCCGTTTTCTGACGATCAGCTTCAGCCATCGGAACCTGCCAGTAGCCAGAACGTAAGTCTAAGGACGAGAAGAATTCGGCTCCTTGGAGGCTGTCAAGGGCGTCGTCGATGCGTGGCAAAGGATAGACGTCTTTCCGCGTCACCTTATTTAATGGACGGTAGTCGACGCAAAAGCGAATAGAACCGTCCTTCTTGCGAACTAGAACGACAGGAGATGCCCAAGGACTGTGGGATGGTTGAATAACGCCACGGCGCAGCATATCTTCGACCTGGTCGTTGATGACACGACGTTCTGCAGCAGAAACGCGGTACGGCCTTTGACGTAAAGGCTGGTGCGAACCGGTGTCAATGAAGTGGTGGACTTCCGACGTCCGACCCAAGTGCGGCTGAGAAACATCGAACGATTTCGTGAATTGTTGGAGAAGTCGAAGAAGCTCGGCGCGTTCTTTAGCAGTCAGGGTATCGGCGATAGAACTCGCGAATATGTCACTCGACGAGCCGTCCAGCGTGCAAAGGTCATCGAGTTCAGTCGAGTCAGTGTGGCACGATTCATCTGACACGTTCAGAAAGAACGAAGAGTCAAGGTGTTCCACGTGACCGAGACATTCGCCGACAAGCAACGTAACCGGTGCTGAAAGGGGATTGTGGACAAAAATATTGCTGCAGCCGGCAGTGATGTCAATCGTCGCAAAAGGCAGTGGTACGGCTTTGCGGCTCATGAAGATGTCGGAAGGTGTGAAGAAGACGGTAGCGTCGTTGAGGCCGCCGCAGAAGACAGGGACAACGGCAACAGAGGCAGGCGGAATGTCGATGTCCTCGCGCACGACGAGTTTAGGCGACCGATCATGAGCTTCGTGCAATGGTTCTTCACACAGTGACGAAAATTCAACTTCAGCGCGTGCGCAGTCAATGACGGCGTTGACGTGATAAAAAGTCCCACCCGAGGATTATGTCATGCGAGCAGGCAGAAAGAACGATGAACTCCACGACGTACATAGTGCCTTGTATAAATACACGGGCAGTACATGCTGCGAGAGGTGTAACGTGCTGTGCGCTTGCCGTGCGAAGAAGCAGTCCAGAGAGCGGCATGGTCACTTTGCGTAGGGAACGGCAGAGCTTGGCGGCTATAACAGAAACGGCTGCACCGGTGTCGACAAGGGCAAATGTTGAAACAACATCGACAGAAATGGCGACCACGTTAGCAGGAGATGTGCGAGGACTTGGGCAGTTCGAAGACGGCGCAGTTCTTGCCTCTTGAACTGCGGCGTTTAGTTTTCCTGATTTGAGGGTCCGGGTCGGCAACGCATTGGGGAAGGCGATCGCCGACGAGGAGATGAGGAGCGGGGCGACGGAATCTCAGGGAAGTCTGTGTAAGCATACCACGGCGAGGGACGAGGAGCATATTGGCGTATCGGCTGTCTGTCGTATTGTGACGGCCGTGTAGCGTCGCTGGATGTTTGAAAGCGACGGCGACAATAACGAGCAACGTGTCCTGGAGTACCGCAGGCGTAGCAAATGGGGCGATTGTCTGGAGTCCGCCAAAAATTGCTCACTCTCGGCTCGGCCCAAGAAGTAAGAAGAGGGGCGGACTGGTGGGCATATGGCTGCACGGGTGGGCAAGGCTGCTGGGGAGGCCTGCGAACCGCCTGGGCATACGTTAGCGGCGCGGCTACGGGCTGCATAGCCGGCGCATACGTAAGAGGCGCGGCCACAGGCTGCTGGTGGTGAGCGACAGGAACAGCTTGGGCGACCTCTTCGGCAATAACAGTGCGGAGCGTTGGCGGCAGACGAGAGGAAGGCTCTTGTGTGAAGGGGACCATAGAAAGTTGACGAGCAACTTCTTCGCGCACGAAGTCCTTGATCTCCTGAAACGTCGGTGATTGCTCGGGAACGGTAGCGAGACTTGATAGCGAGTCGGCGCGCGATGAGAACGGCCGAGTCAGGGCGCGTTGCTTCTTAAGCTCGTCATAGCTTTGACATAATCCGCAACTGTGCCAGGATTCCTAGCCATGAGCATCTGAAACGCGCCATCATCAATCCCTTTGAGGATGTGCTGGATCTTTTCAGACTCGGGCATGGCGCCGTTGACACGGTTACAAAGAGCGACGATGTCTTCAATGTAACTCGTGAACGTTTCTGACGTTTGCTGTGCTCGAGTTCGCAAGCGCTGTTCGGCGCGGAATTTGCGGACAGCGGGTCGGCCAAACACTTCAGAAAAAGATGTCTTGAAGACTGACCATGTCGGAATGTTGCTTTTGTGGTTGTGATACCACACTTCAGCAACGTCCGTGAGGTAAAAGACGACATGGGTCAGCTTGTCGGCATCATCCCACTTGTTATTAGCGCTCACCAGTTCGTAGTGGGTAAACCAGTCTTCGACGTCCATTTCATTGGCACCGCAGAAGACCTTTGGGTCCCTGAGACGAGGAACTCCGGTGCCGCTGCTGGACTGGGCGGAGGAGGCAGGTTGCGCTTCGTTGGTCGTCATGATGGGCGGGAGTGTTCTGTTCCGGAGCTCCAGGTTCAGTTGACGGGGGATCTTCAGCAACCTCCACCAATTGCGAAGAGGTTTATTGACAGTATGCTTCTGTGGTGACACTGCGAATTCAGCACAGCGAAAACAGACCGTAGCACCGGCTAGCAAGATGGCAACAACCAGAAGTGCGTGGTGAGCGAGCCGAGCGAGCCCAGCACCCGAGCGTTCGCGATGCTGCTGACCGGCGGCGCGTCTTCTTCTTCACATGATAATAATAAAAATAAAAAGAAAATAAAAAGAAAAAAAGACCATCTCGTCTGAGCGTGTACCCGATTTCCAGAGTGTCGGCGATGTCTGCTGCAAGTTATTTAGACACACCCCTGACCTCGGAGCGACGCACGTTGTCGCTAGGCTCCCGTATTTGCGAATGGCATCCAGGTCTGCGGCAATCGTACCCGTCTGTGGTGAAGCGGTGAGCGTCGCAGGACGAGCTCGTGGCTTTGCAGACACAGCCATTCAAGGACATCCTGCTTCCTGGGCAAGCAAATCTCGGCAGCTACTGGCACCATTGCTCGGCCGTTTCCGCGCATTGTCAGCAAACAGCAGCCCTGAGGAGTTACGGAGGTATTGGCTCTGCCACCATGCGACGCGAGCGAGAAGCAGTCCGAGTCGACGTTAATACCACGCAAGACAAGCCAGCCTAACGAAAGTCTCCAGTGCGTCAGTCAGCAATCACTGTCGCGGACTTCGCTGAGCACGCAACAGCATGCATTTACTTTGGAGGGGAGGTGGCTGAAGATTCACTACCTTGGCCTCTATCCGGCAGCTCTCGTAACGCTGTTCGCGCTGCTGTCCGTCCCAGGAGAGCTGGGTACTATGGCGTCTGCCACGCACATTGGCCGCAAGACGTCTCTCGCTTAGGCGCTGTTTATTGCTGCCATTGCCCTCTTCGGGGCCACGGCATGGGGCGATGTCCTGCTGACTCTGGCGAGTGTGGGCACGTATGGATCCCAACCTGTTCTCACACTGTACAGTCTGGACGATTCCGCAGCGGCCAGCATCGCCGTGCTGGTGGCCGTCCATCTTGGATTCCTCCAGGTGCCATGGCTGCCACAGGTAGTGGTGTCGCTGCTAGGTCTCGCCGCTGCCTTCTTGGAGATTCTACTGCCGGACGTAAGAGTGTTATGTGCTGCCGGACGAGTTGTCGGATAAACCATTTGAGGCGCCAACAGGAGTCGCGCAACCAGTGCCTCATAACACAAACATTACTCCACAGGGCATCAAGAGCAGCGACAAACGCCGAACGCTATGACAACATTGACCTTTAGGTGACACAATATAATTCTTCATGTTCGTGCGTTAGATGCGAAGCATCTTATGCTCGGCGCTTTGTCCGTCCCTCCCTACCGCGTCCCGCGTCTGTCCCGCGTCCGGTCACTTTCATGAACTAGGGAAGCACCCACTATGCGAACCAGAACACCTTAGTACAATAAGGCCGTCAACCACCACCACAGTCACCAGAGTCATGGCCGAGAGCACGGAGTGGCTGCTTAGCGATGGCTAGGCAGGTGGTGCGTGCAAGCAAAGAATAACGCGCACTACCGGTGGTGTCTGTCGCCCAGGTTTACCCCATTTCTTGATCTTGCTTGCATGTGCTTGCGGGGCTTTGTCCGTCCCCCCTTCCCGCTTCCCGCGTCCCACACCCCCCGTAACGCATGTGTGTCCCCTTCCCCTCACTCTCCTCTCCTACGCTCCCCCCTTTCTCTCCTCCAGGAATCCTCTACTCTACGCAGCGGCGCCCGCGTCCCACACCACAGTCCCACACCCCCCACAGCGCATGCGCCTCCCTTCCCCCCTCTCTCTCCTCTCCTACGGTCCCCCCCCCGTTCTATCCTCTAGGAATCCTCTACTCTACGGAGCGGTGCGCACTACAGGTGGTGCGACAGCTGCACACTCTGCTGGGGGGCGCCACGGTAGTTCCGCGGTATGAAAATGACGAAGCGCACACGCTTCATTCTCTCTCCTTTGCAGCGCCGCGATGAGCGCCCGGGCCGCTGCCGCGAAACGGGAGCGGCGACGTTTCTCCCGCTCAAGCTAACCATCTCCCCGCTGCTTCGCATCCACACATGGTTCCCTTTAGCGGGAGATGGGGAAGTTTTTTATCGTTTGGGACACATGTCATTCGCTTAACCATTCGCAGAGTTTTAGATGCGAAGCATCTTATGCTCGGGGCTCTGTCCGTTCCTCCCCCGTCCCCCCGTCCCCCGTCCCGCGTCCGGCCACTTTCATGAAGTAGGGAAGCACCCATTAGGTGAACCAGAACACTGTAGTAATATGAAGGCCGTCAACCCTATCACAGTCATGAGAGTCCTGGCCGAGAGCACAGAGAGGCTGCTTAGCAATGGCTAGGCAGGTGGTGTCTGTCGTCCAGGTTGACCCCATTGCTTGAGTCATGGCCGAGAGCACAGAGAGGCTGCTTAGCAATGGCTAGGCAGGTGGTGTCTGTCGCCCAGGTTGACCCCATTCCTTGATCTTGCTTGCATGTGTTTGGAGGGGGCTTAGTCCGTCCCACACCACCACAGAGCATGCACGTCCCCTCTCTCTCCTACGCTCACCCCCTTTCTCTCCTCTAGGAATCCTCTACTCTACGGAGCGGCCCCCCGCGTCCCACAGCGCATGCGCGTCCCCTCCCCCTATCCTATGCTACGCTCACCCCCTTTCTCTACTCTAGGAATCATTCACTCAACGGAGCGGCTCCGGCGTCCCACAGCGCATGCGCGTCCTCTCCCCCCTCTCTCCTCTAGGTATCCTCTACTCTACGGAGCGGCTCCCGCGTCCCACACCCCCCACAGCGCATGCACGTCCCCTCCCCTCTCTCTCTCTTCTCTTACTGTCCCCCCCCGTCATCTCCTCTAGGAATCCTCTACGGAGCGGCGCGCACGACAGGTGGTGTGACAGCTGCATACTCCGCTGGGGGGTGCCACGGTATACGTCGGTATAAAAATGACGGAGCGCGCGCGCTTAATTCTCTCTCCTGTGCAATGCCGCGATGAGCGCCCGGACGGCTGCCGTGAAATGAGAGCGGCGACGTTCCTCCCACTCAAGCTAATTATCTCCCCGCTGCTTCGCATCCACATATGGTTCCCTTTAGCGGGAGATGGGGAGTTCTTTATGACGCATCTTTTCCTTGAAGACGAATTCTATTTGTGAGAGATATTTCGAGCAACAGCACTGCTCTAGCACGGACATGCTGAAAGTAATGCGGTGACGACCCCACATGTTCAAGGTTTACATATATGCGCGAGCATCCTGCCTATTTGGAACAAAATAAAAGTATATGTTTTGCTGTCCCAGAAGGATTGCTCCAACGCAATATTTTTTAGTTTTTCAAAGATATCATCGACCTATTCAAATATGAAAGAATTTCTTGTTTACTTAAACAAACGCACACTGGCGCTATCTAAACTGCGCTTTGAACAATGGAATCGTGCATCAGTTGATAAGTGTTCTTTCTATCGCAAAAGTACGGCCCAGAAAACTGTGCCAGCTGCCGCCACAATTAGACCGAAGCGTTGATCGGTTCACCTTAATGTTCTTCCGGATATATATTCATTTATGCAAAAGTATCGGAAATGTGTTTAACTCTGCCGATGATAATTCTCCAGGCGTCTGTGATAGACAGCTGCGGTACTGTCAGGATAGTTCTTTTATTTTTATAATTCTCGTTACGAAAGCAAATATAGAGAGACCGCTGATCTGTGCGAGCTTGTGGAAGCGCACCTCAACTTCAAGCAAAACTATCATTTGCTGACCCCGCTGAACAAGCAAAATGTTACCTTCTGTACGTTCAGTTCACTAAAGACGTTAGGCAAACTTCCTATGCAAATTGGTAAACTAAGCTTGTTAGGCTGTGGAACGCCTTTCTAAGTAGCACTGTACACAGCAAAATGTGTATCTTACTAACATAACTCCGCTAGAAGAAATTCAAAGAAAAGCGATACGGTTCATTCATAACAAATACAAACGTGCTGACTCGCCCACTGAACTTCTAGCATCATCGGTCTAGACACACTGACAGTCAGAGCAAAACAAGCTCGTTTAAAATTAATGCATAACCTTCTGCGCAACCGCTTCAACATCAATTCTTCAAAACACATCACCTTCTCTAGGTCCCGTATATCACGAAATAAATAGCATAAAACTCAGCTGAATATTTTTGCAAATCTAACAAACTTAAATACTCATTTTTTCCTACTGCAGTTAGGGAGTGAAACCGCCTTGACCCAACAATAGCAAACAATGAATAACCATCAACCTATTGTGACGCGATAGAAAATAAGCTTTAAGCATGAAAAAAAAAAACTAATAATAAAAGAAGTTTTATATTTATGCAAATTGTTGTTTCGTTGTTTGCATGATATTTTTATGTTGCAGTAGATTGTATGAAGTTTGATAGTTCAGTTGGAAATACTAATGTTGTATTGGAGATCACAACATTTCAATGTATGGAACGCAATTGTACTCTGCAATGTGTGTATTCTGTTGCATGCTCACGTTGTTATCAGTATGCCCACCTGTCTTGGTCTCCAAGTGAGACTGGCACTATTGAAGATAGATAAATAAATAAATAAATAAATAAATAAATAAATAAATAAATAAATAAATAAATAGGCAACGAAGGCTGTCGGCACTGAACCATTCTGTGCTGGTCATTCGTAACAGGATGCAGAGCACACAAACATGTCATACGTCAAACTCGCCCGAAAATCAATACTCTCAGCATAACAACAACGCCATGCTCTCAACCGAAAGTTGTTGTTTCTGTTAGTTTTCCCACAGCAGCGGCTAAATATTGTAATCGTTTAACCTAAGGCCTCCAAGCAGGTAAGGAATGCCGACTTATCATTTGGCGGCTAACTAGCTAACTCAGCCGCATAAATATTTGCTGATAAGTCACCCATAATATCCCCTCTTTTTCAGTTTATCAAAGGTGCAGTGAAGAACATGGACCGTGTTCACAAAACGACTTAAACTAAAAAGTTTCCTAAGAGAATATTTCAGCCACTCACAGTGCGGGACATATTACCGAAGCCGGCTGACCAATGCGAAAACACAATTATGAATCAAAAGTTTTGTGAATTCTGCTTCAAGATTTTTTTCGGGACGCCGTGAAAATATGCTTATAATATTTTGGGTCCACACAGGAGCTTTACAAAAAAAGAAAAAAATCAGAGCCCAGTTTTCCAAGATTTGCGCATTCGTCTCACGTAGTGAAACTTTGACACCAGCTAGTTCACAGAACCGTGAAAACAAAGAGCTCTTAGCACACGCGCAATCGAAGGGTTGTCAAACTATTATGCTAGAAGCGGCGACAGCGCATTTCGGATTCCGAGTACAAACTGAGGAACTGGCGTCTAGCTTGTCGCCGTAAAGGTAAAATACGCAGCTGTTTGCAAAGTACGCGCCCCCCGCCCACAATACCGCCGCCGGTAACGTTATGCATATACAACAACAAGGCATATTCAATAGAAAGCGCGCTGAGCACTCAGTTGCGAGCTATATGCAGTGAATATACTTGGACAGAAGTTGAAATAAAGTAAACTTTGCTACGCAGTACTTCCCGTAGCTACAAAGCAAAGCCGACAGTGAGAAACGAACCGTGAATGGCGACACCATCTACCTCTCGGGCGAGTGGGCCTCGGTATGCGACGTGATATGTTTTCGGGATCAATGTTTGCGGAAACAGCAGCTTAGGACAGCATTTTTGCTTCTCAAAGTCTGACTATTTGGGAATCTTTCGAAAGAGTCTTTATACCCGGACGGCTAAAAGACGTTCAGTGAACCTTCTCCACAATTTTCTTTTCTCGGTCAACTGAATTTGCTTATCCATTTTTTAATTTATCTGTTCAAAAACTATGGCAGAGCCTTCACCACCTAACGCATAAAACCATCTACAACCTGTGGACCAGGAAGTGCTGTAGTGCTTCCGGAAGATTATGCCGACAAGTTCTTCTGTGCTGGGCGAAATGTAATAACCCAACACACTTTTCACTTTGCCTCACGTTGTGTTATTACCATTCGCCCAGTGTGAACCGACTAGCCCAACATAGTTTATTAAGGTCTTTTGAACTTAAAAAAAAACGGCTTACATGAGCTGTTAAGCGCTGTGATTTATTTTCTAATGTTCAACCACGAGATGGCTGCCTGTATCCAGCAGATAGTCGTTACGCATGGTTGCATTCCGGCGTCTATGCTCTCGCAGTCAAGGTGTATTACAAAATAAATTCAACGTGGATCTTTAAATCAATGTAAAGTGATGGTATCGAAAATTTCTTCATTCAAATAGGGCTTCAGTGCTCCATAATTGCACCCTGTTGATATGCAACACACTATAAGAAATGCACTCATAAATGTAGTATGCAGTAATATCAGCATTTTAGTTTGCTGCAGTGTGTGATTTCATTGAGTATTTACGCATGTCTCACATGTCCTAACTTTAAGGCAAACGCTACGGTGACAAGTTTGTCACTTAAGCATCATTACTATAGACGTCATACTCTGAAGTTCTGCGAGACACGTAGCGCCGCCTGTCGTAGTGAGAAGGTAAGAATTGAGTAGCGCAACATCAGACTCCCTTCGAAAGTCTGCTGTGGAAGCAGGTACAACTATCCAGTGTGAAACAACGATTGAGCTTAATATTGCGTGTGTTTGCCCATTGAACACTCACACAGTGAGCTATGAATTTCTCCCTGTGGGTCGAACGCGCTCTCGAACCGCCATGACGTGCTTTTTGGATCACTCGCCACGAGGATGGCGAAAACAAAAGCAGACGCGATGGCTCCGCGCGCTACGAAGAAACGCCGCAATTAACACTGATGTTACCATGTGAATTGCCCCAAACATGAAGAACTTAACCACAGCGTTCAGTTTTACCGATTTTCATTGATGCCGTACGAAGCAGAAGTGCGAGAGCACTGGATATGGGCCTTTGAACGTGTTTGATAAGCTAATTACTCCAATTCCCCACAGCCGGTCGCACGAGAAAGTGTGATAGGGTGGCTATCTGTTATTCTATCGGGTAATCCTGACAGACAACCGTGGTAAACTTGGCTATGAAGCTCAGCAGAGCATCGGAGGGAGGTGCGCACCGTGTAGCAGGGAGTGAGCAGCTAGAGGCAGACTGAAGACGCGGGATAAACATCACGCACACCATGACCTCCTCCCATAATTTGAACTGGTCGTCACCACACGACATCGCGCACGTACGTGTTGAAGGCTCAATGTCCCGGTTTTAACTAGCAAACGCGTGCTTCATACATGTAAATCGCAAAACATTGGGCATGACTACCTTCAGGTTCGTTTTGCTTTCGGTTGTACCCCGCGGAAGGGGACACGCACGTATCCCCATTTGAAGTAGATACAAACGGAAGACAACCGTAAACATAACATTCCAGGATGCGTAATAAAACGTTCCAATGGGCAGGACGCGAGAAATGAAGGGAGAATGCACCTAAAAATCAGCACACCTTTCGCTAAGTCGCGCAAGGCTGGGTCCCAGCAGAGCTGGCCTAGCTAGTATTTTGTCTTCTTACCTCTCTCTTTCAATGAGGACACAGCGCGGTAAAAACACGAAGACGAAGCAAGGAACGAGCAACACACCACACGAAGCGGTGTGTTGTTCGTTCCTTGCTTCGTCTTCGTGTTTTTACCGCGCTGTGTCCTCCTTGAAAATGTTAAACCAACTAGCCAACAAGTTCACCCTATTAGACTTTCTCTTTCGCACTCCTTGTTATAATATGCTTGCTCTCGTCAAGAATTTTATTCACCTGTAATTTCTCTCTTTCCCTGTCATTAATTATCTTTCTTCCTTTTTTCCGCTTTCTTTCTCTCCCTCTGTACTATTTCTCTCGCCCATCAGGGTTATTGCATCTCTCGATGGAGAAATGGGCGCACGTGTACTGGAAGCGAAGCACAAGACGACAGCGAAGAAAAAAGTGTGTTCCAGTTCATGATGATGATAATTTTCTGCCTACGACATACGGCCACCCTCGAGCATAAGAGCTCTGCTGCAAAACACGAAAGTCGCGGGGGGAGCCATTCGTCCCTGATAAAGTGAGCTATGTACCACTGATCGTAAGATACCAAGCTAACTAAATCGTGTTTGTACTTCACCGCCCTGACATTATGTATATACCCAAATTTAACACATTTAGTCACTATAGCCGGGATCTCAGACTCACCTCAGCTAGCGGGTCGTAGTCACCAAATTTAGCACTACGACAGCCGGGAAAACGGATGGGGGGGGGGGGGGGTTGAAGAAAATGCCACCTAATAATTGAAAAGAAGCCTTTCATATATCTCAAACAGGGTCCATTTCTGAATTTCTAAAGGGGATTTTGCGTCAGGATTTGAGATGCATATTGATACCAGGCGCTTTCCTCTTCGCGCCGACTTCCCCGGTGTTTTGAGCAGGAGGTCTTCGGCCACTGCAAAATCACCTGTTAAGCCAAAACATTCGAAGAGAAGCCCGTCCGTCGGCGTTGCCTGTCAAGTTCATTTCTGGTGCCTTTGGACTGCTGTCCGTTGCGGCGTAGGGCTTATGAACGTAGTTAAGGAAAATTTAAAAAAAATGGGAATAAAATAGTGATGTGGAGGGCGGGCCGCAAGCGAAAGGCCCATGGGCCGCGTGTTTGAGACCCCTGCGCCAAAGAACGGACGTCGGAGGCTTGCCTCGAACTCGATGCCATGCGATGCTCGCTTGCACTTGCGAGTTGCAGCACGCCGAAATAAACGAAACTTCTTTTGCATTGTACTCGCAGCCTGCATTGATACGCTTCCTACTTCTATGAAGTGTGTATGGGTGAAAGAAGCTTTCCAGGTCCTTGATTTTCAGGAAACCGTGCCTCGACGCAAATGTGAGACGGGGTTCTGATGTGGCCTATGCACATTCGCTTGAGGACGGCTCCCTTTGCCGTATCCAGTTAGCGCCAGGGCAGTGATGAGGGCGTCGGTGGCAGTGTTTTTAACGCTTCCTGGCCAGAGTCTAACGTCTATTATGAGAGTTGCCGCGATGCAGCTTTCGATACAGAGTCCGTAATGGCGGAGGCCAAGTAATGGCTTTGCTTCGGGCACTTGCTCGAGTCACGGGGGGGTCACATAACCTGGCAGTGCGCCTTGGGGGCTCACTATTCTGACAGCGCCACTACTGTCAGTGTAAGAATCGTAGATGACGGGCACATGAAATGTCAAATATGAATAAAAATAAAAATAAAGGTCGAATGGAACGTAGCACAGCTTGGTCGTGAAGGAAATGCTTTCGCGCAATGCCACAAAACACAAACGTCGAAAGCCGTTTCTTAGGGCGCACTTATTTGTAGTTTCCTTATAGGCGCCTCCTGCCCCGTCAGCACAGTGTTCTGGTTAGAGTATCGGGCTCACCCTCACTGTGGTCACTTCCTCAGTTTAATCTATGCATTGTTTATGCTGTGGTTGTTTTCTTGATGTCAATTATGATTCAATAGTGGTGTTTTACATCCCGAAACGCACGCCGTTGTCGAGACTCCGAATTAATTTTGGTCATTTGGATTTCTGCAAAATTCACCTAAGTACGCGGGTGTTTAATTACGTTACCGAAGTTTAACTACGCACCGTGGTAGTAAAGCAGCGCCTCGCGTTAGCCGCTGAGCTACCACAGTAGGTATCTTGCCTCGGATTGTTTGCAAGCTATGACACTAAAATGAAAACACCAGTACAGGCGCCCGCATTTGCGCGCACCGTATTTCCTGATGACTTTAAGTAATATGTCATAAGAAAAATAAATTCATCCCTATCAACTACAGTGATAACAAAGTTGCTTCATTTTACGTTCATAACTCACATCAAATATTAACGTAATCCTTTACATATCTTCCATTTTGTAGCACCTAGTCAAATACAGATGCAGGAAAATCACAACTTATTTAAAGATTGAAGATAGCCTGCCCACAGTCGCCAGTGCTGGCCTGAGACGGGCATGGAGAAAGACCAATCTCCTCAGCGAAACATCAGAATAAATACTGATATAAATGAACTTTCTGCGCACAGCGCGCAGGTGGTAGGCAGGCGTGCAACACAAAGCAGCAGCAATGATTGAGCTTAGCGGCGCAGCGTCAACAGCAAGGCTTCGCTTGAGTTTAGTAAATATTTCACGCCGTAAAGTGCTGTGACGATATTTACGCGTAAATAAATGAGCGCTGTGAACCGGCATGGTGAAGGGCATATTTTAGCCTAAACGCCCGCAGTTCTTCAGAAGTGTACTCAGCGCTCCAGAAGTTCCTCTCAGAGTGCTGCGTGAGATACGAAGCTCACTTATTAACGCGATTGCCTTAAAGAGCTCGTTTCGCAGAAATTCCGGCGTCGGCGGTGGTGTCGTTGGTTGTGAGCGAAAAATCGTCATCTTGTCCGTGACCGAAAAATCGAGAAAGATGCAAATAAAATAAATAATAAAAATTTCTGGGTCCGAGTGGGGAATTAACCCAGGCCGTCTGTGTGGCAAGCAGGTGTTCTACCACACAGCCACGTGTCTGCTTGGAAATACAGCAAAAATAACTTCCTCTGCTTGGAAATGCAGTGAAAAATATTTTCATGCTTTACAAACACACGCGTCCTGTAAACAGGCGTCACAATACAACATATAATATCGCAGTAATATTGCGTGGTACAAGCGTACATTGCCATCGGGCGTCAGAACATGTGAATATCACAACGACATCGTGGTTTAAAGCCAGCCACCCATTACACAAGGCACACACGTTACTGCGCGTATTCCGTTAAGACCCCGTGTGGGCACATAGCAAGTTCGACAACATTTCCCGCGCATAATTGCTCGTGGTTTAAAGCATGCTGCTCTTTACATAGTATGCACTAAGTGATTGAAGTACGCACTAGGGACGGGATATCGCTATCGCGTTCAACTCTTAAAGGCGAAGCTTAACGGTCTTATAATTTTTTTCGTTTTCTTTTATCCCTTTGCACGCTTATCATCAACTTAGTCATCAGAAACGCAGTTGTTTCGTCCTGTACATATGCAGCCATCAAAAATATTGTATGGTTTCTTTTTTGGGGGGTGTGGGGGGTAGGGGGGGGGGGGTGGATTTGTTAGAAGGTCAGGACAGTCTCCAAGCCATATTTATCTCTTCCGGAAAAGAGTAAAGTTTATCTAGTCTTAGTGCTGACAAAATAATGAAATGCCAAAAGGCGAAGTCCTCATTACTACTTGTCTTGCTTGATAGCATAAATCATGTAATAGGCCTATCTCTCACTACAGAATAAGCGCGTGCGCGAGCTGGCTACTTTGGTTGTGGTATACTCTGAACGAAGCTGGTGCGCCGCTTAAGATATATCGGCTTTCTATACGAATCCTCAGCGCATAAGACGATTGAGCGCTGTGAAAAACAGCGTACGGACCTCCACTGTAGTCACTTTTTCCATTTTAAGGCGTATTCTAGCGCTAATGAATGAGTGAATGAACAACTTTATTTGTCCCTGGTTAAAGGGAGCAGAAAAAAAAAGAACAGCAACAATGCTTACCAGTGACCGTCTCGTCGTTAGTTGAAGCGCTTGCGTCGGTTCGCATTGCTCTTGCTTACATTCTCTGAATGAAGAATCATTAAGACCAAACGGCCGGCACATTCTCTACAATCAAGTCTTTTTCTTCTTAAAAAAACGAGAAAGCACGTTCCCGTCGTCATGAGAGCAAAGATCTTATTCAAAGAATGTGGGCAACCGAGCAATAGAAGCTACGCCCCACGGAAGATAAGTTGGCCAAACTGCATTGAGCTCTACGCGATTACAAGCTAGCGTTATACTATAAAGCGGACAAAACGAACTAAAGAGACGAAAAAAAAAATTAACGTAGCTTCGCGCAAGTAGTGCCAAGCCTGAAGGAAGGGCGGAGCTGGGCGGCCTGCCTCATTTTTCTTCATTTTTCGCTTTCTTTCTCCCTCTCTTTCTTTCTCTTTCTCCTTGTTCCTCTTTCTGTCCTTTTCTTGTCGTCTTGCTCTCGCTTTTTTCCGTCTTATTCTTGTGTCTGCTTCTTTCTACATCTTTCTCCATTTCTTTCTCCGTCTCTCTCGTTCACCAGATTTATTGCATCCCACGCCGGAGAAATCGGCGCACTTGTTCTGGGAACGAATCAGAAGGTGAAGAAGAGGATGAAGAGAGAGCGTTCTCTATAAAATATTCGTTTCCTGGCCAATCCCCCCAGAGTGGGTGTGAGCCATACACATAGGCTATCATCATCATCATCTCTGATGGTTTTCTGTCGGCTCTGCACCGCATAACGAAACGCTTAACGGCGCCAGTGTAAAAAGCTTTTCACGCTTTTTTTTTCTGTCGAAGCAGCACATCTCACGTACACTATGCTGTCAACGCAGGACTTCGATCACATCGATGCGTTAAACGAGAAAGTATATGAATCAGTCGCCGTGAAGAAGGTTAGAGGCGCGTCCGCTGAACGGCGACTCGCCGCAGGCCTTTTACAAGATTTTAGCGTCTGAGCTTCACAGAAAATCTCATGAACGGCAAAATATTTGCTGGTGCAGTTTTCATTTTCTTTTTCGTGTGTAATTGTACTTCCCAAATGTCCGCATATTCTCCGAAGCTTCGAGTCATTGCAATATTTTTACCGACTTAGCTAGTATTTTACACCCTGTGTCCCACCAATGGTCGCAGAAGGGTTGATAGGCGGGCTAGTTGGCATAGATTCATTGTGATATTTTGGCAGCTCAAACAAACGGGTCACAGAAAGAGCAAGTTCCCCTCTTGCTTTTTCTGGTATATATATTTCTTCTGTGAATAAATCAATGTTTCAGACTCCACTTCTTTGTGTCCCGCTCTTTCTGTGTCCTGTTTGTTGGCGCTGCCAAAATTTCACAACGAACCACCAAGGGCTGTATTAGAGTTTCGTTCATATTGAACAGCCGATCCTAACAACGTGATGATGTTAGTAGGTTGAACCGCTCCGCCACAAGAAGAATAAGTTTACTTTCTTCTTGGCTGATACACGCACACAACATAGATAAACTCGTCTGTCGACGGTACGTCCTGTGGCGCATTTGATGTAGATACCACATAAGTCCTTATTAGGAACTGAAAACATCTCGCACCCCTAGCGCCCTATCTTTCTAAAAAAAAAGAAGAGAGAGAGAGATCACACAGAAAAAATATTGGGGAACGATTGAGCTTCGCCTTCAAGAGTAGAATGCGATAGCTAATCGGGCCCCGTGCGCATGGCCTTCTCAAATGCTAGCCTGGTTTCGGTGCTCGACGGATTACTCAGCCGTGCCGCAAGGAAACGAACGTAGCATTATAGAATGCCTACTGTAAGTACAGTTGCGAAGTGCCCACTACATTATAAACCTTCCTTTTGCGAATCAGTCAAGGGCCCAGTAAAGCAACAAGTGAACCTAGGCAGCTGCTCACTCTGTTAATGCTTCTGCGGATGGTGATGATTAAATAGGTGTCAGCGCTTTGTAATGGGTGGGCTTTTAAAACACACGCTCGTTGCGCAACACACAGGTTTTGACGCCTCGCACGATTGTACACTTCTGCCACGCAATATTAGATACGTTAAGGAGACTTGTCCCACATGACATTATTATAATGTTCTATGCCGAAGCAGTTTCAAGCAGTGGCGTGACTCTGTGGTTGAACACCTATCGGCTTGCCACGCAGGAGGCCTGGGTTCGATTCTCGTTCGCACCGAAGAATTTTGTTACTTATTTTATTTGCATGTATTTTTTTTATTTTTTCGGTCACTGACTGTGAGCGCCGACACCGGAACTTCTGCAAAACGAGCTCTTTACCCCTGTCGCGTTAAAACGCGACCGCTATGCTATCTACAACGCTGTCCACTTGGGAGCACTGATTGCCACGGCTAGGCAGACGATGTCGTTGCACATCTGTGTATTTGCAACCGCACGTATGTATTCCCGGATGTGATCACTCGCACATAGCCAATGCCTAAACCAATAGCAGCTTCACAGCGAGCATTCACGGAAGGGTTTCTGCCGAGAGCGCTTGTGACAATGTATTTCAGTGCTTGTAAAATACGCCCTGAAAAGAAAGTAAAATACGATACGAAGGAAATAAGAAAGTCCACGTGAACAAAGAGATAATAAAGAGGCTACAAAATGAAAAGAAGCGTATAGCCACGTCTTTTATGACCGGGCATTGAGGAAAGCAGTCACCTCGATGGGAAGCCCCGGCTCCCGATAAAGAAGCGCGAATGATTTCTCATTGCCACTTGAGGACACAACCATGCCTTGCCGTGCGACGTTGGAACGAGAGAAGGAGCGAGAAAAACAAAGAGATGGAGACATAAGATAGCTCGCATTCACCCAGGACAGCAGACAAAGAAGAGAAGCGAGAAATGCCAGCCTCGTTGACATCTACGACATCTACAAACTCGGCTCGTAACGTTAAAAGCAGCAGCTGTTGCCTCGGAGCCAAGGCGCGAATGAGGGCCAAGAAGAACAGCCTCCCGGACGCGTAAGAGAAGCGACAAAATGAAACGCTGCTTGCGCCAGGAATCGCATGGACGAGGCATAAATGAAAGATGCAAGGGAGGGCAAGCAGGTGCAGTGCGGGAAAAGTACCAGCGAGGCATCTGCAAGTTGCCCTCCTCCCGACGTGTGCACTCGCCATCGATGGGCGCATGTATACGGCATACTGCGAGAGCAGCGGCCAGTCGGTAAGCAAGCACTCAAGCACTACCTGCATGCGAACAAATATTTGCCTTACACGCACATAACCTAAGCTGTACATACCTTAACAAAAAAGAGCATGCCCTCACGTTGACCATGCATTTTAGCTCCAACCCCAATGTCCCCCCTCGAAAGGAAAAAAAATTCAGGCAGCTCCGCTTGGCGGACACTGATGAGACAGCGAAGGTGGTGGCTTACAAAGAAGCCTTCGCTTCGCCAATTATTTTAGCTGGTTGAATGAAGTGGGATTTTAATGCATTGGGGTTGAATGAAGTGGGGTGAAGTGGGAATCAAGTGGAATGAAGTGGGTGAATGAAGTGGGAGTAGTAGTGGGCGTAGTGGTGAGTAGTGGGAGTGGTGGAAGGAGTGGCACATATTCGCAGTGGGATTTTCTGTGGCACATACCCACTTACGATCTACGACGGCCCCCCGGACATGAAAGGCTGGAGTAAGAACAGCTTCGCTGTTAAAAGAAAATTCCAGCAGCGATCAACTCAATGTTCACGTTGATGCGATCAGTGTGGAAGCAGTGTACCGACGTACCCTATTCTCACCGCCGAACGGCGTCACTTACGAGTAAGTAATCGGGCTCCTATCTCGCGCTCCTCTCTGGAGGAGACGAAGCGCCATCTAGGTGCACCACCACAAAGCCTACGCATTGCACACGGGGGGACGATCGGACATCTTCTGGATATAGCGGCTTCAATTTCACAAAACAAAACAAATTTACAATTGTTCTTGCAACAAGACAGATAGAGAGACAAACTATTTTATTTGGGTTCTTCGAAACGCTACTCATTTAGAGCAACGCCGCGGGCCGCTCCCACGTGGAGACGGGGAGGCCTAGCCTCACCGCCCACATCATGCGCACTCTGGACAGCCCGTAGTTGTAGTAGTAACTCTGAACTTCGTAAGGCAGAGTCCCAATCCTGTTCTGTGAGCCGACTAGGGCCCCGTAACGAGGGGCACCGCCACAGCACGTGTCCAAAGTTACTAACCTCCCCGCAGTCAGGGCAGGTAGACTCGAAGGCCTTTAAATAGACGATGCTGAGGAACGATAGACTAGGATAAGACCTGGTCTGTAGCATTCTAAACGTGATGCCTTGAGGTCTAGACAACTTGCGGTGCGGAGGAGGAAAAGACCGCCTACTCAACTGGTAGTCTTTAGTGACTTCACTGAATGTAAGTAAAGCGTCCCTAAACACCCCACAGCCAACCTGCGGACCTACGTGCTCCCCAGCGCGCAGGGTTAGCGCGCGCCCGGAAGGGAGCAGTGTCGTTGAGGTTTGCGAGGGAGTCGCGCAGGCAGGGGTTCGAGATGTGCAGGCAACCAGGTAACAAGATTTGTATACTGTACATGCTGACATATTCAACGAGGCTCGGTGTAAACGTCGTGGCGCCGAAGGTTTATCTCCCGCAGGCCGCTGACGTCAGTTCTCGAGACGTTCCGGTTGCGTCGGACCCGAACTCCGTTTGGTAGCGTGGTGAGTCTCCAGGTTGAGGAAATGAGGTTAGCAAGGTGGGAAAACGAAAAAAATTGGGGGGACCCTTAAGCTTCGCCTTTAAGAGTTCAACGCGATAGCGATATCCTGTCTCTACCGCGTACTTCAATCACTTAGTGCATACTATGTAAAGAGTAGCATGCTTTAAACCACGAGCAGTTATGCCCGTGAAATGTTTTCGAACTTGCTATGTGCCCAATACCGGGTCTTAAGGGAATACGCGCAATAACTTGTGTGTCTTGTGTAATGGGTGGCTGGCTTTAAACCACGATGTCGTTGTGATATTCACATGTTCTGACGCCCGATGGAAATGAACCCTTGCACCACGAAATATTACTGCGATATTGCATGTTGTATTGTGACGCCTGTATACAGGACGCGTGTGTTTGTAAAGCATGAAAGCTATTTTTACTGCATTTCCAAAAAAGAGGAAGTTATTTTTGCTGTATTTCCAAGCAGACTGTGTACTATTTTAATACGCATTCTATTAAATACCATGACGAAAAAAAAAAACAAAAAAAAAAAGCGTGGCTGTGCGGTAGAACACCTGCTTGTCACGCAGGCGGCCTGGGTTCGATACTTACTCAGACCCGGAAATTTTTATTATTTATTTTTATTTGCATCTTTCTCGATTTTTTGGTCACGGACAAGAAGATCTTTCGCTCACAACCAACGACGACGCCGCCGACGCCGACACCGAAGCCGGAGTTTCTGCGAAACGAGTTCTTCAACGCTATCGCGTTAAAACAAACTGATTTAGTGACACTTTCTGTTATATTATTTACATATAGAAAAGGTAGAAGTTCAGCGACGAGCGAACTGGTTGAGCCATTAACACAGGGCCCAGAGCTACGAGCGTGGTGGATGAGCCATTAAGCCAAGGCCCACAGCGTCTTCCACTTAGCACTGCCGTTTTAACCCTTCAGGCTGGCTCCTCCTTCTTGATTGAAACCAATCACACACACGGCACCAGCCACCCCGGCATCAGCCAATAACACACTGTAGCCGAAGGGTCGTTGCACTCGCTGATGCAGAGTTACTGCGGTCAATGACACTCGCGTGGGGTCAACCGGAAAGGCAAGTTGGCGGGCGAGTTCTTCCGTCTCTCCCCAGATGGGCAGGACAGGGTTTACGGCGACTTAATTGTTCAAGACACACGAGACAGGTCGGCATCGTAGCAGGCCCCAAACATGCCAAAACATGGCGGCGCCAGCTATGGCGTCGCTTCGCTGTCCATCCCAGCTTGCAAGATTCACTTCCCATTGTGGGGGCTTCCCGCCGCGGAAGCGCCTGTTTCTGGGAAGGGTGAAGGTGTCTCGATTCGTGGGGACGCATCCCCTGTGGATTTCTCATAGACAGCGCGTCGCCAGCGACTGTCAGTCATAACAGCGTCTCGTGTCTGCTCGCGCTGCAGCAGGCACAAGCAGTGGTGAGTGGTGAGTGAGTGAGTGAGTGAGTGAGTGAGTGAGTGAGTGAGTGAGTGAGTGAGTGAGTGAGTGAGTGAGTGAGTGAGTGAGTGAGTGAGTGAGTGAGTGAGTGAGTGAGTGAGTGAGTGAGTGAGTGAGTGGTGGTGAGTGAGTGGTAGGTGGTGGTGGTGGTGGTGGTAGTGAGTGAGTGAGGTGAGTGAGTGAGTGAGTGGTAGTGAGTGAGTGAGTGAGTGAGTGAGTGAGTGAGTGAGTGAGTGAGTGAGTGAGTGAGTGAGTGAGTGAGTGAGTGAGTGAGTGAGTGAGTGAGTGTGAGTGAGTGAGTGAGTGAGTGAGTGAGTGAGTGAGTGAGTGAGTGAGTGAGTGAGTGAGTGAGTGAGTGAGTGAGTGTGAGTGAGTGTGTGTGTGTGTGTGTGAGTGAGTGAGTGAGTGAGTGAGTGAGTGAGTGAGTGAGTGAGTGAGTGAGTGAGTGAGTGTGTGTGTGTGTGTGCGTGTGTGTGTGTGTGTGTGTGTGTGTGTGTGTGTGTGTGTGTGTGTGTGTGTGTGTGTGTGTCGCATATGTATTGCTAACTGCAGCAAAAGTGGAGGGGCAAATGCCGTACAATGCACGGGAAAATTTGAGGCAGTGTGTAGCAGGCGATGCTTCATTGGGCTTCCCGGTCGCTGTTAAATTATCGATTTTTTGTAACCTACAGGAGCATTATCTTCAGTCTGACATAATGAGGTTGGATGTGATAAATCATAAAAAAGATAAAGAAAATAACGGAGTGCATGTGTCGCGCTAGTTCACAGAAATTGAACACATCAACAAATTAGAGCCAGCTATCCCACCTTCATCATAGTAGTACTGAAGAAAAACATCAAAGCAAGGAAAACTAGAATGAATGAAAAAATTCGAAAATTACTCATTCTAAATTACAACTAAATGAATATACACCATACTTCCTCTTTTTTAATGAATGATAGGTGGCAAAATTCCGAGGGCCTCTAACTCTCGACTCAGTGTTACAACCACGCGAAAGGCCTAAGTTCGATTCCGGCTATTTATATTTTGCAGGTGCCCCGCGTTACGCTGTGGTGAAGTCATCACGCCGTCCAAATGGGAGGCTGCTATTACCAGCTCCGGATTCGAACAACAGTTATGGGCAGTCCAACGGGCCCGCGACGCAGCGGAGGGACTTGGTCTTTCTGTTCCGACGTGGGAGCGGCCCTCAACGTGCTAAAGCGCGTTCCGAAGGACCCATTAAAGTTCATTCATCCATCATCCATCCATCCATCGTTCGTGATTATTTGCTCGCGCACTATGCTGATTTTTCGCTCACAACCAACGCCACCAACACCTTCGTCGGGACCGGAAATTCTGCGACACAAGCTCTGTAACGCTGCTGCGTTAAAATTAAAAACGAAGAAAGATCACGTCTTCGGTATTATTTTAGTAAACTTTCCAGGCAATATTCTGTCACTCACAAAAAATAAATAAATAAAAAGTAATAGTAAAGCAAGTCATACAGGAAATATCTTAATATTATTAGGATATTCGAGGACCTATCACAATTTTAAAAAAAACGAGGGGGAAGAAGGAAGATCGTCCTGAGATGATGAACAGCGTACTAGTGTGTGGTTCGCATTTCGCAGCGTACTTGCTGTATAACGTGGAATTATAAATGGGGCGCTATAGCACTTACTCCTTTTGCGTGGCGCCGATTGGGGTACGGAAAGCACTGAGCACATCATTAGAGAATAGGTGAAGGGCGCAACGCACGATGCTTGCCGCAGAAGTATTCTTTCCGAAGCCAAGAATGAGGGCTAAGAGTACTTGTGCTTAAGATGGCAGATAGAAGTAGTTTCCTCTAAGTATGCATTACTACGATCATTCAAAGGAGCCGAAATAAAAGCTGAACTTCATTAAGGAAGAACCAGCGACGGATGGAACCGGAGTTCTTTACGCTTCCGATCCGCGGTGCTTCCCTGTTGTTTCAACTACTGCATCAGACGAAAAGATCTTTTGAAAAAATACCCGGTGAAGGGAAAGCAGCGGCATTCACGCAAGGCTGGAACTGCTCGGTACTTCAGAAAGCAGGCGCTCTTCGTCCGCGCGCAGCTGCTCTCAACCTCCTTGCCTTGTTGAACTTCTTTCAAGCTTCTGCCGAACCGAATCAGCCGAGTGCCGTGTGGAAGGAGGAGGTCTATAGAAGGCCCTGTAAACAAACGGGCGACGGTCATTTTCCTTTGGAAAAGCCTGTTAAAAGAAGCTCCGGCAAGCCGTCTCCCCGCGATGTTTCCGGACGCTTATTTGCTAAAGACGGAGTTGACAGCGCTCCTTACTAAGGAGTGTCCTTGTCATTCTTTATCCGGTGAAGACGCCACGAGGAAATGTCGCTGGTATCGTTCTTGCGTCACCTGAGAAAGTCTGGGAGATCACGTCCGGTATGCCTCGCTTTTGGTCCTGCACTCCGAGGAAGAAGGCGCTGGGAGTGTTTGCGGAGCCTCTACAACCGAAACGGAGAAAACTGTTCAGTCGCAAGCAGCGCTCGCACTCGCAAAGGTGCGCACTCCTGTTTTGGAGGAAGTGCTGACACAAGATCCCGGTTAACCGCTTCGTAGAATCGTTTTGTCTTCGAGTTGACTCATCCTGACCGGGGCGTTCGTTCGGTTCAGAGCGCATGAAGCTCGGTCGGGCGTTTTTCGCAGTTCGGAAAAGCGTAAACGAGGAAAGCGAAACTTCGCTAAGTCTACTTTAATTAGTCCCTTGAAACAAACAGTGCACTCTACTGTGAAAGGAACCTCTTGTAGAGTGACGCTACGATTGAAACAACCACTTCTGCTGGCTTTAATTGCCTCGAGCACTAATGACATGAAATTCGCACGTACATTTCATTAAGGTTAATCTAGGTGCTTTGAAAAAGTATACGTATACAAGAGAATCGTGTAAATATGATCAAAGTGTTGACACACACGAAACGAAATCTTTGTCCTCTCGTGTAACATCAGCCTATCTTCACCAGGAAGAATAAGGACTGGGTGATTCTAGTTTTTGTTAGATACAACAAAGCGAAGCCAACGCGCAGTGAAATCAGGGCAAACATGGGCGAAGTCATGTGTCACATAATGTAAATGCAATACACCTACGAACAATAAAATGCATTTAAACTTCGACTCAAACGCAACTTTTCCCGAGAAGGCCGAAGTTCAGGGGAAGACTAAAACTTGAAGCGATGAAAAATCCTTGAACACGGGTTGTCGCTGGAAACAGGCGGTCTTGGCTCCCTCAAGGCTGTAAATGCCTGCCTTGGCGCATGCATGTGTCTTGCCCTCACATCCTCTTCTGTTTTTTTTTTGGGGGGGGGGGGGGGAGAGGGCGCAAAACATACGCAGAAGATGTGCCCACGTCAGTATGGAAAAATGAAGAGAAAATTGCCGAAGCTTGCACTAAGCCGCGAAAGGCTTGAAACAGCGAACGTGGACGATTAGGAAGACTAACCGGGTTGCTTCTAGGTTGTTTCTAAGCCTTAGCTAAGGTGATGCAGATTCTAGGTTGCTAGGCTTTAGCCAGGCGATGCTAGGTTGTTTCTACGTTGATTCTCAGCGCAGAGAGGATCGAGCTAAACCACAGACAGTCAGAGACACGACGCAGTTGTAGAAACTCCAGAGATGGAAACTCGCACTGCATGAAACCAAGCGTTCGCACCTCTTTTATATCTACGAGCACGTCGTCGTTGGCGTAGGCCTTCCATCACGTCGGGATATCCTCGCAACCACATTTGCCTTTCCCGTTCCCTAGTATTCTGTCGTTGTACGTACTCGAGGTCTTCGGCTCGGCGCCGTCGCTTCGCAGCCATTTGTTGGACTAACCGATGCCTTCTTCATTTTTAGTGAACCAGTGGAGAACAGGGGGGATTTACCAAATTTCTGTGGCACATACCCGTTTATGATGATGATAGTTTTCTAGTAGGCCGCACAGTGGCACATACCCGTTAAGACGATGTTAGTTCTCTGCGGTCGACTCACAAGAAACGATCTCCTAAACAGCTTCGCTGTTAAAGCATGAATGGCGGGAGCCCAGCAATAGAAGGAACCGGCCTCGGTATGCTTACAGAGGCTGGTGCTTCTCCCAGGATTATGATACCAAATTGAGGCAATAATTAATACGAGCAGCATGGCTAACACCTCTAACTATGGCGTTATTTTTAGGGGCGAAGCTCCTTAGGGTGTCGGTCGTTCCCTCCTCTGTAATAGTATGTTGTAGTCGCCACTTCTAGTTAGTTTTAAGAATTGCTCACTAGATAGCGTTGTGTGTATATGTCCTTGGAAATAATATCACTAGATGGCATTAGTGGTTTTCGTATAGTTGACCATTAAAGAGGATAGATGGCGCTGTTATAATTGGGATCGTCGGGCCGACGCGGTACTCGGAGTCGAGCACCGGAGGTGGACTCCATCGTGATCAACGGTGAGGTGAACTTCACCAGAGAGGAGGTAGTCAGCTCCACAGTGCTCTCGTGTGAGTCCCATGCAAAACCAGGGCAGCCGGTATCTGCGGAGCATACGGCGGCTCCGGTGCTCACGGCGGCACAACCCATAGCCAAGGACGCGTGGACGGCGTCCGTTGAAGGCCGATGGGATGATAGAGTCCACTTCACGGGAACCGCGCCGATGGGAGCGTTAACCACGTTCCCAGACGAGAGGAGCCCGTGTGGTGCCGTAGCGTGAACTGGTATCGCGGCGCCGATGAATGAAAGTTGAGCCGCCAAGGAGGCCTGGACGCCATCCCCGGTCGGCGTTCGCAGAGCCGGAAGGTTACGGGGTGACGAGGAAGCATAGACGCTGTCCCCGAACTGTGGTTGGCGCGGTGGCAGGTGGGAGGGTTCCATGGCCGAGGAAGCGTGGACGGCTTTCCTCGGAGGGCCTGTCCGGAACGCCGAGGACGCACCAGCACAGGTGGCGTCTGCCTTAAAGCTTCATGTTCGACAACTGCACCATTGTCAAGGAGAGACAAGAGACAACGCCCGTACGCTGGGCCGGCTCACTCTTGGCCAAACATCATATGATTAAGAATAATAAAAGTTTTATGTTTAATATATACACACAGTGTTTCTCACTCTTTATATGATGATTCTTGGGGCGATACACGGAAGATTCACGGTTTTACCGATGATTCCCTCCGGAGCTTCGCCCCACTCATCATCATTCACCTCCTGGATATGCTGTGAATTTTCTTGTGTTAAGGCCAGCCGGAGGCGCCTTGTGTCGCGCTCCAGAGGATCAAGGTCACTGCGACTCGATCAATAATTTTGAGACAAATGAATGTAGTGTTTGCTCTGAAGTTGAAGAAGCGGCGTTAACGTGGCCCGGCTTACTTGGTTTTTGCGAAAGCCTGAAGAAGAAACATTGATATAAAGAAGGCGATCCCCTGGCGCAAAAGACGTCACGGAAATCTTCTGCGTAGTGGTGACGGCCACCTGGAGAGTACAAAAAAAGAAAGTCACAGTTTCGCCGCAAGGCGAAGCAATGAATGCGATAGCAACAAATTGGATTGTCAAGCGAAGAATGGCAACCAGATCGAAACGTGCAGCGTGCTACTCAAGCACACATGACGCACGAAAACAACACACACAGGACGACAGCGAACTAAGAACGTTCACAGCTCTACACTTAACGCGCTGCTCAAACAAAAACGACGCACGAAACGTACTCACAGATACAGACGAGCGCGAACTAACAAGTGTCACAGTTGTTACTTCGCTGTGTTTGAAAAGCGCACTCTTTGCGCAAACGGGGACTCTGCAGTGAGCGCAGTGACCTTCGTGCGCTCGGTAACTACAACACAATCCTTCCGATGAAAGCCCAGGACGTACAATTCTCCCCCCACCGCGAGATAAGCATGCGCGCGCGCCCAGGCGTCTACCCCCTGCGGGGCAAAGTACGCGTGGGAAACGAGCGCATGAGCCCGCGCGTTTCGACGAGCGAGGCTCATGCCGAGCGCGCCCTTTGCGCCATCTCGTTGGTAATGCTGAGAACACGCTGATATTTCCCCCGAGATCGGCGTACCAGATCCCCAGTGGTGAGTGGTATATATATATATATAGCTCGCCGTTTGAACGTTGAAAGACGTGCGCTTTCGTGGCTCTGTGGTTAACGCCGCACGCTCCATAGCGAGAGGTCCCTCGTTCCATGCCGTGCGTCGGAAACATTTTTCTGAATTATTTTAGATGCGAAGCATCTTATGCTCGGGGCTCTGTCCGTCCCTCCCGCGTCCCCCCATCCCCCCGTCCCCCCATCCCGCATCCCACGTCCGGCCACTGTCATGAAGTAGGGAAGCACCCATTATGCGAACCAGAACTCTGTAGTAATATGAAGGCCGTCAACCCTAACACAGTCATCAGAGTCATGGCCGAGAGCACAGAGAGGCTGCTTATCAATGGCTAGGCAGGTGGTGTCTGTCGCCCAGGTTGACCCCATTCCTTGAGTCATGGCCGAGAGCACAGAGAGGCTGCTTAGCAACGGCTAGGCAGGTGGTGTCTGTCGCTTAGGTTGACCCCATTCCTTAATCTTGCTTGCATGTGTTTGGAGGGGGCTTAGTCCTTCCCGCGTCCCACAGCGCATGCGCGTCCCCTCCCCCCTCTCTCTCCTAAGCTCACCCCCTTTCTCTCCTCTAGGAATCATCTACTCTACGGAGCGTCCCACACCCCCCCCACAGCGCATGCGCGTCCCCTCCCCTGTGCTCTCCTACGCTCACCCCCTTCCTCTACTCTAGGAATCATCCACTCTACGGAGCGGCGCATGCGCGTCCTCTCCCCCCCTCTCTCCTCTTGGAATCATCTACTCTACGGAGCTGCTCACGCGTCCCACACCCCCCACAGCGCATGCACGTCCCCTTCTCCTCTCCTACGGTCCCCCGTCCTTTCCTCTACGGAGCGGCGCGAACGACAGGTGGTGTGACAGCTCCTTACTCCGCTGGGGGCGCCACGGTAGTTCCGCGGTATGAAAATGACGGAGCGCGCGCGCCTCATTCTCTCTCCTGCGCAGCGCCGCGATGAGCGCCCGGACCACTGCCGTGAAATGAGAGCGGCGACGTTCCTCCCGCTCAAGCTAATTATCTCCCCGCTGCTTCGCATCCACACATGGTTCCCTTTAGCGGGAGCTGGGGAATTTTTTTTCTTTGTGGTTTTTATAAATATATTGATACATATACATATACGGGATATAATGGTGACGACGACGCCGACGGTAAAAACCAGCCGAGAGTGTCCATATAATTGCTATCGCAGTAAAAAGGTGTGCCTTCGTATCGTGTTAGGCGAATGCAAAAGGGACCCTGGGAGTTTTTTTTTTCTTTTATAAATACACGGCCTGATGCACCACTTGATCCTTCCGTATTATCTTTGGACATACTTTCATCAGTAACTATGTAACTTTTGTTGTCACTAACCACTTGACAGTGAGTGTTATGGTGCTAAATCTGAAAAAAGAAATGCGAGGATGCTGTTAAACATGCCTTTTCAGCTACCAGATTATTTAGAATACATTGAAACTCTTGTGTGTTGATTTTACACCTACAAGATGACGCTACGTGAACACGTAGCTTCAGCAGAGTAGAGGAAACTGAATTATGTTTATGTGCACAGCGCTGCAGAGCGTATTATGTACTGCGCGCTATCAATATAAATCTGCTAGGTTTGAAGAAATAAAGGATAAAGTGCGGCATGGAAGCCTACATAGCCATTCCCTTAATCTATAAGAAAGATTCATCTCATCCAAAGCCCCTTCACTTCCATAAGCTGCCACCATAGCTTAGTTCCGGTTGTCGTAGTTCGTTAGGGATCGCTTTTATTTTGCCGGATATCCAAGTGACAAATACCCACGGCAAAGCAAACATAATACCTCTCTGCCGTCGCTTAGCAACACGAAGAGGTTCGTACAAGGCCAGAGGCGCATTCATTCGTCACCGTGCAAGGAAGCGTTGCTATAAATGCCACATGAGGCGATGAGCGCGCAACTCAACACGCTAGTGTTTTATCTTCGTGCTGGGATTGCTTAAACAAATAAACAAATTCGGCAGATCCCACATACCATGGGAATCGATGATATGCGAAGCGTGCGGAGGGAAGGTGAATGTGGTGTAATTTCTTTTAATCAGAGAAACGGTACAAATTGACGCTCAATTAGCCGAGATAACTAATGATTTTGTAAATTCACTAAACTTTAAGGGCCAGATTGACGCAGTGTTTTTAGATTTTTCTAAAGCTTTCGATGTAGTACCACATGATGATTTAGTAACGAAGCTGTACGCAATTGGTATTGACGAGAACATTGTCCGCTGGGTTGCATGCTATTTGTCCTCAAGGAAACAATATGTGATGGTTAATGACGGCGTTTCTGACTCATTAGATGTACACTCAGGAGTGCCGCAAGGGTCGGTGCTGGCACCATTATTGTTCTTGGTGTATATAAATGATATTTATTTTTCAGTTCAACCACCTGTGAAAATCCGGCTTTTTGCGGACGATTGTGTTGTTTATGCCGACATTGATCATCATTCTGACCAAACCAGACTTAATGATGCACTGCACTCCATCTGCGCCTGGTGTGATACGTGGGGTTTGAAACTTAACGCATCAAAAACAGCATCCATCACAGTTACAAACAAACAAAATCCATTGGCATTCAACTATACCATTAATGACACTTATGTTAAAAAAACAACGCAAGTAAAGTATCTGGGTGTCACGCTCACCAGCAATTTAAATTGGGAACCCCATATAAACAACATCTGTAGCAACGCGCTAAAGAAATTATCATTTCTAAAACGTAAACTACGTCATACTTCACCGTCTCTAAAACTTATTGCTTACAAAGCGCTTATCAGACCTAAATTAGAATATGCAGACCTCGTCTGGGCTCCGTACCAAAAATATTTAATTAAAAAAATAGAGAGGGTCCAAAACCTCGCTCTCAGGTTCATCTATTCTGACTATTCTCGTTTCGCGAGCGTATCTGCCCTTCGCGAGAGGGCAAAGCTGAAGACGCTCGCTCATCGTAGAATAGTCTCTCGTCTAAAATTCATCTATCAACTGTACCATGGTCACTTCAAAATACCACCCAATCGTTACATAACCGACCCGCCCATGCGCTTTGATCGCACTCATCACAACAAGACAGTTAGACAACCATTCAGTCACCTCAACGTTCATCAGTACTCATTATTTCCTCATGCTCTTTCATTATGGAATAAGTTACCGGAAGAAGTGGTTAATGTTGAAACTACACAATCGTTCGCCCATCTCGTCAACGACCTTGCGCTTGATTTTTAAAGCACTGCAATATATTCATTTATGTTTCTCATTAGTGCGGTGAATTTTTCTGTATTTGCACCTTGTATCGAAATTATTGCTATATATCATGTTGCTCAATTATGTTGAAAATTCTCGTAATTTAGTATCCTGTATTGCATTTTTTTTACATGATTTCTATTCTGTATCTGATTTTGTCACTGACATTTGTGTACCCACTCCTGCTTGGGCCCGAACAGGGCCTGCAGTATTTGTAAATAAATAAATAAATAAAGGTACGCACAAATGTACGCACAGACATGTGTTGAACAGTCACATATGTTTTATATAAATAGTTGTTTCCGCAGTTGCGTAACAATGCCAACAGCAACATCTGTATTACCAACACCAGAAGTGGCAAGCTGATATGTAGCGCTTGTGCTTACGAGGATGGAGGCCCTGGCTAGTGCTACGCAGGCAAACTTGAGTGAATGGCGCTTAAGTATACAAGTGACTTGAACCCGACGAGACGCCTGTATCATAGGAGTGCATATGTAATGTTTATAGAATTACATAGCCAGCACTGCAACCACAATTGACGTTTCATGAACAACCCATACCTCTACCCATTGCGAAAATACCCGTGGGTTCCCGGTCGGCACTGGGAATCGCACCCGGTACCTACACACTAAACAAAAATAACCAGAAAAGGGAGGTAAACTGCTTGTCCTCTAGCGCATTCCCTTTTCTGGGTTTTTTTTAACCACGTATACCAGTCGAGGTAAAAATTTACTCTCATGCTAACCGAGTTTTTGAACGTATAAAGGGTAGTAATTAGTTACCCCGCTGAGGTTTTCAGCGAGTACAGTCAGAGTATTTTTTTACTGCCGTTACAAGTTTTTTAGAGTGATTTCTGGGAGTTATTTCAAGTGGTAAAAAAAAAAAGAATGGCGGGTGTGATCGCCCCATCACCCAACGAATTTATAAATCACTCGACAGCGGTGGTTACGGCTGGAAGCTACGAACTTCAAGGGAACACTCTGCTTGCTTTTGCAGTGCTCGTCGTCTATATGCCCAGCCGTGCACGGTCACTTCGGCCCACGTGTTGCTCCTACTTCGGTTTCGTCGCCTGTCTCGTATATCACCGGTGGAACCTGCGCGGATTTCCTGCACGGTCTATCTGAGTCGATAACCTGGTCTGCGCAGCTGCTTCACGCCCTTGCCAGGATAAGAATGACGGCGAAATCGACTTGGCATCACTTGACAGCGGTGGTTACGGCTGGAAGCTACGAACTTCAAGGGAACATTCTGCTTGCTTTTGCAGGTTAGTGCCGCTACAGGTCATAAATTCGTACAGTTTACCATTCCTTCCGTGACCACCGCTGCTGCAAGTGCTCGTGTATTGCTATTGTTTGTGCTTGACACCATGCATTCTTGTGCTGAGCTTGCGAAAAGAATTGATCAGCTAGAAGCTTTGTTCAAGAGTCACTCTGACGAGGTTATCTCTGATCTTGTGAAAAAGTGTTCACTGAAGCTGTCATCAGAATTTAACATTGTTGAAATGAAACGTGAAATGGAAACCCTTGTAAGAAGCGTCGACATGCTTAACTCGTTGGTTGAAGAAGCTCGAGCTCAGAATGTTAGTCTAACTGCAGACAACAAAGCACTCCAAACGGAAAACGAAGCATTGACCAAACGTCTGTCGGAACTTGAGCAACACTCAAGAATAAACAATGTGGAAATCAAGGGCGTAGCTTGCACACAGGGCGGGAGCTGCCTTGCCATCGTAAAGGCTGTTGGCGATAAAATATGCTGTCCAATTTCTGACGATGACATCGATGTTGTCCACCGCGTGCCAACAAGGTCTGGATTGGGTAATAAGAACATTGCCCGCTCCTGCTCTAGAACAAAGAAGCAGGACATTAAACATGACTTGAAAACATATTCAGCGCTAGCAATACAAGGACATGAGAGAGACACCACGGTGCGCTAACTTCAACAATTTTATTCCAAGGAAACAACAGACTATTTATCCGTGCACAGGGCGCCACCAGTCCACGCACTAGCCAACCAGAAAGGCTCTTTCCCTATCTAAAAGGTCAATCGATGGTGCACTCACACACGTGTCACCATTGCGAGAGATAGCTTGCGCTTCTATAATCTCTCTGACGTCTTTATCTTTGTGCTTCGCCAGAACCGTGCAGGAACCGAACATTGGTGCGCAACCGCACTCCAAGCAATGAACAGACAAGTGACCATAATTGTTCTTGTTAGTAACGTTTAACCGGTGTTCGCGAAGACGATCATTAAGGCATCTTCCCGTCTGACCTATATACTTATTTCCACAGGTCAGCGGGAAGATGCCTGCGCTAGCGCTGAATATTGCTATTGCTAGCGCTGAATATGTTTTCAAGTTCTGTTTACCAACACGCCCAAAAAATGGCAACATTAAACATGATGAGTGGTTTTCAGCGCAAATCGGCGAAGACACAGAAAGAGGAGGGACACAAACACCAGCGTCGATTTGCGCTGAAAACCACTCATCATGTTTAACGCAATCCAACTTGTCCAAATGTCAGTTCTTAAGCAGGACATCATCGCCAAGGCGCGAAAGGCTCGCCTGAATTCCAAGGATCTCGGCTTCCCAGGCCCTAATCATGTTCCGACTTACATTAATGATCACCTCACCCGCGAAAACCAAGTTCTGTTCGCAAAGGCTCAGTCAGAAAAGGGACAAAGGCTGGCAGTTGCTTTGGACTGAAAATTGCCAAATAAAAGCCAGAAAGACATGCGACAGTCGAGTCTTCCGAATCTCGTCTGAGGGTGATTTATCTGTATTCCGATAAAGATTAAAGGGCCAAGGAACTAACTTATTGCAAGACTGCATCCGACAATGGCATCTTATTTTTCGACTGAGCAACTTCAGTCATTTTTCACAAACTCATGCCTATCTGCAATTCACTTCAATGCGTGAACTTTGAAAAAACATTATGATGAAATCTCCAACTTTCTGGCCTCTTTTGATCACAAGTTTTCTCTTATCTGCACGTCTGAAACTTGGCTATCACGTGCAGACGGTAACTCATACGGATTTCCCTCTTATACTTCCGAATACTGCCATCGTCCACAACAAAGCTATGGCGGTGTCGCTGTTTTTGTATCTTCAAATCTACGTTATAAACGGCGGCATGACATAATATTTTCGGTGCCAAATTGTGAAGCTGTGCGGATTGAATTGGATGATGTCAATCAAACAATTGTCGGTTGCCTGTATCGTTAGCCTTCATCGTCTGTATCTGCTTTCTGCATTGAATTGAACGTCGTGCTTGGTAACTTCAGAAAAGAAGATAAGTTTGCTAGATGATAAATTTGCTAGATGACTGCAGCGCTTGTGCTACTGCCCACACTGCCTGCCTTCATGATTTTGGCCTCGAATCATTAGTTTTCCTTCCAACCAGATGTACACCAGGGTCTTCGGCCACGTTAATCGATCATATATTTTCCAATCATATGTATCCTGCTGTGTGCGGTGTACTTGAGAATAACATTACGGATCATTTTACTATCTTCTTTAAACTTCATTGTCAGTTACATAAACCATGTCATAAGTTCGATAAAGCTGTGATTAATAAAGATGACTTTATTACACAGGTTTCAGAGCTAAAGTGGTCTTCCGTAATTTCGCAATCCGACGTAGAGTCAGCATTTAATAAATTTTCAGACAGCATAAAAAAAAAGTATCATCAATTCTACCAGAATTGTAAAATGCAGGAGACATATCCCTGCGTTACACAATCCCTGGTTAACAAATGGCCTTCTGAATAGCTTACGCAAGAAAGATAATCTTTACCGCAAAGTTAAAAAGCGCCCCTTCAACATTCGACTCAAAACACGCTATTCGCCTCGTGTGCGACCGATGGCAGCGCTGCGAACGGCGCTCCGGTGACGCAAGCGCGGGGATTCGGCTTTTGTCGTCTGCTACGCTCTGGCTAAAACAGCAGCATTTTCGTTATAATTCGCTCGCGTCGCACGGCGTTCCTCGACTACTAGCTGCATTTTCTTCTTATGATATTTCTTGAGATGACTGCTAGCATTACACGAGTTAAAGAAACGTTAACATTTAACATATCTTCTGTATACCGACAGCCATCGCGGTCAGGTTCATGCCCCCGAGTTCGTAGCGTCGCTCACTGGGCTGGATGACGTTGAAATAGCTTACATGAAAGCGCGAACGCCCTTGCCAAGTGAGTTCAAGAGAGTCTCCGCTGCTTTGAAATCGCAGCGCGATCAATTTTGCGGCTTATTCACAAAAATCAGCGTTGTGTAAACAGACTTGAGATGAACGAAAATTCACGCTCCACTCCCAATTGTAGTCATGTGGACTTCTGCAGACACGACAGCCGACAAAATGAAATCGATAAGTTCATCGACCAGCGGGTTATTGCGGACCACTAGCATAGATTGGGCGAGCTGGATGCAAATAAGATCGCTCGGAATGAAACGCCAGCAGTGGTGCGCGTGGTACAGTTCGACTCATATGATTAGAGATAGATACGTTCATGAGCCGCATTCATGTTTTCGATCGCGCACTGCTGCCTACTCGACTGTGCGAGCCTGCCAATGGTAGTGACAGGATGGCACGCACTATATTTCTAATGCTTGGGCAACGCGCTCCGCTGCAGTGTTCGCGTTTCACTTGACACCGATAGTACACCTTCGTAAACATTAGGAAAAATCGGCGAATGTGTTCAGGAAGAGGAGAAAGAGAGCTCTTTCCCACCATTCTTTTGGTCCCTGTGGCTGATTATTGTGATTCTTTACCGTGCTGTAACAAGATTGAATATTTTAAGGTGGGAGCCCAAGATTCCACATAAATTGCGAAAATTGACCGTCGGCGTCCCGCGTCGCCAGCGTCAACACGAGTGATGCGAAAATTCATCACATGATCACGTCATCATGACATCCCAGAACGACAAAATTTGTGACGTCATAACATCATGTCACATGATTACGTCATCACATGACATCGTCGCTTTGCATTGCCTCCGTGATTGGTGGGCCGATCTCGGAGGCGATGCAAAACCAGATGATGTGTAGAAAGCTTCAATGCAAAACCACGTTACGTCCAGAAAGCATTCGGAGGGGGGGCGGCGAAGGAACAATACATCGACTCAAGAAAAAGATGGCTTTCGCCTTCGAGTCAACTTAGGCAAATGCATAAGGAACTCGAGTCTCTTTAGTACAGTGATCGCACCAAGCCACATCAGGAGTCGACCGTTGAGACTGCTTTACAGTATTTTATTGCAAATACATCTTTCGATGCGAAAGCTTTATATTTATCAATGTTAGTATGATTACCCTAATTCTGATCAGCATATTTTCAGACCACCGTGAACGAGTGAACAAACGTTGATTTATTAACGTAAGGATTAAAGTATGTTGGAAAAAAAATAGAACAAAAACAAAAGAGAATCACTCCGGACAACCTACCGATATTTCATATCCCCGTCGTGCATCCCCTTTAGACTCACCCTGTTTATTTCGTGTTTCAATTTAAAGTACCTACGACGCGCTTACACAGCAGCTGCTAAGAATGTGTTGTTGGGGATGTATCAGACTTCGGACTCGGTGAAGGTTATTGAAGGGTCTTTATTTTACTACGCGACCCGAAACAAAGGGCCCCAGGCCCGTTTGAGAATGCAAGCGGTTTTTCCGAGCAGCTTGTCTCGCTGGCTGCCGGAGGTAGACTCCCGTTGCCTCGATGACGCTCTCCCGCCTCGACGGTGATCACGTGACCCGGCCTGTGGCTTCCCAGACGCCAGCTCCCGGGGTCGAAGGTCGAAACATAGCGACGCTCGATTCGAAGGGAAGAGGCGCGATGACAGGCAAACACCTCTCGCTTCCCGTAACCATTCGAGGGAAGAGCCGCGGTCTGTTCACTATCAGTTTAATGACCGACGCGACGGTCTCCGGCTCGCGGGGTGCGAGGAAACGGCGTGAAGGAATCCAGGGCTGCAACCTCCGATATATCTCGGACGGAGTCCGCGAACCTGCTGTCACGCAACAAACTCCTCCCCCCGATGAACTCCTTCGTCGAGGCTGCTTCCACCGATGCAGGGTCGAAAGAAGGAGATACAAGTGTATGTTGTACGAACACTGCTCTTCACAAACGCATGAGCACAAACACACACATTCGCATACGCTCGGGACTGGCAGCGCACAAGCGACTTGGCTGCCAGACAGTTTACTCAGACCTCTGAGTCGTTTTTTTTTCTTTTGCTTTGCTTTCGTGTACTCAGCTCTCGACTAACAAAATAACATAACGCTAGAGTTACACAAAAAGACGTGACCATTCCATAGAATTGCCCTTAAGACACTTAGACCCCTCTGCTCAGACCATCGGCATTTTTGTTCTCACTTCCCTTTCTGTATTTCACTTCGAAGTTGAACTCTTGCAGAATAAGGCTCCATCTCCAAAGACGGCCGCTATTCCCAGACATTTCCTTAAGCCATGACAGGGGGGCAATGATCAGTCTCTACCGTAAATTTTGTTCCCTCGAGATAGCATCGCAGTTTTTGAATAGCCCATACAATGCACAGGCATTCTTTTTCCGACGTGCTGTAAGCCTCCTCCCGCGGGGTCAATTTCCGACTGAGGTACAGCACAGGGTGTTCTTCACCCTGCTCGTTTACCTAAGAAAGAACGACACCAAGACCACGATTACTAGCGTCGCACTGGAGGATGAATTTGCGACTAAAATCAGGTGAAGCCAAGACTGGTCCTAGGGACAGAGCGTTCTTCAATTTCAAGAACGCTTCCTCTTTGGCATTAGTCCGAGTGACCTTTTCCGGTTCTCTTTTCCTCAGACTATCCGTTAGAGGACTCGCGAGTTGGGAGTAGCTCGGTATAGAATGTTGATAATATCCGGCCATTCCCAGAAATGATCGAACATCTTTCTTCGTCACGGGCGTCGGAAAGTTTAGTATTGCTGCTACCTTCGCTTTTATCGGCTCGCGCTTACCGCGCCCTATCTCGTGACACAGATAAGTGACACTGGTTCGCCCCAACTGGCACTTCTCTGCCTGAACTGTCAAACCTGCAGCTCTAAACCTATCAAGCACTTCCCTCACATGTTCCAAGTGGGAGCTCCAATCATTGGAAAAAACAGCTACATCGTCCAGGTAGGGCAACGCCAACTCACTGAGTCCCTCCAGTACCCGGTCCATCAATCTAGAAAAGCAAAATGGTGCGTTCTTCAGGCCAAAACTCATAGTCACAGGTTGAAAAGTACCGAAAGGCGTTATAAAAGCTGCATAGCGACAGGCTCTTTCGGTTAAAGGTACTTGCCAGTAGCCTCTCACTAAATCAAAAGTAGACATAAACCTTGCCTTGCTAACCAGCTCCACTCTTTCTTCAATGTTCGGCAAAGGGTAAACCTCGTCCTTAGTTATCGCATTTAACTTTCTGTAATCGACACAAGGTCGTGGATCCCTTCCCGGTACTTCTACTAACATTAACGGAGAGCAGTAATCGCTGCTCCCTGGTTTGATCACTCCCAGTTCGAGCATGCGACTGATCTCACTTTTCATGATCTCTTGATTCCTTGGCGACATGCGATATGCTTTAGATGTAAATGGAACTTCTGATGTTAGTTCAATGTCATGTGTCACCAAGTGTGTCCGACCCAGCTTCTCCGTGAAGCAGTCTAGGGAGTCCTCTATGACTCTCCTTAAATCTTCTATTTGCTCACTGTTAAGCTCACCCTCATCCACAGAGCACGCAAGGATTTGCTCTACAGTCGGAACCGTCTCGCCGAGAAAGGAAGGCACCTCCGTAGTAACGTCCTGAGAGTGATTCAAGGCAATGCTTACCATTTCCCTTCTTTCAAAATATGGCTTTAACAAGTTTACATGGTAAACTCGCTCCTCTTGCCTCCGTCCAGGCAATCTCACCAAGTAGTTTCCTTCAGACACGCATTCTATTATCTCAGCTGGTCCGTCCCAGAGGACCTCTAGCTTGTTCTGCCTACTTGGGCGCAATACCATCACTTTGTCGCCAACCTTAAATAACCTCTGTCTCGCAGTTTTATCATAGTAGCGCTTCGCCGCTTTCTGCGCTTCCTCCAAATTGGCCTTTACAATTTTTCGAGTTTCGCTCAATTTTCCCAATAGTTCAATTACATACTCTACCACACTCTTGTCGACTCTTTTGTCTTTCCCAGAGTTCGCGAACCAGTTGCAGTGGGCCCGTAAGGTTTCTCCCATACACTAGTTCTGCGGGAGCAAACCCAGTCCCTTCGTGCGGCACTGTGCGCAAGGCGAAAAGTGCGCCCGGAAGACAGCAGTCCCAATCTACTTTTCTTTCATGGCACAAGCGCTCTCAAAACTTTCTTTAGCACCGCGTGCCATCTTTCAACACTGTTGCTTTGAGGGTGATATACGGAGCTGTGCAAAATTTTGATTCCGCACTTCTCAAGAAATGTGGTTGTAAGGGCACTTGTGAAACTCGTCCCTTGGTCTGCTTGTATCTCCGCCGGGAAACCAAGGCGAGAGAATACTGTCAATAGAGCACCTACTACCTGAACTGAAGTAGCCTCTCTTAGCGGTATGGCTTCCGGGAATTTTGTTGCTGGACACAACATAGCCAAAATGTATTTGTACCCAGCCTTGATCTTAGGAAGGGGTCCAACAATATCGACAACTACTCTTGAGAATGGTTCTGAAATTATTGGCACCTTTACCATTGGAGCCTTCCTTTTGTCGTTGGATTTCCCCACCTTCTGGCACGTCTGACAAGTTCGTACGAACTCCTGTGCATCTCTAAAGCAACCCGGCCAGTAGAATTCCTGGAGCAACCTCTTTTTAGTTTTGTTCACTCCGAGGTGCCCTGCCCACGGGTGATCGTGGCAAAGACTGAGCAAATTCTGGCGACAATCAGTTGGAATTACAACCTGATCAAAGTTTCTGCCGCGTTTATCTTTGTATTGGCGATAGAGGATACCATCTCTCTCCCTGAACGTAATGTTTTTCGACAAGACGCCTTCGCCTAGGCTGCTGCACACGACCTTAAGCGTTGGGTCGTTTTTCTGTGCGGCCCTTAGTGCGTCTCGGACCAACATTCAGTAGTTTATGAAAAGAAGGCGCACTTGGTCTAACCAAGGTGCCATCGCGCTCATTTTCGGTGAACCCTTTACGCCCGGCGCCTCTATGCGGGCGCACCGCTTCAGCGCTGGCTCCATTTTTTTCCGCACTCACAGGCTCTTTGACCTTTGTTTGTTCCTCTACATTTCCCCCCAGTTACCGATTCTTCCACTTCAGGTTCATCTTTGCTCTCTTCATAACGCAACTGCGCTGAAGGCTGCCTGGCTTTCGATCGCGTCAGCGCGAGCACCTGTGCATCAACGTCAGCAAACGTTTTTCCCTGCTCATTCGAGAGCGACTCGGATTTATTAGAAAAAGGTAAGGATACCCCTCTGGCAACCCTTTTGATACCGCTGCCACAGTTTCCAAAGTGCCAAATGGCCCTTCGATTTCAACTTTTGCCATTGGCAGGCACACAGAGTCTTCACTGACTGCTTGGCGTATCCAAGCGCATTCAGACATGTAATCCTTACTCGATACATACTTCGGGTGGACCACGTCCATGGTGGCCGCCGCGTCCCTGAGTACTTTGCACTTCTGGCCATTTACAATTAGATCTTTGGTGTACGGTTTTAGTAGCTCGTTGTTACTGGGATCACTGCTGATTATTGTCGCGAATACACGCTTTTCCTTTCGGCAGTTTCTGGCAAAGTGACCTTCTTCTTTGCAAATGTAGCAAATGGTGGGCCTTCTTTTTTCCAATTCCTGTGACTGGCTCTCTGGTCCTTTTCCTCGGACTCCCTGTTCTTTGCTCACGCTGGCACTAGGTTGTGATGAATTGAGCTGCCCTTTTCCCTCTGCTTCCCGCATGTCTCGCGGTCCTTTATGACAAGGCTGCTGCCCAGGGTGAGCCTTTCGATAGCCCTGGCTGCTTAGGCTAGTCTCTTTGAAGCCACGACTCGCCATATACTCATCCGCAAGTTGCCCTGCCTTCTTCACACAGACGCCAACTTGTCTATCTCTCACCCAAAGGCGTATGTGGTCCGGCAAGCACTCGTAGAACTGCTCGAGACAGATTAAACTCTGAAGCTTGCCGAAGTCGCCCTCTGCACCAGAGCCTTTTATCCATTCGACCAAGTTATCCGTAAGGCTGCAAGCAAATTCAACAAAGCTTTCATTCGCCTTTTTCCTTCCTGTTCTAAATCTCCTTCTAAACTCTTCGGTAGAGAGCTTATACTTAGCGAGCAGGCTTGACTTCACCAGATCATAGTCGTCTGCTTCACCAGCGCTAAGACGAGCAACAACCTGTGATGCCTCCCCCGGAAGCAACGCAAGCAACCTTTGTGGCCAAGTGTCACGGGTGAATGAATGTCTCTCGCACATGTGTTCGAAATTCAAGAGGTAAAGACCGATGTCATTCCCCACACTGAACGGCTGAAGCAAACTAGTCATCTTTACATGGTCGGATGGAGCGGCTGGAACACTCACTCCCGACGCCAATCTCGCCTGCTCGAGCCTTATCCTTTCGAGTTCAAGCTCCATTTTTCTATGTTCTCTCTCACGCTCTAACTCAGCTTGCTTTTGTTCCTTCTGTTCTTTCCTTTCTCTAGCTTCTGCCCGTTCTTTTTCAATACGGCATATCTTTTCCCATGCCTCTGCGATTTCGTCCTCTTCGAAATCAACTTCCAGGAATTGCGTGGCGGATCTCGGGTTTCCTCATTTTCTGATTCACGTCCACACCGAGTTCTTCCGCCAGTACCAGCAATTCGTCTTTTGTTAGCTTCCTTATATCCATGGTAAGCAAGAGCTGACTACACCAATTTTCTAAATAACCACACACCCTGTGGTGGCAAATGAAAATTAATTAGCCCGATTGAACCCGGTTTTAATCGTCTGGCAAACAGTAGTCGCTCAAGCACTCACCGATACCACGAGCGTGCGATGGCCTTGTCTCCCGGAGACGTTGCTTCATCTGCCGATCCCAGATCGACGACTTGCTCGTTGTGGATCCAGCCTTCCCCGCTTGCCTTGACTGCGTAGTGGAACCCGATGATCTCGGATCGTTGAAGTTCCTTCCCTTCAGCAGGTGTCCGCCAGCCTTCTTCTTATCCCGCCGCTGCCAACCAGTTTGTTGGGGATGTATCAGACTTCGGACTCGGTGAAGGTTATTGAAGGGTCTTTATTTTACTACGCGACCCGAAACAAAGGGCCCCAGGCCCGTTTGAGAATACAAGCGGTTTTTCCGAGCAGCTTGTCTCGCTGGCTGCCGGAGGTAGACTCCCGTTGCCTCGATGACGCTCTCCCGCCTCGACGGTGATCACGTGACCCGGCCGTGGCTTCCCAGACGCCAGCTCCCGGGGTCGAAGGTCGAAACATAGCGACGCTCGGTTCGAAGGGAAGAGGCGCGATGACAGGCAAACACCTCTCGCTTCCCGTAACCATTCGAGGGAGGAGCCGCGGTCTGTTCACTATCAGTTTAATGACCGACGCGGCGGTCTCCGGCTCGCGGGGTGCGAGGAAACGGCGTGAAGAAATCCAGGGCTGCAACAGCGATATATCTCGGACGGAGTCCGCGAACCTGCTGTCACGCAACAGTGTATTTAATCAAACGTTGTTGCCGGTAACGCCACTTAATTTATTTGAATGACATCACACGTCGTTTGTCATGATCCGAACATATGAATTTAATCGAAGGAGCAGGCTTGGCAACCGAACACGCGCAGTTCGCGGTATACGTTTATTGCGCTTTAACGCAGACATGGAAGCTGAAGTCCGAACGCTGAAGTCAGTTGTCGAAAACGGGCAGGAAAGTCATTTTGAGTGCGCCACGGCCATAGAACAGTCACGCAAAGAAAAATTCACCATAGAAGCAGATGTACACATGGATGGCTAGCAGACGACAACAGGAGCAATCGACACAGGACGTGCTCCTGACGGCAACTCCGGTCGATTTCGATGGGAATTTTGCTTGAACATTCAGTACAAATTGCTTTATCCACTCGCCCACCAATGTTTCAATAACTCGAGCGTGATAGACAGGCTGGCAGCGTCGAGCAGCCTTCACGTAGCGAACGCACGCGCGAAGAGCTGCATCCGAATCCTCTCCCTGACGTCACACGCGAGAGGGCGCCACTCCAAGATCTCGAGGCGAATAAAGTTTACTGCAATCTGCTGAACAAGCTGCTCAGGGAGGCCAAAAGGAGATATTACGAATGTAGGAATAGCTGAGGCTGGCTCAGATGCGAAGCGACAATGGAAAATAATAAATTCCTTCGTGAACCGATCTAGTAGGGATGAACCTATCAGAAAACTTCAGTCGTCAAACGTCTTCTATACCGAACCGTTAGATATTGACAACGCTTTTAATGACTTCTTCTGTGGTCCCACTTCCGAGGAAAACAACAATAATGAAATATCACTTGAACGTAGCTCACAATCAATGTACTTATTTCCAACTGACCCAGATAAGATAATCAAAGTCATAAATCATTCAAAGGTTACGGGTGCAGGTCTGGACGAAATCAGTTCAGCAAATATAAAACTAGGCGCTCATTTCATCGCCAAACCTTTATCTTATATCACCAACTTATTCTTCACGAGTGGAATATTTCCAAGTCAGCTAAAAAATGCTAAATTTATTTCCAGTGTTTAAAAAAGGAGACCGCACTTGCATTTCAAATTATCGTCCTATCGCTATTCTCCCTTTTTTTAGCAAGGTGATCGAAAAGTGCATTGAAAAGCGGCTTACTAAATACCTCTCAAAGTTTAATATTCTTTCATCTAACCAATTTGGCTTCAGGGCAGGTTCTTTGACTGACTACGCTATACTTTCTTTCACAGATAAAATAAAAAGTGCCATGGATGCCGGTTTCTACGCAGGGTCAGTTTTCATAGATCTATCGAAAGCATTTGACTCAATAAATCACGTCATCCTCATTTCTAAACTACGGGCAGTGGGTGTCGATGGGCCCGTACTGAAACTTATAAAAAGTTACTTAACAGACAGACGACAAGCTGTATGCATTAGTTCCTCGCTTTCTAACTTCAGAATAACTAACAAGGGGGTTCCGCAGAGATCGATACTCGGCCCCGCTACTATTTTTACTTTACATAAATGATTTGCCTAACTGCCTATCACAAACTGAAGCTTTCCTTTACGCGGACGACGCCACATTGCTTGCTATCGATCGATCACTAACTGTTCTTACAGCGAAGTTAAACGCTGATCTGCACAATATTTTAGAATGGTGCCACCTTAATTCGCATAAAAAAATTAGGCTGATCCCAAGTACCATGGGAATCGATGGTATGCGAAGCATCCGGAGGTAAGGTGACTGGGTTGTAATTTTTTAAAGACGATAGTCTTTCGTGGGATACTTAAACGCAAACATTTTGGTCTGTCCGTCTGTCTGTCTGTCGGTAACCCGATTCAGCTACTCGGCCAAAGTTTAACTTCTTTCTGAACGCCCAGCCATCTTGAACTGGTGTTCGCGTTCATATTTGTGAACATATTCGATCAAAAAGCAAATACTACGCATTCCTGAGGCGCAACATTAATATGTAAGTGTCAGGACGTGTGTTCTTTATTAGAAAATACATAGGTACGCAATTCTAAAGACCCTAGTGTTTTTTAGGCTGTCTCAGGCAAGGCAAAACATAGTAGTACGGACCGGCACAAGAATATCGTCTTTCGACGACATTTGCAGCGAAGCACGCCGATACACGGCCAATTTTAAAGACGATAGTCTTTCTTGGTATACTTGAACGCAAAAATTTTGGTCTTTCTGTCTGTCTGTCGGTAACCCGATTCAGCTACTCGGCCAAAGTGTAACCACTTTCTGAACGCCCAGCCATCTTGAACTGGTGTTGCCGTTCATACTTGTGAACATATTCGATCAAAAAGCAAATACTACGCATACCTGAGGCGCAACATTAATATGTAAGTATTTTATGAGCGAAAGGTTATGAAATGACGTTAAACATATGTACAAATGTTGCACGCACAGACATGTTGAACAGTCGCATATGTCTGATATAACCAGTTCTTTGGAGTTGTGTAACGATGCCAACAGAAACATGGATATTGCCAACACTAGAAGCCGTAAGCTGATATGTAGAGCTTGTGCTTACAAGGATGGTAGCAAAAGAGTATCTACTTGGGCTGGTTCGTATTGCATTTTTAGAAGAAATATAGTTTCTTAGTGCGCAGAACGTTTTAGAAAGGGGTCAGATAGGAAAGAGCGCACACTTACAACCAATTTATTGCACAAATTGGCGGGACTAAATATACATCAAGAGGGCGAGAGTATGACACACAGAAAAGGGGGGGGGGGAATAATGGCGCATGCGCCAGGACATCTTATTCAAACTTGATTTACATTTTAACTTAAAAGATACTTGTACTCATTGTCCAACAGATTAACAGACGGGGCACTTACACACTCAGTTCCGGCCTTGCGTATCAAAAAAGCTTCATGTATTTCACGTGCCCTCTTGTCCCTATATCTGCCATTACGCGGCATTCATCAAACATCGGGGTGCACCCACAATTGGCACAGTGACTTGCCAAGTGGCTGCCCACTGATCCGCGCATGAGATTTGCGTGCTCCCTAAGGCGATCGTTCAGACACCGCCCTGTCTGGCCGATGTAGTATCGACCACATGACAAAGAAATGTGATACACAACGCCTATAATACATTCTACGAACATTTTTGTATGCCTCTTATTACACCGAACATTTGAAGATCCTTCGGAGTTGACTCTTTTGCACAAGGACCCTAGCTTGTTTTTTGCCGTGATAACAACCTTCACCCCAGTTTTTTCAACCAGGTTGACAACCAGGTTGACAGGCTTAAGAAAGCAGGCTTTCCTGATCAATTGCTCTCAGGCATTGCAGAGTCACTTCTGAATGAAATGAAGCACGGAAAGAATGCAAAGCACGCAACTCGGGAAGAGCCAAAGCCGAAAGTTTCTGCCATACCTTATGTGCACAAAGTTTCGCACTGCCTAAAAAGTATAGTTGAAAAAACTGGGGTGAAGGTTGTTTTCACGGCAAAAAACAAGCTAGGGTCCTTGTGCAAAAGAGTCAACTCCGAAGGATCTTCAAATGTTCGGTGTAATAAGAGGCATACAAAAATGTTCGTAGAATGTATTATAGGCGTTGTGTATCACATTTCTTTGTCATGTGGTCGATACTACATCGGCCAGACAGGGCGGTGTCTGAACGATCGCCTTAGGGAGCACGCAAATCTCATGCGCGGATCAGTGGGCAGCCACTTTTCAAGTCACTGTGCCAATTGTGGGTGCACCCCGATGTTTGATGAATGCCGCGTAATGGCGAGATATAGGGACAAGAGGGCACGTGAAATACATGAAGCTTTTTTGATACGCAAGGCCGGAACTGAGAGTGTAAGTGCCCCGTGTGTTAATCTGTTGGACAATGAGTACAAGTATCTTTTAAGTTAAATGTAAATCAAGTTTGAATAAGATGTCCTGGCGCATGCGCCATTATTCCCCCCCCCCCCTTTTCGGTGTGTCATACTCTCGCCCTCTTGATGTATATATAGTCCCGCTAATCTGTGCAATAAATTGGTTGTAAGTGTGCGCTCTTTCCTATCTGACCCCTTTCTAAAACGTTCTGCGCACTAAGAAACAATATTTCTTCTAAAAAAGGATGGTAGCCCTGGATAGTGCTACGTAGACCAACTATAATGGATGGCGCTTAAGTATACAACGACGTGAACCCGACATGGCTCCTTCGTCATAGGAGTACGTATGTAATGGTTATAAAATTATATAGCCAGCACTGCAACCACAATACACGTTTCGCCAACATTACGCCTGGATAGGGTGTTCTTCCAAACAGGAGCGTAGCCAGAAATTTTTTTTCGGGGGGGGGGTTCAGCCATACTTTATGTATGTTCGTGCGTGCGTTTGTATGTGTGCGTGTATATATACGCAAGCAAAATTGAAAAATTTCGGGAGGGGGGGGGTTTGAACCCCCCCCCCCCCCCTTGGCTACGCCACTGCTTCCAAAGCAGTTTCGAGACCTGACGTGGCTCTGTGGTAGAATGCTTGATTGCCACGCAGAATACTTGGGTTCAATTCCTGTTGGGACTCTGATTTCTATTCTTTGTATTCCTCGCGTCAACGCCGCCGATGTCCGTTTTTCTTAACGCTGTCGCCTTTCAATTACCAATGCCTGTTCTCACCGTTGCTCGGTAGATATAAATTATCAAAGTCCTGTGGCACATACCCCTGTAGCGATGGACAGAGACGTCGTCGTGAAGGCGGCCAACGTGGCCGTGCCGCTGTGTCGCCACTTTATTGAGCGAAGGCCAAACGGAGCGGCGGCAGCTGCCGGCGTCCAGTTCCGCCAGGCGCGTGAACCCGTTCTGTCTCGCGGCTCTGCATGAGCTGCGCGAGAGGCGCGGCGCGGTGTTGGTAAACGATGATGATAATGAATGGCGATGGTGATGCGCTACAGATTACTCCCCCCCCCGCAGAAATGAACCCGTAATACAAAATTATGGGGGGCGTATATACAAGTGTACATAGCGCGAAACAAAGTGTCCGTGGGAAGTCCAGGTCATTAACGTGAAGGGACCATCGGAAGCCAATGGGTCTCTGGTGGGCGGCTCTGGGAGTTGCGCAGCGGGCGAGAGTCTTGGCGAAGGCCAGCTGTCGGAAGTAGCTGTTGGTGTTTCCTGCACGAGCGCGGCCATCGACTGACGCTTGCGCGCAGAGTGGCTCTGGACCGATTCAATAGCGAGACCGCCTGTGGGTCAATCCGACGTCGAAACTTTCCATACTGGCCCGAGCGATGGAGGCACGTGGGGGAGGAAGTCGGTGCTGTTGCAGTTGTCAAGCTCGTCGTCCCAGTGTTCGGTCGATTGCTCTTGAGCGGCAGTTGCTCGTGATAACGGATCTTGGGTTCGACAGGAAGCGCACTGGATACGGAAGAGGGACGGGAAGGTGCGTCAAATGCAGTCACCGAAAAATCTTGGGGGGGCCAGATCAGGGGAGCATGTACGCGGCACGGCAGGCTGGTTGCCTGCCTGCGTGGTTAGTTGGGCACACGTGGTCTGCTGTACCTGTGGCGAGCCAGATGAGCGGTCCTCGAGAGTTTCCGTCATGGTTGCAACATCCCGCACGTTCGGCCGTGGCTGGTGAGGGGTGCGAACCTCTGCTGTGGTTGTTTTCGAGGTCGATGGTGGTCGTTGTTGGCAAGACGCGCAGAGCGTTGATGCCGATGGAAGGTTCGGTTGGTCGAAGGAAACTCGGTCGGTGACCATGTCTGTGGCAGACTCCCGGGCGTGCGGCGAGGTTACCGTCGTGGAGTCTGATATGTCAGAGGTGTCACGAGCCGTTGAGGTTTGGGAAGACGAGCGAGTGGTAGGCATGCGTGACGGACCCTCGTACCTTCGGAGACCCTCGGGGAGGTCCTCGGGAAGGTCGGTCCACGCAGGGGCGTCTTCTACCTGGTCGTCGTGGTCGGGCGTAGGAATGGGTGCTCCTGTGCCCGGACCCGAGGTAAAAGGAATCGTAGCCGGGGAAGAAATGTCGTAGTAAAGGGAGAGCTGCGGGCTGGCTTTTAGAGCTGGAGTCGACGGAGGGGAAACCCGGAAGTCGCGGCTCATAGGAAGCGGGCGGTAGATTTCCCCGTAGGAGGCCAGCACCGCTGTGCAGAGGTCGTCGTATGGCTGCTGGCTGGATGTCGACGCGGCCGCGAGATGGCGGAGCTCAACCGGGAGGGCGTGTAGCAGGATGGCGTGCATCTCCGGTTGTGCGGTGACGCCATCCACCATGAGAATGGCATCCAGCTGCTTAAACCACACTCGGGGGGTAGACCGGGTTGAACGGTGGCACTTGCGGGTAGGGACGTCGAAACATGGCAGTGGCCGCTCGTCGAAAGGCGTGTTGTCCGGGTCACCACTGTAGCGATGGACAGAGACGTCGTCGTGAAGGCGGCCAACGTGGCCGTGCCGCTGTCTCGCCACTTTATTGAGCGAAGGCCAAACGGAGCGGCGGCAGCTGCCGGCGTCCAGTTCCGCCAGGCGCGTGAACCCGTTCTAACTGTCTCGCGGCTCGAGCTCTGCATGAGCTGCGCGAGAGGCGCGGCGCGGTGTTGGTAAACGATGATGATAATGAATGGCGATGGTGATGCGCTACACCCCCCATTCCGCGGCCCGCGGTATACGGGTATGAGCCACACGTGTCTGGAGAAACGAGTTTGACGACGTACGCGACGGGATTTTCACGTAATTCATGTCATGACCAGCCAGACATATTTTAGATGTGAAGCATCTTATGGCGAAGCTTAATCCGGTGGTGGTGGTGGTGGTGGTGGTGGTGTGCCGCGTGCCCACCCTTACAGCGCATGCGCAAACCCTTTTAAAAAATAAAAATAAAAAACCTCCTCTCCCCCCTCTCTCTCCTCTAGGCATCCCTCCCCGCGGCAACCACACACTCACTGTGCATGCGCCTCCCCTCCTCTCTCCCCTCTTACACTCCCCCCCTCTCTCCTCTAGGCATCCCTGCCCGCGGCGTCTACACTCCCAGTGCGCATGCGCGTCCCCCCCCTCTCTCTCCTCTCCTACGCTCCCCCCTCTCTCCTCTACGCATCCCTGACCACGGCGTTCACACTCCCACTGCGCATGCGTGTCACCCCCCTCTCTCTCCTCTCCTACGCTCCCCCCCTCTCTCGCCTCGCGACGCCGACGCAGGCAGCGTCTGCTAGCGAGTTTCTTGGTTGAAAAAACCGACTGCTCGCGCTGCACAACCGTTCACTGGCCACCCCGTATATATGGCAATGGATCTTGACCTCCAAGGTGGTGCCGGTGGGAGATTTCTCCTGTGCGTTGTTGAACAATAAAAATTCGCAGCGTGCGCGTTAACTAAAAGCGGAGTGCGGGTCTCTGTGTCCAGTTGGAGTCTTCTGTCTCTCATTGCCCATTAGCAGCGATTGGCATGTTCCAGTAGGAAACACTGCTCCATCACTGCCTGCTTTGCGCCTCCCCAGTTTTCTCTCCTGCGCAACGCTGCGATGAGCGCCAGCGTCAACGCCGCCGCCAGTGTAAGCGTTAGCGCCCGCTGCTTCACATCTACGCATGGTTCCCTTTAGCGGGAGATGGTGTAATTTTTTTCAATACCTCTTACCCTCCCATACATGTTTTGATCTACCCCAAGTTAAGGAGGAGATCACGAGAGCTACCAGACGTAGGCGGCTAGATAGATAGATAGATAGATAGATAGATAGATAGATAGATAGATAGATAGATAGATAGATAGATAGATAGATAGATAGATAGATAGATAGATAGATAGATAGATAGATAGATAGATAGATAGAAACGCAAAAGTGCTTATAGTACGCAAAGAATTGCTTCGCATTTAATAAACCCCACCAAGACTTCGTTTATGCTTTTTCATTCCAGTCATAAAACACCAGAATTCATTCCTACTGTCATCCTTGACTCTCCCGTAATTAGTGCAGTAGATGAAGGCTCATTTCTAGGTGCTACTTTAGACTCAAACTTAAAATTTACGAAACATATCGCCCATCTGAAGCGCAAGCTTGCTCCTGGTATTAGAATTTTAATTAAAGCTAGGTACTATTTCAGCAAACCTACACTAATAACCCTGTATTATTCTTTCGTTCACAGTCACCTGAATTACTGCATCACATCGTGGGGTACCACTTATCCAACACATATATCACCACTACAACATTTACAAAATCACGCCATACGTAACTAACGTTCAGCTCATTCAGCTGCTGTGTTTCTGACACGCTCCATAATCTCAGAATCCTTTCACTGCATACCCTTGTTAAATAGAATTTATGTATAGTATTATTTAAACTGATGAACAACCCTCCTCCTGTGAACATATTTCCCGAAGCTATTCTAGTTAACACCAATCGAACAAGGGTCGCAGCTAACAATAATTTATTACTGCCATTAATCCATACTAATTATGGAAAACACAATGGTTGTTTCGCGTATATCGACTTGGAACAGCCTTCCTCCTAACATTAAGCAGTCTTCATCGCTTGCTCTTTTTAAAAAAACCTTCTCATTTCTTCTTATACATTAGAATTCTAAAATGTATACTATATTCACTTCTCATTTGTGTACTTTTCGTACTGCCACAGCTATTCATCTTTTCTTTTTTTTTTCTTTGATCGTTCCATTATTGATTTGGTCAATGTTTTTTGGAGTTCTTTTTTTATTTTGTAGAATGTTCTAAGCAGCGTTTTTGTTGTACTTATAATTGTTTAATTTTGAATACTTGCAGTTTGTATTACATTTTCTTGTATAACTTTTTCCACGTTGTTGACATAGCTGCATTTTACTTGTACATCTCTTACAGATTTTTTCTGTCAGGAGGTCCCCCCCTTCACCCAAGTGCTCTGGGACCTCCTTCTGTATACTTATGTGAACATGTATGTTTTTTTATGAAAGTAAATAAACTGAAACTGAAACATCAAATGACGCGGAATTGATAACATATACACATACACACACACACACACACACACACACAACCAATGCAGAATAAAACATCACCTGAACGGACTGCTCGCGTTACTCAACCGTACTTCGACACCCCGGTATTATAGTCACCGCATTTTGACCTGCCATGTAGTGCCGGTGGGAGAGCTACGTTTTTTTGCGTCTTTGAACAATAAAGGTTCATAGCGCACGCGTAAACTTCAGGTGGGTTGCAAATCACCATGAGTAACACCGACCTTTTAGTATAAACGCGCCCGATCTTACGTTTTTGATTATCCAATTATTAGCTGGCACTCCGGCCTGTTGGCCCACCTGCGTTAGCAGTGCTGATGCACAACTCCACAAAATATTGTCATGTGCCACTTACCTAGAGGACGAAGAAGTGGAGGACGGGTTCGCTCCTGTTGTTCGCCATCTTGGCTGTTGTGGCTCTGATCACTCTGATCGTGTAAATATTGTAAATACACCCTTTTTCTGTCTCCCCGTAACATATTTGGTGGAGGTGCGGGGTATATCCGAAGCACACCACGGAACTTCGCAGCGGGCGTCTTCTTGGGCAATCCGACATGTCGACAGGCAGGCCCGTTGATCCAGCCCCCGCTATGCCAACTGAACCCAGCCACGTCGTCGTGACCCATCTGCGAGACCCTGGCACCTTCTGCGGAACCGATAAAGTGCACGTCGAAAAGTGGCTGGCCGACTACGAGCGCGCCAGCAAGACCAAGCGGTGGGATCCGACTTTGATGCTAGCAAATGTCAGCTACTACCTCAGAGGAACGGCTAGTGTGTGGTTCGACACGCACGAGGTGGAGCTGACCAGTTGGGATGTATGCAAACAAAAGATGAAAGACCTCTTCGGGAAGCCTATTGCACGCCAACGAGTCGCCCAGAAAGAACTCTCGTGCCGTGCGCAAACCTCGTCAGAGCCGTACATGGTGTATATACAAGATGTCTTAGCCTTGCGCCGGCAAGTTGACGACAAAATGCCCGAACCCGACAAAGTAAGCCACATTCTTAAAGGCATCGCCGATGACGCCTTTCACTTACTAGTCTATAAGGACTGCTCCACCATTGACGACATCATCCGGGAGTGCCGACGCTTCGAAGAAGCGAAAAGCCGTCGAGTCACGCAGCAATTTCTCCGCTTCCTAACACCGCCGCCACGTCGTCGTGCGAAGACGTCCACCTCCAGCCACCGCCCAGTACCGAAGACTTCCTGCGTCTTGTGCGGCGAGAGATTGAGGCAGCATCCCCATCTGCTCCGCAGGTGCGTTCTTACGAGGAGACCCGCCCGACAGTGTCATTGATCCAGGCCGTCGTACGCGAAGAACTGGCGAACGCGGGTATCCAGCCCATATGTGCCCTAAGTCGTCCCGTGGTCAGCCCTGTCCCACCTTACCGCCCACAGTCGACCTATTCCAGATACCGTGATCCGAACCAGTGGCGGACGCGTGATGACAGGCCGATATGCTTTAACTGCAATGGGGTAGGCCCCATTTCTCGCTATTGTCGTCATCGTCGGCCATCGTCTCCTCGTGCCCCGTACCGTGCAGAGGACACTCGACCCTCACCTTTTCACGGCCGCGAAGACCCATCAGACCTTGATGCCCAAACTCCGGCTCCGCGTTAGGACCGCTCGCCGTCCCCGCAGAACCAGGGACGTCCTCGGTTACCTTTCCCCCGTCGCTCACCTTCACCGTACCCTCGCCGCCCCTCCTCGGAAAACTGACCAGTGCAGCTCCCGGAGGTGATGCTGCATTGACCTACCGACCCGGAAATCCTCTGTTGACTCTGGCTACCCGACAAACCCTTTTGGATGTGGAAGTAGACGGCACGCCTGTGTCGGCGCTCATCGACACTGGTGCCCAATTATCAGTCATGAGCGCTCACCTTTCTCGTCGCCTCCGCAAGGTCCTTACGCCCGCCTCATCACCTCTTGTCGGTGTAGCCGATGGCAGTACACCTTGCGTTCTTGTGATGTGTACTGCGCGTGTGAGTTTCGATGAGCACAAGACCTCAATTCTCTTCGCTTTCTGAGCACGCATTCTGCTCTTATCGACTGTTCTTCTGGCCTTTTACAGTTAGAGCTTCCCGATATGCCTGATATGCCTGACCACACCATCACGTCGCCATCACGTTTATGTGTGGTCCAGTTCGTGCACTTGCGACCAGGTACGGCGACTTACGTCTCATTTGCCCCAGACCCTCCGGTACGTGATGGAGACTACCTGCTTACCCCTTCCTTGGACGTTCTTCTGACGCGACGTGTAGCTCTTCCGCACTCACTTGTGACTGTTTCTGCGAACCACGCATGCATGCCTGTACTAAACTTTGGACGTTGCGCACAATTGCTTCCCGAAGGTATCACACTGGGCACTATATCCCCTTTAGACGCACACGAGCCTGTTGCCCTGGCCATTGACGCGCCACAGCCAGCGTCAGGCCGCCTAGCCGCTAGCGCAACACTTGATGACCCATTCGACGACATGATCGCCCCAGACCTTTCCCCTTCCCAAAGCCAGGACCAACGCCTTTTGTTGGCGTCATACAGCGATGTTTTCGATTTTGCCTCGCCCCAACTTGGCCGAACATCTCTGGTAACACATCGTATTGATAACCGGGGATGAAAGACCCATTCATCGACGTCCTTACCGTGTCTCTGCGACCGAGCGCACCGTCATTCAAACGGAAGTCGACAAAATGCTCGCTAAGGACATCATCGAGCCATCTTCGAGTCCTTGGGCATCGCCTGTGGTTCTCGTAAAGAAAAAAGACAACACCTGGCGGTTCTGCGTCGACTATCGGCACCTTAACAAGATCACCAAGAAAGACGTCTACCCTTTGCCGCGAATAGACGACACCCTTGATTCTCTTCATGGCGCACGGTACTTTTCTTCCACAGACCTTCGCTCAGGCTATTGGCAAATTGCTGTCGATGAAAATGATAGGGAGAAGACCGCCTTTATTACACCGGATGGGCTCTACCAGTTTAAAGTCATGCCCTTTGGGTTGTGTAACGCGCCAGCAACATTTGAGCGCATGATGGACTCCCTACTTCGGGGTTTCAAATGGTCCACATGCCTCTGCTACCTCGACGATGTCGTCGTTTTCTCACCTACGTTCACAAGTCACCTGCAACGCTTGTCGGCTATTTTGCAAGTCTTTCGCACCGCAGGTCTTCAGCTCAACTCTTCAAAATGCCGATTTGGCCATCGAGAGATCACCGTGCTTGGCCACCTTGTTGATGCTGCGGGTATACGACCAGACCCAGCAAAAATACGCGCCGTTGCGAACTTCCCAACTCCACGTTCTTCCAAGGACGTTCGCTCTTTCTTTGGCTTATGCTCCTATTTTCGCCGCTTTGTTAAAAATTTTGCAGCGATTGCACAGCCCCTGACGTGCCTCCTTAAAAAGGACGTCCCCTTTTCTTGGGGTCCTTCCCAGGCGTCGGCCTTCTCTCATCTCGTCAACCTACTCACGTCGCCCCCCTGTGTTGGCCCATTTTGACGACTCGGCACCCACTGAAGTACGTACTGATGCTAGCGGTCATGGCATCGGCGCTGTTCTCGGCCAAAGTCAACGTGGTCAGGATTGTGTTATTGCATACGCCAGCCGCCTTCTTTCCGCCGCTGAACGGAATCACTCGATAACAGAGAGAAAGTGCCTCGCTCTTGTTTGGGCCGTCGGGAAATTTCGTCCATATCTGTACGGCAGACCCTTCACCGTTGTCAGTGATCACCACGCCCTCTGCTGGCTGTCTTCTCTTAAGGATCCCACTGGTCGTCTTGGTCGTTGGGCATTACGACTGCAAGAGTACACGTTCACTGTCGTCTACAAGTCTGGCCGCCTGCATCAGGACGCCGACTGCCTGTCCCGTTATCCCGTAGACCCACCAGAACCTTCGGCGAACGATATCATTCCATCTGTGCTCACCATAGCTGACCTCTTCAACATTTCTGCTGAGCAACGCCGTGACCCGATTCTCCGCAAGATCATCGACCGCCTCAATTCAACGGCTCGCGACTCATCCCTTTGTCTCTTCGTGCTACGCGATGGCACCCTGCTTCGTCGCAGTTTGATGCCTGACGGCCCTGACCTCTTGCTTGTGATTCCGGCACACCTTCGTTCGACTGTTCTGGCTCAGGTTCACGATGTGCCAACACCTGGGCACCTCGGCGTTTCCCGCACATACGATCGTGCTCGCCGTAGGTTCTACTGGCCAGGAATGTACAGATCCGTACGTCGTTACGTAACATCTTGCGACCTTTGTCAGCGCCGGAAGAAGTCGACACTACCGGCAGCTGGCTATCTTCAGCCTCTCGAGGTCCCGTATGAGCCATTTCATCGTGTCGGCCTCGACTTGCTTGGTTCGTTCCCTACGTCTGTCTCGGGAAATCGATGGATCGCCGTTGCCACGGACTATGCCACGCGGTTTGCCATTACTCGCGCACTTCCAACCAGCTGCGCGACCGACGTAGCAGACTTCTTGCTCCACAACGTTATCCTTCAGCACGGAGCACCACGGCAGCTCTTAACCGACCGTGGCAGGCAGTTTCTTTCCAGGGTCGTCAATGACATCCTGGCGTCTTGCTCGACCAAACATAAACTAACCACGGCCTACCATCCACAGACGAATGGCTTGACGGAGCGGATGAATCGAACCATTACCGACATGCTGGCAATGTACGTGTCAGCTGACCACCGAGATTGGGATTCCGCATTGCCTTCTGTCACGTTTGCGTATAACACGTCCCGGCACGAAACGGCTGGTTATTCGCCATTCTTCCTCTTATTCGGCCGAAATCCAACGTTGCCTATGGACACGATGCTGCCTCCTTCCACGCACACACCTACTGAGTACGCTCAAGAAGCTATTGCCCGCGCCGACTATGCACGTCAATTTGCACGCGTTAGGTTACACGACTCGCAAACGGGCCAACAATCCCGTTACGATAGCCGTCACAGAAACGCCCACTTTGTTCCTGGATCTCTTGTACTTCTTTGGTCTCCAGCACGCCGTGTTGGGCTTTCTGAAAAGTTACTGTTCCCGTACACCGGACCATACCAAGTATGCCGTCAAGTGACTGATGTGACATTTGAGATCGAACCATTGTCTTCGACCCCGTCGACTCAACCCTGCTCCGACATCGTTCACGTTCTCCGTCTGAAGCCGTATCGTACACCGGACCCCACCGACGCATGTGTATAGTGGCCATTCTCACTGCCGCCTTTGTTCGGATGCACCGAGTCGGTGCTTTCGCCGCCGAGAAGTAATGTTATGTGCCACTTACCTAGAGGACGAAGAAGTGGAGGACGGGTTCGCTCCTGTTGTTCGCCATCTTGGCTGTTGTGGCTGATCGTGTAAATATTGTAAATACACCCTTTTTCTGTCTCCCCGTAACAATATACCTAAGCACACACAAACCACGGCAGCTAGCTCAATAATTTTCATTGAGTGGCAGTGCACAAACACAGTAGCAGCACACATTCAGGAACTCCGGCGAAGAAGAGCGGTGCCGCGCCTGTACCGGCTCAGACCAATGGCGTCGCTAGGCCTTTTCGAGGAGCACGGCTATGCGATGAAAGGAAACTGGCAATCACAGAATGCATCTCCTGTGCAATTTTCATCGTCGTTATTTTCGACAGCAATTAAAAAATTCCCCATCTCCCGCTAAAGGGAACCATGTGTGGATGCTAAGAATTGGGGAGATAATTAGCTTGAGCGGGAGGCACGTCGCCACTCTCATTTCACGGCAGTGGTCCGGGCGCTCATTGCGGCGCTGCGCAGGAGAGAGAATGAGGCGAGCGCACTCCGTCATTTTCATACCGCGGAACTACCGTGGCGCCCCCCAGCGGAGTAAGCAGCTCTCACACCACCTGTCGTTCGCGCCGCCCCGTAAAGGATTCCTAGAGGAGAGGACGGGAGAACCGTAGGAGAGGGGGAGGGGACGTGCATGCGCTGTGGGACGCGGAAGCCGCTCCGTAGAGTAGAAGATTCCTAGAGGAGAAAGGGGGGAGAGGACGCGCATGCGCTGTGGGATGCCAGAGCCGCTCCGTAGAGTAGAGTATTCCTAGAGGAGAGAGGACGCGCATGCGCCGCTCCGTAGAGTAGATGATTCCTAGAGTAGAGGAAGGGGGTGAGCGTAGGAGAGCACAGGGGGAGGGGACGCGCATGCGCTGTGGGGTTGTGGGACGCGGGGGGCCGCTCCGTAGAGTAGACGATTCCCAGAGGAGAGAAAGGGGGTGAGCTTAGGAGAGAGAGGGGACGCGCATGCGCTGTGGTGGTGTGGGAAGGAGGGACGGACTAAGCCCCCCTCCAAACACATGCAAGCAAGATTAAGGAATGGGGTCAACCTGGGCGACAGACACCACCTGCCTAGCCATTGCTAAGCAGCTTCTCTGTGCTCTCGCCCATGACTGAAGGAATGGGGTCAACCTGGGCGACAGACACCACCTGCCTAAGCATTGCTAAGCAGCCTCTCTATGCTCTCGGCCATGACTCAAGGAATGGGGTCAACCTGGGCGACAGACACCACCTGCCTAGCCATTGCTAAGCAGCCTCTCTGTGCTCTCGGCCATGACTCTGATGACTGTGTTAGGGTTGACGGCCTTCATATTACTACAGGGTTCTGGTTCGCATAATGTGTGCTTCCCTACTTCATGACAGTGGCCGGACGCGGGACGCTGGACGGAGGACGCGGGAGGGACGGACAGAGCACCGAGCATAAGATGCTTCGCATCTAAAAAAGAAAAAAATGAAAGGCTAGAGTTTGTGTGACATCGGCGCATGACATGAGTGCGCAGGAGGAAATTTGGAAGGCTAGAGCGTGTACACTAGGCAAAAATAAAAAATAAGAAAATTTCCCATCTCCCGCTAAAGGGAACCATGTGTGGATGCGAAGCAGCGGGGAGGTAATTAGCTTGAGCGGGAGCAACGTCGCCGCTCTCATTTCACGGCAGGGGTCCGGGCGCTCATCGCGGCGCTGCGCAGGAGAGAGAATGAGGCGCGCGCGCTCCGTCATTTTCATACCGCGGAACTACCGTGGCGCCCCCCAGCGGAGTAAGCAGCTGTCACACCACCTGTCGTTCGCGCCGCTCCGTAGAGGATTCCTAGAGGAAAGGACGGGGTGGACCGTAGGAGAGGAGAGAGAGGGGAGGGGACGTGCATGCGCTGTGGGACGCGTGAGCCGCTCCGTAGAGTAGATGATCCAAGAGGAGAGAGGGGGGGAGAGGACGCGCATGCGCCGCTCCGTAGAGTAGATGATTCCTAGAATAGAGGAAGGGGGGTGAGCATAGGAGAGCACAGGGGAGGGGAACGCGCATGCGCTGTGGGACGCGGGGCCGCTCCGTAGAGTGGACGGTTCCTAGAGGAGAGAAAGGGGGGTGAGCTTAGGAGAGAGAGGGGCAGGAGACGCGCATGCGCTGCGGGAAGGAGGGACGGACTAAGCCCCCTCCAAACACATGCAAACAAGATTAAGGAATGGGGTCAACCTGGGCGACAGACACCACCTGCCTAGCCATTGCTAAGCAGCCTCTCTGTGCTCTCGGCCATGACTCAAGGAATGGGGTCAACCTGGGCGACAGACACCACCTGCCTAGCCATTGCTAAGCAGCCTCTCTGTGCTCTCGGCCTTGACTCTGATGACTGTGTTAGGGTTGACGGCCTTCATATTACTACAGTGTTCTGGTTCGCATAATGGGGGCTTCCCTACTTCATGACAGTGGCCGGACGCGGGACGCGGGACGGGGGGACGGGGGACGCGGGACGCGGGAGGGACGGACAGAGCCCCGAGCATAAGATGCTTCGCATATAAAAAAGAAAAAAACGAAAGGCTAGAGTTTGTGTGACATCGGCGCATGACATGAGTGCGCAGGAGGAAATTTGGAAGGCTAGAGCGTGTACACTAGGCAAAAATAAAAAATAAGAAAAATTTCCCATCTCCCGCAAAAGGGAACCATGTGTGGTTCCGAAGCAGCGGGGAGATAATTAGCTTGAGCGGGAGGAACGTCGCAGCTCTCATTTCGCGGCAGCGGTCCGGGCGCTCATCGCGGCGCTGCACAGGAGAGATAATGAGGCGCGCGCGCTCCGTCATTTTCATACCGCGGAACTACCGTGGCGCCCCCCAGCGGAGTATGCAGCTGTCACACCACGTGTCGTGCCCGCCGCTGCGTAGAGGATTCCTAGAGGAAAGGACGGGGGGGGATCGTAGGAGAGGAGAGAGAGGGGACGTGCATGCGCTGTGGGGTGTGGGAAGCGGGAGCAGCTCCGTATTGTAGAGGATTCCTAGAGGAGAGAGGAGGAGAGGACGCGCATGTGCTGTGGGGATGTGGGACGCTGGAGCCGCTCCGTAGAGTAGAGGATTCCTAGAGGAGAGAGGGGGGAGAGGACGCGGATGCGCTGCGGGGATGTGGGACGCGGGCGCCGCTCCGTAGATGATTCCTAGAGTAGAGGAAGGGGGGTGAGCGTAGGAGAGCATAGAGGAAGGGACGCGGGGGGCCGCTCCGTAGAGTAGAAGATTCCTGGAGGAGGGAAAGGGGGGTGAGCGTAGGAGAGGGAGGGGACGCGCATTCACTGTGGTGGTGTAGGACGCGGGAAGGAGGGACGGACTAAGCCCCCCTCCAAACACATGCAAGCAAGATTAAGGAATGGGGTCAACCTGGGCGACACACGCCACCTGCCTAGTCATTGCTAAGCAGCCTCTCTGTGCTCTCGGCCATGACTCAAGGAATGGGGTCAACCTGGGCGACAGACACCACCTGCCTAGCGATTGCTAAGCAGCCTCTCCGTGCTCTCGCCCATGACTCAAGGAATGGGGTCAACCTGGGCGACAGACACCACCTGCCTAGTCATTGCTAAGCAGCCTCTCTGTGCTCTCGGCCATGACTCTGATGACTGTAGTAGTGGTTGACGGCCTTCATATTACTACAGTGTCCTGGTTCGCATAATGGGTGCTTCCCTACTTCATTAAGGTGGCCGGACGCGGGACGCGGGAGGGACGGACAAAGCTTCGAGCATAAGATGCTTCGCACCTAAAATACGTGTCCGCTATTCGCGGCGTCCTACGGAGCGATGTACTTACAACGAACGAGACGGCTCACTGTAGGGGTTTTCACCATGCTCACCGGCGGCCGCACGCTGGTTCCGTATGACTCGTATCGGTGCTCGCCTTCGATCTAGATGTTTGACTACGGTTGGCGCATGCCGCGGACAATTCCGGCTGTCCTTTACTCCAGCAGACTTAATTTTAGGGGCGAAGCTCCTTAAGTCGTGGGTCGTGCGTCCCCGTTGTATGTAGCCACCTCTCGTTTAGTACTTGTATACGATGTATATATTTAGGGGCGATGCTCCTTTTGGCATAACCTCGGCGGTCCTCGGTTGTCCATGCATTCTGAGTAGCCAGTAGGCAATGGATTTCGACCTCCAAGGTAGTGCCGGTGTGAGATGTCTCCTGTGCGTGATTAAACAATACAAAAATTCACAACGTACATGTAAAATTAAAGTGAGCTGCGAGTCGCCGTGACTCTCATCGACCCTTTAGTATAAATGCGCCCGATCTCACGTCGTTGATGATGTACTGCGCAGAGTTCGCGGAGGATTACCGGTTTACCGACGCACCTCCGAACCTTCGCCCGCTCATCATCATTCACTCCGTGGATATGGTGTCCTCATCTCCAGTTCTCGTCTCGTTTCCGAGAGGGCGCTGTCCTATAGACATGCGTACATTATGGCGGTTGGGTGAAGGTACGCTAGATGGCGTTGGCGGTGCAGCTGCTCTCCGATTGTGCGGACCGCCGTACGAGTGCGCTTGCCGGATCGTGCTGCTTGGCGGACCATGGACGACGATCGGTCGTTGAAGTTTGAATAAAGTTTCACACACACTATCGCTTTGATTACTGCTGGGCGCAACCACTGAAGATTTCACGGTGTAACCATGATTGCTTCAGTCACTAGAACTCTCATCGACCCTTTAGTATAAACGCGCCCGATCTCACGTCGGTGATGATGTACCGGGCAGAATTCACGGAAGAATCACGGTTTACCGATGAACCTCCGCAGCTTCGCCCACTCATCATCATTCACTCCGTGGATATGCTGTTTTTTTTTTCTGTGAAACAAAATCTATGCGACGCTTGTTTCACCTGCTCCGGCGACGCACTCACACTGGCCGCTGGCCGGCTCGGTGCCGATGACGTAGCGAAGCCTTTTTCCTATCGCTTCGAAGTTGTAACCGGTCACTCTCCAGGAAGCAACTACGGACGATCACACCAGCTTGATTTGGTTACCACTGGCAGTGTTTTTTTTTTTTTTTATTGGCGCCAGTATGCCCTACGGCATGTGTTCTTCGTAGCTCTCCGCGATTCAGCACGGAAGCGAGGTATCCGCGACGTCCAGGTTCGGAGGCTCGCGCTCGCACGCGTGGCCGCTCGATGATAGAAGAAACACGTGAGATCCATTTGAACTTGCCATCAGCGCAACGAGACACATACAGCGCGAGCTTCTTACACTCGCCTATCTCCAGGGCCACAAACAACATACGCCAACGATTTGCGAAAATCTGCAAGACGGCTTTCAGCAGGTTTTGTTTTCTTAGAGCACGCCCTGTCGTTCACAGAATGTTTTTCTCGCTCGTTTTGCTTCAGCAGCGCCCAGTTCCAGTGAAACTACATGGACTAGAGATCAACCACGAAGCGCGACAATGCATACCAATCTTTGAAAAAAATAAAAGGGCATTTGTGGAGTTTGCATACCTTCACTGGAACTGAGAGCGTCACTCGGTGGGGGGGCAAAAGCCACCGAAGCAGGGAGCTTGCAGTCACGTGGTAATAAACTCCCAAACGATGGTTAAAAATCACGTGATAGAAAACTCCACACGTAGTAAAACTGGATTGTGACATCCTTTTACTACTTCCCTGAGAGGTGGTGGTAAAACTAAGTCATGTACCGCCTTTTACTCATACATAAGGTAGTAATTTTAAACGCGAGAGAGTTTTCAGAGGTCATGAGCCGCAAAAACCCCAATCTCGGATAGTTTTGCTTACAGTGTACCGCATTGCAAGCGGATGCTCTAATCATGCAGCCACCGCTACGGCAGCTCTATGTACTGTAATCAAGCCGTTCTAGACGTTCTAGGCGCTCTAGACACCTTCGTCCTCCAAGAAACCTTGATAAAGCGGCACGCTTGATAAAGCGTGCCGGTGGTCGCAACACTCGAAAGACCGTCATCAGCGAAGAAATAAGTATAGTCGCAACTTTCGGTCTCGCTGAAAACATAAGCGCAAATTTTTTTTTTTGGCACCAGAACACCAACAAGCACATTGTCATTCATGTTCTTGCAACAACGTCGATGTCCATTGCACTTTTCGGACCCACAGAACATCTTTCATGCTATGCATCTTATTCCGACACGCTCCTTTCGTACCTGGATTGTAAGCCGCAGAAAATCACGCTTCTGCTTGCCACTCCTCGTACGTTCTACAATATCAACCTCTGCAAGCAAAAAAAGCCGGCAGATCCCACGCACTGTGGGAATCGATGTAATGCGAAGCAGCCAGGAAGGAGCAAATCATGCTTTACATAATTTGCATGTCATGTTTTACATGTTACGACGTGTCATTTGTGTTCGTCATACAGTCACGTCGCGATATACCAATTTTGGTGTATGTCAAGCTAGCGAACTGGACGCAAGCGCACCATGAGCGTGGCATGTAAACGGCATTGTAGATGACATGCATGCCAAGATTTTCATGTTACCACCTGCCACTTATGTTAGTTATACAATCATGTCACTCAATACCAAATTTGGTGTATATCAAGCCAACGAAACGGCCGCGAGCGCGCCATGAGCGTGGAATGCAAGTCATGTCGCTCATGACATGTCATGATTACCATATTACGGCTTGTCATTTATGTTCGTCATACAGTCACGTCGCGATATACCAAATTTAGTGTATATCAAGCTAACGAAACGGCCGCGAGCACGCCATGAGCGTGGCCTGCAAGTCATGTCGCACATGACAAGTCATGATTTCCTTATTACCACTTGTCATTTACGTTCGTCATACAGTCATGCCACTCAATACCAAATTTGGTGTATATCAAGCTAACGAAACGGCCGCGAGTGCGCTATGAGCGTGGAATGAAAGTCATGTCGCTCATGAAGTCATAATTTTCATATTACCACTTGTCATTTGTGTTCGTCATAGAGTCATGCCACTCAATACCAAATTTGGTGTATCTCAAGCTAACGAAACGGCCGCGAGCACGCCATGAGCGTGGCATGCAAGTCATGTCGCACATGACAAGCCATGATTTCCTTATTACCACTTGTCATTTACGTTCGTCATACAGTCATGCCACTCAATACCAAATTTGGTGTATCTCGCTAACGAAACGGCCGCGAGCGCGCCATGAGCGTGGCATTTAAATCATACTTTTCATGACAAGTTAGTCATGATTTTCATGATATGACCAGCCATTTATGTTCGTCATACAGTCATGTCACTCAATACCAAATTTGGTGTATATCAACCTAACGAAACCACCGCGAGCGCGCCATGAGCGTGGCATGCAAGTCATGTCGCACATGACAAGTCATGATTTCCATATTACCACTTGTCATTTATGTTCGTCATACAATCATTTCACTCAATACCAAATTTGGTGTATATCAAGCTAACCAAACGGCCGCGAGCGCGCCATGAGCGTGGAATGCAAGTCATGTCGCACATGACAAGTCATGATTTCCATATTACGACTTGTCGTTTATGTTCGTCATACAGTCATGTCACTGAATACCAAATTTGGTGTGTATCAAGCTAACCAAACGGCCGCGAGCGCGCCATGAGCGTGGAATGCAAGTCATGTCGCACATGACAAGTCATGATTTCCATATTACCACTTCTCATTTATGTTCGTCATGCAATCATTTCACTCAATACCAAATTTGCTGTATATCAAGCTAACCAAACGGCCGCGAGCGCGCCATGAGCGTGGAATGCAAGTCATGTCGCACATGACAAGTCATGATTTCCATATTACCACTTGTCATTTATGTTCGTCATGCAATCATTTCACTCAATACCAAATTTGCTGTATATCAAGCTAACCAAACGGCCGCGAGCGCGCCATGAGCGTGGAATGCAAGTCATGTCGCACATGACAAGTCATGATTTCCATATTACGACTTGTCATTTATGTTCGTCATACAGTCATGTCACTGAATACCAAATTTGGTGTATATCAAGCTAACCGAACGGCCGCGAGCGCGCTATGAGCGTGGAATGCAAGTCATGTCGCTCATGAAGTCATGATTTTCATATTACCACTTGTCATTTATGTTCGTCATACAGTAATGTCAGTCAATCCCAAATTTGGTGTATATCAAGCTAACGAAACGGCCGCGAGGGCGCCATGAACGTGGGATGTAAATCATTATTTTCATGACAAGTTAGTCATGAGTTTCATGAAATGACCAGCTATTTATGTTCGTCATACAGTCATGTTATGTCATAAAAAATTTGGTACAAATCCCATTAACGATACGGCCAGGAGAGCACAAACTCGTAGGCGGCTAGCTAGATAGATAGATAGATAGATAGATAGATAGATAGATAGATAGATAGATAGATAGATAGATAGATAGATAGATAGATAGATAGATAGATAGATAGATAGATAGATAGATAGATAGATAGATAGATAGATAGATAGATAGATAGATAGATAGATAGATAGATAGATAGCTAGATACGCTCAAACTCGCCGAAGTTCGCTAAGAAATGCTTCGCATTTAAAAGAAACAGCTGCCCTCGAAGATGCGTCAGAGGGCACGGAGGAAACTTCCGCGAAACAAGTGCGCCTCGTGCAAGCCGCGAAGAGAAAAGGCTGAACGAGGTGGTGTCTGATTTTCGCGGATCTCTTTTGTCGGGGCCTCGGTTAAGCAATCCAATATCTTCTGAACATATGTGGGGCAAACAGCTCTGACTAACCGCGCCCGGGAGCAGAGATTCTGCAATAGCACCGCTAAAAGATCCCAACACGAGAAGGCAGTCCCGTACGTTCGGAAGGCCGCGATGTGATTTCACGCAGTACCGACAGCTTCCGGCGGAAATGGGGCGAGGCTGCCTATAGGCCGAGCCAAATTTCTCTTCATAACCGGATAATCCTGACTGCTTGAAGAATGATGCCGCCTCGCACAGTCGCCTGTCTATTCCGCTTCTTGTTCCCATCTCGCTTTCTGGTGGGAAGTTCCGGTTTCTCTCTTTCCTCCTGCTTGCTCCGCACACTCTCCGTGCATGGTGTTAGGTTGCGTCCGTACACCGAAGTTCGAAAATCGGAAATACAAATTCTAAGAAGGAAAGAAAGACAGCAAACTTCCTCGAGTCCTTTGCATATGAGCTCATTTATTGCGACAGAAGCACGATCCCAATGTGAAGTCATTCAGGTTATGTTTGCCTACACACTCTATACTCCATTTTTTGCGCAAAAACACACTCAAGCCAGGTGTGAGACCGGGCTACGCGCCAACACACCGCCATCTTTTGTTAGAAGGATTTATGTGCAACATACACGATGCCCTCATATCAAAGTATTATAATAATAATATCTGGGTTTTACGTCCCAAAACCACGATATGATTATGAGAGACGCCGTAGTGGAGGGCTCCGGAAATTTCGACCATCTGGTGTTCTTTAACGTGCACTGACATCGCACACTACACGGGCCTCTACCATTTCGCCTCCATCGAAATGCGACCGCCGCGGCCGGGATCGAACCCGCGACCTTCGGGTCAGCAGCCGAGCACTGTAGCCACTGTTCCACCGAGGCGGACCATACCAAAGTATTGCTTGTCATTGTCTACAAAATACGCGCAGGCTCCGCTGCCCTTAGGACCAGTTAAGCGTGAAACATCGCAGGGATGTATTCCAAAAAGGACTTCTTTTTGGGCGAGTTGCTGCTTACATTGCTTAGGTACATATGACTGAGGCACAAAATACATTTCCTGAAAAAGGGAGGAGAAGCGAAGAAAGTGAAGTGCCGAACTACCAACTGTTTAATGACAGTCTGAGAAACGTACAGAAAAAAAAATTACACCATCTCCCGCTAAAGGGAACCATGTGTAGATGTGAAGCAGCGGGCGCTAACGCTTACACTGGCGGCGGCGTTGACGCTGGCGCTCATCGCAGCGTTGCGCAGGAGAGAAAACTGGGGAGGCGCAAAGCAGGCAGTGATGGAGCAGTTTTTCCTGCTAGAACATGCCAATCGCTGCTAATGGGCAATGAGAGACCGAAGACTCCGACTGGACACAGAGACCCGCACTCCGCTTTTAGTTAACGCGCACGCTGCGAATTTTTATTGTTCAACAACGCACAGGAGAAATCTCCCACCGGCACCACCTTGGAGGTCAAGATCCATTGCTATATATACGGGATGGCCAGTGAACGGTTGTGCAGCGCGAGCAGTCGGTTTTTTCAACCAAGAAACTCGCTAGCAGACGCTGCCTGCGTCGGCGTCGCGAGGCGAGAGAGGGAGAAGCGTAGGAGAGGAGAGAGAGGGGGGTGACACGCATGCGCAGTGGGAGTGTGAACGCCGTGGGCAGGGATGCGTAGAGGAGAGAGGGGGGGAGCGTAGGAGAGGAGAGAGAGAGGGGGGACGCGCATGCGCAGGGGGAGTTAGACGCCGCGGGCAGGGATGGAGAGAGGGGGGGAGTGTAAGAGGGGAGAGAGGAAGGGAGGCGCATGCGCAGTGTGGGTGTGGTTGCCGCGGGGAGGGATGCCTAGAGGAGAGAGAGGGGGAGAGGAGGTTTTTTATTTTTAATTTTTTTTCAACTGTTTGCGCATGCGCAGTAAGGGTGGGCACGCGGCACACCACCACCACCACCACCACCACCACCGGATTAAGCTTCGCCATAAGATGCTTCACATCTAAAAAAGAAGACATTTGCGCGCATGCTTGAACAGCCAACATATGACATACAGCGACATGATCAAGACAGCTTGCTATCCAGAAAGCGCATTTCAGTCGAATACAAAGTTATAGTTGTTTCACTGACCCAATCAGACCCTTTCTTTTTGATAAAAAATTCTTCCTACAGCTCTCTAGCCGTTCGCTTGCTGCTTTTGATTCAGCGCTTGCGCAAAGCATGGTTCACATCCGCAGGCGCTTCAATGCGCAGGACGATGCGCATGATCCTCAGGCGCATTGCAACGCTTGCGGATGTGAACCATGTTTTGCGCAAGCGCTGAATCAAAAGCAGCAAGCGAACAGCTAGAGAGCTGTAGGAAGCATTTTTTATCAAAAAGAAAGGGTCTGATTGGGTCAGTAAAACAACTATAACTTTGTATTCGACTGAAATGCGCTTTCTGGATAGCAAGCTGTCTTGATCATGTCGCTGTATGTCATATGTTGGCTGTTCAAGCATGCGCGCAAATGTCTTCTTTTTTCTGTACATTTCTCAGACTGTCATTAAACAGTTGGTAGTTCGGCACTTCACTTTCTTCGCTTCTCCTCCTCCCTTTTTCAGGAAATGTATTTTGTGCCTCAGTCATATGTACCTAAGCAATCTCAGGGATCTCGTAACGCTGTTGCTTCGCAATCGTCAGTTAGCGCCCCCCGACTACTACGATTAACACTCATACACTAATACGGCCTCGAATCTCAGCAGTGAGAGTTGTGGATAAGATTTCATGATCGTTTTTTTTTTCGCTGTTTGTCAATGCTTAACGAGTTCGCCTGGCGATGACTAAAACCACGCTCAGGTGTCCTTGATGAGGAAATCCTTTTCTACAGAGCAATGTAATGGACGGACGAACAAATTATTCTGTCTCTCGTTGGCCATCAGCAGCGATATTGCGTGTGAGAAACACCGGCGCAAATTGCATGCTTCGACCCTCGCCATGTTTCACGCTAGTGGAGCTGAAACACCCTCGCCTGCATGCTTCGCCCCTCCCCAGTTTTTTCTAGGTGCGAAGCATCTTATGCTTCGCATCTAAAATTTAGAGTGTTTGATCACGAGTAATTATTTGATTCGGCTCGCGAGCTCCTTCATGTAAAAGTAGTTAAATAAATGTACACGATGTTGGTTTAGTTCGACCGTGTCTACTGTCTCCGTGTGCTCCGAGAGCGGTGCTCTGATAACCAGACCCCACCCACTATGCGAACCAGAACACTGTAGTACAATAAGGCCGTCAACCACCACCACAGTCACAAGAGTCATGGCCGAGAGCACAGAGTGGCCTCTTAGCAATGGCTAGGCAGGTGGTGGGTGCAAGCAAAGAATAACACGCACTATCGGTGGTGTCTGTCGCCCACGTTGACTCCATTCCTTCATCTTGCTTTTATGTGCTTGCGGGAGCTTTCTCTAGCCCTCCTTCACTCGTCCCGCGTTCCACTCCCCCCTCCCTCTCCTCTCCTACGCTCTCCTCTCGTACGCAAAACGCGAGCGGCGACGTTTCTCCCGCTCAAGCCAGCCATCCCCTCTGCTTCGCATCCCCACATGGTTCCATTTAGCGGGAGATGGGGAAGTTTTTTTTATCTTCATGCTTGTGGCTTTATTGAATGGTTATATCTTTACTGGCACAAGTCGCTGAATTTTCAAAGCAGCCCTGCTTTTCTAAAGACTTTGTCTGTGTGCACAATTACTGCAAACTGATGTGCTGTAATGACATTTTGTTGAACACAATATGTAGGTCGCAAAGCTACTTGAACCTATACATGCAAAGTTTAGGTGAATCAAAGTACCACCCATCATTTCAACGATGGCTGAATTGTAATGCTTCAGGGTTCATGTCTGACACAGGCACCACTGTCTCCTCTAGTAACCTTTGCAGCAAACTCCGTGCTTAAAAGAAACCTTGTGAATACAGAATAAAGAACAGTTAATTCCTGGTGCCATGATAGTTTTTATTGTACAGAAACAGGCCAGGAGATGGGTGAAGAAGCAGGTAACATGATCAGCTTGACACAATGATATGCTTATAATAATTTTAAAAGCTTTTCTTTTTGTACAGGCACTCTTGGAGGTGACAAGAACGGGCAACTGATGACAGCAGCTTGCCACAACAACCCGTGGTGAAGTGGATCCGCTCTCCAATTGCAACATGGTGATTAGAATGATGACCTCTTCTTTGCAGATGCTGATCAGCTGCTACTCGAACGATAGGTATGGAAAGTAAAGGAGGCAAATTTAGAGCAACTAAAACTGTGGTTATTCGTTATATATCGACGCAGCCTTCTCCCAACTGGACTACATTTTGTGACTCTAAACCAGCACTTCAGTTCATCGTTTCGGCGCTTAAACGGGGGGCCATATTAAATGCGAAGCATTTCTTTGCGTACTGCAGACACGTTGAACGTTTCTATCTATCTATCTATCTATCTATCTATCTATCTATCTATCTATCTATCTATCTATCTATCTATCTATCTATCTATCTATCTATCTATCTATCTATCCATCCGCCTATGTCTGGGTGCTCTCCTGATCACCCCCTTAACTTCGGGTAAACCACAATTAGTATGGGAGGGTAAGATGGTTTGACGAATATGACTCGCTGGTCATGACATGAATAATGGAACAATCCTGTCGCGTACGCCGTCAAACCCTTTCCGCCAGACACGTGTGGCACATACCCGTACACCAAGGGCCGCGATACCCGGGTATGAGCCACAGGTGATTCACAGTTTATACACACACAGGAACGGCGGGAACAGACGCTAGTACTTTAACTGCGATAGCGTTAAGAATAGACGGACAGCGGCAGCGTTGACCCGACCAATGCAAGGAATAAATGCCAGGGTCCTAGCTGGAATCGAACCCCAGCATTCTGCGTGGCAATCAAGTACTCTACCACAAATCCACGCCAGGTCTCGGAACTGATTTTCAAACAGTCCCTAATGTTCGTGAAACGTCAGTTGTTGAAGTGCTTGCTATCCAATTTTATAAACATCACATATGTGCTCCTACGATACAGCCTTCACGTCGGGTTAACGCGAATTGTAGTTAAGCGCCATCCACTGAAGTTCATTTATGCAGCAGTGTCCAGGGCTACCGTCCTCGCGAGCGCAAGCGCTACATATCAGCTTACCCGCTTCTGGTGTTGCTATTACCCATGTTGCGGTTGGCATCGTTACGCAACTGTAAACAACTGGTTATATAAAACATATGCGACTGTTCAACATATGTCTGTGCGTACAACATTTGTACACATCTTTAGCGTCATTTCGTAACGTTTCGCTGAATAAAAAAATGCCCCCCACCTCCCCGAAGGGAATCGTGAGGAAATGCGAATGCATTTCGCGCGCGCTTCACTCCACTTATATATGGTGGTTGTGGTTCGAAGAAGGAAAATGCGCCTAATTTCTGCAGCCCGGTCGGGAGCACGGCGCAGCGCCTTTTTTTTTTCTTGCTTTTTTTTTCTTTTCTTTTATTTCTTTTTTTTTATTTTTTTTATTTATTTATTTTTTTTCATATATAGCTCCGCCGAGCTCCCGCGATGCGAGCGCCCTCACGCACCAGAGCGCGCTCCTCCTCTCCACTCACTCTCCGCTACTCCGCCCACCTGCTCCGGTTGCTAGGGGCGAGGATAAGCGCGCGCGCCCGCAGCTGTTGCTATGGGAGAGGGAGTGAGAGCGGAGAAATAACACCTGCCGGCGCGCGGACGCCGCCGCCGGTCAACGCCGGATGCCTGACATAGCCCGACTAAGAAATGCAGTCGCATTTAAAAAATTACAGCACAGTTCACCTGCCCTCCGCATGCTTCGCATAACATCGATTCCCAAGCTACGTGGGATCTGCCGAATTTTTTATGTTCTTGCTCAAGAAGTAGGCCGAATTACATGATGTAGCCCTGAAAACTGGCCATCGTATAAGGTATCAGTGGATTCCAGGGCACTGCGGCCTACATGAAAACGAGCAAGCCGATGCGGAGGCAAAGACGGCTCACAATAACGCCAAATTATTGTCCATGCGATTTACAAGACCGGATACTAACACCGTTGTGTATACACTCCTCCAAGAAACTACTGCAGCATATTGGTCTTTACCAAGTCACCGTCATCGCCGTCTTCATGAACTCGACCGAGATATGCATGTTAGAATACCACCAACCATGAAAAGGTGCAGTGGGTGTATTCAGATAAGAACGTCGGTGCATGTCCGCCGACCCCCTTTAATTTCGCCGAAAAAAATATATATTGTTTTCCGACTCCCCAGGACCACAAAACCATTTTTGATCTCGCAAAAAAAAATTTTGACCTTCTTTTTAAAAATTCACAAGTCTCCACGGAGCCGCCACCGGCTCTTTAGAATTTCGCGAAAATGTGATTTCGATGAGACGCGACAAAAACGCTATTGTAGCTGCAGGTCTGAAAATCTTTCTCCGCATAATAAGGATAGTTTTCGTCGTTAAAAAATTATTACTTCGCAGTTTTCATGTTGTTCTGTTAAGAAAAGAAATCGCGAAATCGGCACAAAGCTCAATAATCCTGAAGTTTAAGATTTTTTTTCTCCGCGCGTATGAACGCCAGACTTCCCAAAGTTTTTAAAAACATTGCCATATGTTTGGTGAACAGATGTGCTGAACGAAATACCTGAGAGTGGCTTCGAACGTTGACCAGAAATGTTCAACTCAGGCCATGTCTCTCAAAATGCAATATTTTGAAGATCATTTAAAAAAAAACACCATCTTCGATTTTCTTTAGACTCTTCAGAATTAAAGCCAAGCACGTGTTCTAACTTAATCTGTAAAAACATGTAGCATTATTTAGGTCGGAGCTATGAAGCACGAAAAGTGGCCAGATTGACGTATACTGAGTAGCCACAACATTGAGCGAGTATGGAGCAATAGTTGCGATTATCGTTATTTTTAGGTAGTGAATGTCTTCTGTGGATTGATGGATTGACAGAAATAAAACAGGAACAGTTGGTTTTGAAGAGGAAATTATTACTACATTTTTTTACGCAAATCACAAAAGCTTGTACACGGGTCCCAGCCATTGAGCATGCCGCGATAATGAGTCACACTCTTCGCAGGAATCGCTTTCAAAATCTTTCGCACATGTGAGCCTGCGTACGCCTCATAAAGGAGGTGGCTAGAGAGGATCCACCGCTGGTTATTTATCGCTTCCCATGGCACACCGGTAATGTGATAATGCAGACGGTGCGTGTCGGCACAAGCGGAGCTTCTGCAGCCCGACCGCGCTCGTCCGCTCCCTAAAAAAAAAAGAAAGATCATAAACAAGAAACAGCTCAACTTGCTTAAGAAAGGTCGAAGTAATAAGAGAACGTCGGCTTTCACTACCGTTCGTCGTCGACAACCCGGCAGTCCTCTGCTGGTGAACGAACGTGAGTACGCGTGCGCGTATTGCAATCCCCTGATATTGATGGCCACGTTGTGGAGCTCAGAGCGAGCGTTTTGCGCTGACTACCTAAAGAGGCATAAGAAGAATATTGCCTAGACGTGGAACTTTCGATGTGTGAAAGATTTGAATGTCGCCTTACTAAGCAAGCGCATACCAGAAAAAGCCTCATCCTTCAGAGAAACCGACATTTTATGCCAGAACTGTTTCAACCGCTTCAAACAGATCGCCGTAGAGTGTCCAGATGCATCTCAGTCTGACGAAAATTTTGTTCGCGAACAAATTGCTGTCGAAGAGCTAAACGTGTTCGTTAAGACAACCGACGTGACACCCCTGAAAATTCCGGCGAAAGTGAAAGCACATGGCCGAGTGCCTTATGCCAAGCGTAAGAAAGCGGAGATCGAGGTTGCTATCTCCAGGACAATTTCTGCTGTCCTTACAGCAGCGTACGACACTACAGAGGAACCAGGCCCTTCAGCAGAAATCTGCAACACGTGTCGCGAGTGGCTGCGCAACATAAAACACACGTTCGATACCTGGGAATCATACCATAAACGCTGCCGCCTCCTGACATTGAATAGTGTGAACCTTTCTCATCAACAGATTCAAGAAATGATTCCATCCGCAACTCGGCACCTCATTCGGAAATCCAGAAAATACAGAGACACCCATGGGGTGTGGTCAAATCCGGACCTCTACACCAGATCGAAGATGAACCCAGAAAACATACAGGCAGCAAAGAAATACTATACTGACGATAAGCTCAACTGCACCCAACAAAGCCCACACAAGAAAGATGTCATTGCAATTACTTCTAAAGGACAAAAAGAGTACGTTTCAAAACGGCTGATGACCAGGTCCATTCGGGAAACATTTCGTCTACTTAAAGCGGCTCCCCCCTGACCCAGGAATCGGGCTCACGAAGTTCTCCTCCTTGAGGCCGAAGTGGGTTGTGTGCACAAGGTTGCTTCACAAGGTTGCTTCACCAGGAGCAAGAAACACACAACTGCTTCAGTGACGTTTGTGACTGTCTAACTTGTCTGACTATGAATTGTGACTCTGACTCACTGTGTATACAACAGGGATAAATAAACAGTTCCTTCCGAGAGCTCGACTTGACTACATTTCTAGAAATCTTGCGGTTAGTCCTTACGCCAGGACCAAAACTACGACGCGTGCAAGCATGCAAATGAAAAAATTTGCACTTTAAGGCAACTCTTTGGTTTTATCTGTCAAGCTGTTGTCCCTCGAGCACAACAGAAGACATTCAGGACCTAAAAATTATGATAATGGCAACTATTGCTCCATGCTCGCTCAATGTTGTGGTTACTCAGTATACGTCAATCTGGCCACTTTTCGTGCTTCATAGTTCCGACCTCACAAAAATAATGCAACATGTTTTTTACAGATTAAATTAGAGCACGTGCTTGGCTTTAATTCTGAAGAGTTTGAAGAAAATCGAAGATGGTGCTTTTTTTTTTAAATGATCTTCAAAATATTGCATTTTGAGAGACATGTCTTGAGTTGAACATTTCTGGTCAACGTTCGAAGCCACTCTCAGGTATTTCGTTCAGCACATCTGTTCACCAAACATATGGCAATGTTTTAAAAATTTTGGGAAGTCTGGCGTTTATACGCGCAGAGAAAAATCTTTAACTACAGCATTATTGAGCTTTGTGCCGATTTCGTGATTTTTTTCCTTAACAGAACAACATCAAAACTGCAAAGTAAGAATTTTTTTATCGACGCAAACTATCCGTAGTATGCGGAGAAAGATTTTCAGACCTACAGCTACAATAGTGTTTTTGTAGCGTCTCATCGAAATCACATTTTCCCGAAATTTTAAAGAGGCGGTGGCGGCTCAGTGGCGACTTGTGAATTTTTTTAAGGAAGGTCAAATTTTTTTTTCGCGAGGACCAAAAATGGTTTTGTGGTCCTGGGGACTCGGAAAACAACATATAAACAATATATTTTTTTTCGGCGAAATTAAAGCGAGTCGGCGGACATGCACCGACGTTCTTATCTGAACACACCCAGTACAAGCTTACTGCACCGATTGCGGATAGGTGTGGCATTCACTCGTCGTTACCAACACCTTATCGGCCGGGCACACAGTCCGAACTGCGAGGCCTGTGGCACTCCTGAGACTACGAAACATAGCTTGTGCATCTGCCCGCAATATATCGCTCAAAGAAATTGGATGACCACCGTCTTGTTGAAATCTACGGAGCAACAAGTTTCTGAAAAAGTTCTGTTGGGACCACCATCTCGTCATCAGTGCGATATTCTGAAAGCGCTGAACAAGTTTTTACGTGAGAACGAACTCTAAAAGGGACGGTAAATTCTTTTTGCACTTCCAACGTTTTGCTTCATCGCCACCTTCCTCGTCATCATCATCAACACCTTCTCTCTCCTTTCTTTTCCACCCCCTCCTCTTTCCTAACGCTGAGTAGCAGGCCAGAAAATGGATTCAGGCCGTCCTCTCCACTTTTCTGCCACAAAAAACATTTCTCTCTCCCTCCGTGATAGTAAAGAGAATAATGATTTTTATTTATTCAGATACAAAAGCTGTACTCAGGTTTTTCCAGTGGGTATATCTGTATAGCTGTGCCTTCAGAGAACTTATGGTACCACTTATGGTTGAGATGAAGACAAAGTACCACTATCTACATATATTTGGGTTTGGCTCTTGTACAGACTCATCGTGAGAGCCACACCTACAGTTTCTGTGTTGCAAAGATAATCAAATTGTGCTTGTATCGCCTATATATGAAAAAAAAAAACACAGACTGCAGAGCTATTGGTATCGCAAAATTGTTGCCTCAACGAAAAGCTGGCTTAGAAATTGTGAAAAGGAGCCTTTCAATTGCACGCTGTGCCAACGCATTGAACTGCTACGTATTGTACATGTAATTTTAACTCTTTGCGGTCTGAAGCCCTCACCGACTTTCTGGGGCTTCTAGCGCAAAATATTTTGCCACTTTTGAGCAACGTGAAAGAAAAGCAACAACTACGCAAGAAAAAACAAATCATATATTCCTTTTTGCAGTTGATATTACGCGTGATGGGCAGTGTGTCGTGGCCAACGGTGGACTGTTGAAGCCATGTTGTGTTGTTGGGAGGGGCCTCTGACAACGCACTGCAAAGGAATAATACAACTAGCTGCAGAAGTACTGTTAGCACAGTTTACATACCAGTCAAGGGACCAGCTCTCTTAATAATTGCAAAGCACTCGCCGAGCCATCCCACACAACTTAACCGTCTGAAAAAACTATGAACATATGTAATGGCGGGAAGATTTCTTAACAGGGTATTTACCGATTCACCGCAGGACCTCTCATCATCTATATACATTTTAAAGACGTTACTTGCAGCTATTTCGGATATTTATCTGAGCTTCGCAAACAATTCTCAAGGCACACAGATTCTAGAAGGATATTGTTTCTTGTCGTCACGATCTGCTCTCCATTCCCCACGAATTTTGAGTGATACATCTCCCTGGAGACAGAGGAGAGTGGCTGGTCATGGGGCATTCCTGGGAAGGACTGCGCATCCCTCACTCTCTTATAGCGATCCTTCTCCTTGACGTCCGCTCCATTGAGCTTGCTCGACCTTTTGGCTGGATAGACAGCAGACCCGAAAAACCTTATGGCAAGTGCACTCACACTTCCAATGTTTGGGAGTGTAGAGACACTAAGTCATTAGTAGAGGCCGGACTTATAGGCACCAAAAAATCGGGTTTTAGGCGCCAAAGATAGGCAGGCAAATCACAGTTTTAGGCCTCCAAAATCGTAAATATAGGCACAATGAATTTTTACAAAAATTCAAATTTTCGAAGAAAGACGTGCGTGACCTGTGTCTACGACAGGAAAAAAAAAGTTATAGTTTATGATGGCACAAAGGCGCCAGTGGTTTAGCATAGCCATTCAATTGTCCTTTTTCCCGCACAGTTTGCAGAACACGGTCTGTCCTTTTATTGTCCAGCATGGTGAGTTAAGTGTCCACAGTCGAATAAACACGCTCCTGGGTCTCTTTCTTTTCGGCATGGCTGAGAAGGGCAGCACAGGAGCAAATAGCCAGACCGCTAAAAGGCCAGAAGGGTCTTTTAGCCTCGTATTAACCGGGTCTAATCGCACAGGGTCAACTTCTCCTCCGTCTGTAAACACTTTAAAGGGCCCCTCACCGGGTTTGAGCATTTGGAACAGGCAAAAGAAATGCATGCACTGGGCGCTCACGATCTCGACTGCCAAGATTTGCAGCACTACGCGCCCCGGAATGAGGTGAAATGTCAGACTGAACGCAGCTTGCCCTTAATCTCACGGGCGCACGCCCCAACATGATGGAGGTGACGTACAATAAGGAATGGTCCTGCGTACGTCACAGTAGTACGTGACATTGCGAGAATTATTCGAGGCGACATGTATAATTTGTGCAATCTGTTGCTTGAATAGAAGAATGAAAGTTGATAGAAATAATAAAACGTACAAGCGGAATCTGTGCGCGTTTTTATTTATTTATTTTACTTCGAATCGAGCGAGATGCGAGACTAAGCTGACTCCATGTCGTTTGCGTTCGTGTTCTCGCCGTTCTCGCGTCTTGCCGGCGCCAGCCCTGACAACGCTTGGCGTGTTTTTGGTGCATCGTCCCTTAGAGAAGTTCCAGCGGTGCGACGCTGTGTGTCGTGGTAAGGATACATGATCCATGCCAGCCTCTCCAAACGTGAGCGCATAGAGGGATCCGTCGCACAGAAACAGGCAGTACACTACAGAGATCGCCGAAACGACACAACACCGCTTGCGTGCACGACCTGGCTTGGTCATGTCATGCGAATGTAACCTTGTGTGCGCATGACGTGTTGATGCGTCTGCGTCGTGTGATCTTCCGGCTCCGAGTTGCTCCCATACCGAAGAGGGCAGGGAAGGAATTTGGCTTGCGAAGTCTACACGGGGCGAGTGGCAAAAGTTTCAAGCTCACCTCCTCGCATCATGCTTTTGCAGCTCATAATGAACCACTTAAAAAAATCTTGTTGTACAAAGCTCTTGATTGGGCACGCAACGACTTCCAGTGTCTAACTAAGATTTCTCGTGAGACCTAGTGAAGCGCCCTTTAAGAATTAAATTACAAATAAAACAAAAACCACGTGGACATCTGATTTTTTTTTTACCAACTCCACGGTTTCGCGTTCGTTCTCCATCTTCCTGCGGCTGCACAGAGGCACCTCCTGTTCTCTGCGCACCCCCCCCCCCCCCCCCCCCAAACACACACACGCCCAAGTCTTCTAGTAGGTGCTTCAATTCTTCGGGAAGACTGGACTGCAATACCGGCTGTAAAAGCTGCCCGCCACGTCCTCGGCCATGGACGCCACTCTCCTCTTCTTCCCCTCTCCTCTTCCCCCCCTTTACTTTCCTCTCCCCATTCCACTGTATACGCCTAGTGCACGCCGACCGAAGCGCCAGTGGTGGCGAACTTGCTCGTAACTCTCGGGGCAGTGAGCACCGTCCGCCGTAGGTTTGTACGTCGTTGTTCGTGTGTCCCCGCGACATGCTCCCATTCAGGGTTGCAGACAGAGCGTTTTTTCCTCTCCCCCTCCTCCAACCGCTCGCGCCGTGTCAGTGCGGTGGCGTAAGGTGATAGGCGAGTCCCATTTCACTGCTGCTAGCGGTTGCTTTCCGGAAGTTTTTTGAACTAGAGAACTAGGTTGCACCCTATAGAGTTCCGAAAGGTCAATTTTGCCCGGTAACATGAATAAAGGTCTCCAACTGCACTCGAAAGCAAAAATTTGAGGTTAAACAGACGCCACACCCAATTCTGGTGATATACTCCCAAATCTATAGCCATTGGAATATGGCACGACGCAATGGTTTCCGTATCGGAAAAGCCATCCTCGTTCTTCTTGCGCTTGTCTTCGGGTGTGCTTTCCTCTGAGTTGTCTCGCTTATTGCTGCCCTTCTTGACATTGGCCTTGTCCCCGTCATGCAGGTCCTTAGGGTGGGCCCACTTCTCAAAAGAGCGCAGATCCTCTCCGCCAGAGGCCACCTTGAGCTTGACCCACCCCCCTTCGGGCTCTTCTGGGAGGACCCACCACTACGGCTGCCCGTGCCGCCCAGTGGGCTGCCCCCTACCTTGCCACTCGTGTCCGCACTCGAGGTCACACTATTACCTACAGTGTCTAGCCACCGACGCTTGTGCCCTGCAAGCAGAGGGCGGACCAATGAGGGACACAACAGCAACAATGTTCAGCCACAGATGTCAAAACGTAATAATGACAATGCACGTGCCCAGTTAAAACAGACAAAATCTCCGAATTCAGCAACTTATTTTGGTGAACTTCCCGCTATTCAAACTGTCCAGCTGGCCTGTTAGGCAAATAATGTAATAGTAATAATTGTTGGGGTTTTATGCCCCAAAACCGCGATATTATTATGAGGGTCAACGTAGTGGAGGGCGCCGGAAATTTCTTTGACCGTCTGGTGCTCTTTAACGTGCCCTCAAATGTAACAAAATGACAAGCTTTTGGGGCACACTGTTCGTGTATTCGGCCACAGATCGAACGCCAAATGCTCACTAGCGGCCCAAAAAAGCAACAACCCTCGTGCCAGCCACTCATCGCTTTTGAATCACCAAGAGCTGTGCAAACCTTGGCAACAAGCGTGGTCTGGAGTTATCTGGCTTACGGGGGTGCAAAATTCGAAAAAGTTACAATATTTCGAGATATTGCAATAATTTCGAATATATCCATACATTTACAGTTACACCTATACGTAACAAAATCGGAAAAACATCGCAATTTTCCATTATATATCCACGATATCGTTGCAAGCAGCTTTCAAATAAAGACTAGCTAAGATCACCCAAAAGAAGAACCGAAATACGACAGATTCAAAATATGCTCAACCCACTTGCCAAAATTTTATTTAAGGTTGAATTGCAATTCAGCCTGTTTACTGAAAGAGTCGATAAATGCGCGGTTGGACTATGAATGTGAGAACGCCCGGAAGTCTTACCAACGTGACGATCAACGATGGCGTCACCCAGAAGATGGGACTCGAGCCTGGGTCCTTAGCTCGAGGGCAGTCCACGACAGCGCAGCACCTCGGGCAGCACACGATACTCAATCCAACGTAAGTCAAGTGCAGGGCCGCCCTACAGTGCCAGGGGCAGGCACGTTGCAAACTGGTAAGCGGGAGATCCCGGCACCGCTTCGACCCAACACAAAAACAAACAATCACCGCGGGAAGTTCAATGAGCGGAAGCAACGATCACACGCCGCAACTGTCGATCATCGTAGCACGTGAAATACGAGAGACCCCTGTCAGTGTCACGTTCAGGAAGGGGCGCGCGCTCTGTATTTCAGTCGTGCCTCGCGTGATCAGCTGCAGCACAAGCAATCACAATGCCCTGACGTCCTAGGCGCCAAACGAAAACACATGACCATTCGTAGCAAGGAAAGAACACAGTGTGACGTTTGCGGTAGCAGCAACAACAAATGGAACGACAACTATGATTCCATCGCTACAGCTTGTCTCTCTTTACTGCTCTGGTGAGTTACAAAAACCGCTGTGCTTTCCGGGTCTCCGCGAGAAAAGGGAGATCACTGACGTGCGCCTGAGACAGCACGATGGTCGAGATATTTTTCCGAGGTCGATGAGACACCACCGGACGAGGTCGAAAGGGTCGCGACGACTACACATTGCGCCCTACGCCGGAGGCAGACATCGCCCACCTTGACGGATGCTGCATTTCAAAAAAAGAATGCCCCCCACCTCCCCGAAGGGAATCGTGAGGAAATGCGAATGCGCCGACACCGACTTCATCGCCTTGAGAGGCGCCCAGCCAGCGAACGGTCGAGAGTGAGGCGCGAGCGGACGGGAGAGTGGGGCGCAGGGAGGAGAGAGAGCGAACGGCGAGAGAAGGAGCGGCGAAGCACTGCACCTACCCTCTCCTACACTCTCTCACACTACATGCTCCGTTTGCTAGGGGCGAGGATAAGCGTGCGCGCCCACAGCTGTTGCCTATGGGAGAGGGAGTGAGAGCGGAGAGATAACACCTGCCGGCGCGCGGACACCTCCTCAACCTATCCTCCTCCGCGGACAACGCCGGACAACGCGGGACAACGCGGGACAACGCCGCCTGACATAGCCCGCCTAAGAAATGCATTCGCATTTAAAAAAAAATGCCCCCACCTCCCCGAAGGGAATCGTGAGGAAATGCGAATGCATTTCGCGCGCGCTTCACTCCATTTATATATGGTGGTTGTGGTTCGAAGAAGGAAAAGGCGCCTAATTTCTGCAGCCCGGTCGGGAGCACGGCGCAGCGCCTGTTTTTTTTTTTTGTTGTTGTTGTTGTTGTTTTTTTTTGTTATTTTATCTTTTTTAATTTATTTTTTCATTTTTTTTATTTTTTTTATTTTTTTTATTTTTTTATATAATTTTTTTTTTCATATATAGCTCCGCCGAGATCCCGCGATGCGAGCGCCCTCACGCACTTGAAATGCATTCGCATTTAAAACTGGGGATGCGTAAAGCACGCAGCGATGGAGCGGTGTTTCCTACTGGAACATGCCAATCGCTGCTAATGTGCAATGAGAGGCAGAAGACTCCGACTGGACACAGAGACTCGCAGTCCGCTTTTAGTTAACGCGCACGCTGCGAATTTTTATTGTTCAACAACGCACAGGAGAAATCTCCCACCGGCACCACCTTGGAGGTCAAGATCCATTGCCATATATACGGGGTGGCCAGTGAACGGTTGTGCAGCGCGAGCAGTCGGTTTTTTCAACCAAGAAACTCGCTAGCAGACGCTGCCTGTGTCGGCGTCGCGAGGCGAGAGAGGGGGGGGGGGTAGCATAGGAGAGGAGAGAGAGGGGGGGGTGCGCATGCGCAGTGGGAGTGTGGACGCTGCGGGCAGAGATGCCTAGAGAAGAGAGGGGGGGAGCGTAGGAGAGGAGAGAGAGGTGGGACGTGCATGCGTAATGGGAGTGTGGACGCCGCGGGCAGGGATGCTTAGAGGAGAGAGGGGGGAGCGTAGCAGGGGAGAGAGGAGGGGAGGCGCATGCGCAGTGAGGGTGTGATTGCCGCGGGGAGGGATGCCTAGAGGAGAGAGAGGGAGAGAGGAGGTTTTTTTATTTTTATTTTTTTTAAAGGGATTGCGCATGCGCAGTAAGGGTGGTCACGCCGCCCGCCACCACCACCGGATTAAGCTTCGCCATAAGATGCTTCACCCCTAACACCTGCCGGCGCTTACCTCCTCAACCTATCCTCCTCCTCCGCGGACAACGCTGGACAACGCTGGACAACGCTGGACAACGCCGGACAACGCCGGACAACGCCGGACAACGCCAGATGCCTGACATAGCCCGACTATGAAATGCATTCGCATTTAAAAAAAAAGGGGGGGGGGGGGGGAGCGTGGCTCGAGTTTCGCACACCAGCTCCGGCTGCATCGGAGCGTCTTGCGGCCACGCCGGCCGAGTGGACTCCGATCTGCGACTAGCGCGGAGGCGCGCAAAGCCGCCGGCATTCAGGGGCGCAGCCGCTGCCTGGCGACTGGGGAGCGCTCCATTCGCCAACACGGTGGAGAGGTAGCGCGCGCGCAAGGTGCTACGCCAGCACATGGGGAGGCCGTCACGTAAGACACGGCGAACGGCTAGGGCCAAATGCGGCGGCTTTTGTTTGCGTCCAAGAAACATCTTTCAATAATAACATAACAATATATGGCGTTAAACGTCCCAAAACAACGACATGATTATGAGAGACGCCGTAGTAGAGGGTTTTCGAAATTTTTACCATCTGGTGCTCTTTAACGTGTACTGACATCGCACAAGACGTGGGCCTCTAGCATTATCACATCAATCGGAAGGTGACCGCTGCGGCCGGGATCGAACCCGAGGCTTTCGGGTCAGCAGTCGAGAACCATAACCGCTACACCACCGCGGCGGCGAAGATAACTTTTCCGATGGCTGGCGGTATGCAGTAAATGATGTGTGAATGTACTAAAGTCACAGCCCCATGGAAGTGGGGGATCGACCTAAACCACCGAGAAATCGGACCACTGCGCTCTGGGTACAATCTCAGTATCCGCAACAGGCTTCAGCATCACAGCCCATAGATAGCACGCATCATCACGCTGTCCACCAGTTGGCCTCAAGAGTCTCACGAGGCGCATTTGTCGAACAATTCTTTGATTTAACCAACACGCAGCACCTTCCGCTCAGGCTAGTTCAACGGAGAAGCACTGTAGCGTACACTTCGCGGCGAATCCATGTGATCTTGAGTATTGCACGCCTGGAGCGAAATTCGAACGACTGTCTTTCCGTAAGGGTGGTCTCCGGTCTTCGTTAATAAGTTGTCGAATAACCACAGTAGTCACCGGAGTAGCACTTCAAGCAATCTAGTGATAGAGCTTCTTGCGAAAGAAGTCCCGGTTTCTTGTAGCTTACTTTTATCATAATGGCGTGAATGCGTCCCCAAGTAACAACGTTCTTTGAATGCTTTCTAAATTATGTTTCGCAACATAACTGTCGAACAGCGTTATCTCTTAACAAAATATCTTTAGACCCATGGAAGCATCCCAATAACAGGTACAAGTAATTTACGGCTACTCGTGGTTAAATGGTCACCACATCGGGATCGGTTATTTAAGCGACATAGTCACCTCACTTCCGTGTAGTCTGGAGTGATAGTACTCAAGAAAACTTCAAAAGCCAGATTCAGAAAACCTAGCACGCCACCAGTGGTTTGTAAATGTTGTTTAGTAAATGGCAGTCAAAGTTGACGCGTGGATGACAACGTGATGAGATTAGAAAACTCGAGGGCACTGGATGACGCCGACTAGTATATGGGAACAAGTAAGAACTCTGCGAGAGACCCCAATCTTTAAAAGACCTAAACTGACGTGCGACGATGATGATTACTTCTCGGTAGCGCAAGCTGGATAATGAGCTTGCACACAGACGGAGGACGGAAGGTAGTAAACAGAACTTGGTTGCGTTACGTGAAGGACACGTGAACAAGCGCAATTCAATATATCGTGAGGCGAGTCGACAGGCAAGACTGATGACTCTCGTTTATTAAGCCTGCAGCTAAATGAAGGTATGTCGTTCGTTAATTTTCCATTAAGTTGGGGCTGTCCGTATTAGATTACCGAACTCACATCCTCATCCAACGTCCGCTCATATTTTCCTCCTGAATATATTTGAATGCCTCCTTGTTCGAATGAGAATGAGAATACGGTACGAAGAACTTTATTAAAAGCATCCTGAGAAGCGCCACCCCTTAGGGTGACACCGCAGGGCGCTCCCACGTGGGGATAGACCTAGCCTAACCGCGGCATCGCACGTTGCTGGACAGCCCAAGTTGATGATGGCATACTTCGAACAATTGAGGACAGAGTTCCATTTTGGTTCTATGAGGTCCTTGTTCCGGCGTACGAGGGGCACGCCCGAGGATGTGTTCTGGATTGCATGTCCCACCGCAGCGAGGGCACTGTGAGCATAAGCAACTTGGTAATAGGCACTGCATGAGAAGGTGATTAGGATAGGAGTTACTCCAGAGCATCCTAAGAGGGCTTTGGGTGGTGGGGAAAATACTCTCCATAAAAAATTTACGTAGCATAAAGTTATAATCCTCTTCCTGGTTATCGTTCTCGAACCACAAAGCGAACCAAATGAGTACTATGACAGCGGCCCTCCGTAACGTCGGAAATTCTACTAATTTCACCCACTTAATATAATCATTTTCTACACACGTAACTGACAAATGTGCTTCTAACAAAATAGCAGAAACTGAGAGCGGCCCCTTATTATATATATATATATATATATATATATATATATATATATATATATATATATATATATATATATATATATATATATATATATATGCATGCATGCGCAGTTTGCGCGTTAAGGCACTTTTCAATATTTGGACCATATTAGAGCAATAGCTCTACTACACAAGGTACAAACCCAGAAAACGCCTGATTCCATAAATCTGACCCTCAATCTCAGCCAAGGTCATCCCAGCCTCTCTGAGCTACGTCGGCCCCGCAGAAGATTGTTTTCTGCGGTGCCGCAGAGTTCTCACTGATGACAGAGAGCCTATACATCACCGGCCGGTCATGTGGGCTCCCTCGCCGATGAGTTCGCGCCGAGTTTCTCCAAACGTTGGTTTGTTTCAAAAATTAAACGTTTATTCCTTCTCCTCCTCCTTCAGTGCGTCAGTGCTTTATCCCGTGCTTCGTTCCATGCGGCTCGAGTGTCGTTGCAACGAGCGCCAAAGAGCTGCAGCGAAACGCTAGTCGCGCTGAAGAAAAAATTGACGGCAGATCCACGAGGTGAATGATGATGAGATTGGGCGAAGCTCCTAGAAGTAATCATCGGTTAAACCGTGAAATTTCTTCCGTTAATTCGCCCGATAAAAATGACGTGAAACGATTGATTAAATGTTTTATCAAACTTTTATTGCTGGTTTCCGTTGTCCTTTCATTATGACCGCTTTGTAGTCGGTGAAATGTAAGCTAAGTGGTTCTTGCACTGGTTGCAGCGGCATCCTTATCCATACGAGCACACACCGACGGCAACGAGCATCGTCAACTACAAACCTGTATCGCGATATGGTTTTGATTATAAAACCATTGCTTTAGAAAACACCTGGCGTCTTTCGTTAAGCAGCTGGCGTCTTTTCGTTTTGCTTTAGAAACATCTGGCGTCTTTTCGTTTTGCTTTTAGGAAACATCTGGCGTCTTTCGTTGGTTTATTTCATCAATCAACGGCGTTTTGAACAAAATTTTTATTGTTTAATCACGCACAGGAGAAATCTCACCAGGCACTACCTTGGAGGTAAACAATGGCTGCTACTGGGAATGAGAGACAGCAGAAGTCGGCTTTTTTTTTTAACGTTTCCTACTGGAACATGCCAATGGCTGCTAATGGGGAATGAGAGACAGAAGAATTCGGCTTTTAGTTAACGCGCACGCTGCGAATTTTTGATTGTTCAACAACGCACAGGAGAAATCTCCCACCGGCACCACCTTGGAGGTCAAAGCGTAAGAATGGTTACGCACTACGACTACGACAACGACGAGGGACGAACGGGTGCCGCTTTAAGGAGCTTCGCCCCTATAAAAGCGCGCTCGCATCCGTGTCCCCAAGCAGAAACAACGAGCTGCTGGACGTGAAACAACCTGCAGCTCAACGCCAGAGGCTTGTCAAGTGGGTCCCGCTGTTCCGGAGCTAAAAGTGGAAGCCCACCGCCCCTAAAGTTCCTAGTGTTACTACGTATGCATTGTTGCCATCGAATTAATTGCTCCGCCATTCCGACAAAACTGTAATTTTTCTTGGTTTTTTTTTTTCTCTCACACGACCTTGAAACCATTTAGGCGTTCGCATAACGAAGCTGTGAAGGAATGACTCCGCCGCTCGTGCATACACTCCCATACCACTTGTAAAATAAACGGCTGAAAACTTTTTTTTTTTTTTTTTTTTGGAGTGACAAATCAGAAATGCAGGCATCAGATTCAGCAACCCATACCGGCTGACCGTTTACACCCTCCTCCCTACGCCCTCCTACATCCGGGCGTTATAGCCGCGGAGGTTCAAGAGCTTCGCACGAAGCCTAACGGGATCGGGACCCATCTACAGCACCGCAGCAACAAAGTCCAGGGACCACATAGGCACACACAGCGGCCACTGGTCGAAGGGGTTCGGAGCGTGTATAGTATCGAGGGGACCCGACAATGAGAAAGGGGGTGGACTGCAGGTGCTGCCTTGCTGCTTGCAACAACATCCCACATAAAAATGAACTAATCTGCACAATTAAGTTATGAAGGAAGTGGACAGAACTAAAGGAATATGCTATGGTGCTGGGTGCTGTACGCGAGGCTTGATTGCTTTCTGACCTACATTTGTCAGCGCTCGCGCCGTGGACAGAAGTCCAGAAGTCGATGGTGCTGGCCTCTGCTCCCTTGCTCGAACAATCAATGGGATGAAGCCGCCACGCAGCTCGCGCCAATGACTATGTATAAAATGAGCGAAGAAGAAGCAAAACAAAATTGTTGGAGAGGGAGAGAGAAGATAAAAAGAGAGGGAGGAACTGGGACGAGGACTAACGCCGAGCCTATTAGCGCGGCAAATACTATCCCCTCCATCTTCGTTCAAGGCGTATAAGTGTGGGCAAGGAAAAACCAGTCGATATAACAAACTGAGTACAATTAGTCACTCTCCCTCCCCAGAGCACGCATGCGCTCAGATCGAACTTGAACGCGCGCACGCGGTCCTTTTTTAGCTTGCTTAGTTATTACTGATAGCTCTGGCGCATAAAGCCAAGTGCTGAAGTAACCTTAAGAAATGAAAAAAAAAACAAAAAAAAAACGCAGTTAAATGTTAGCGCACTTTCCGGTTATATCTTTGAGTTTCCTGCTCTCTATTGAAGTCCACAACCGGCATAGCTCCCGATATGGTAAAATATATCTTCCCGAATCGATAGACAATCTTGAGGTTACGTACACGGGCGGGGCTATAATATGCGCACCCCTAGGAAGCCGGTGGCTGCGGCAGCGAGGAACGGAGACCTGCCAGGCGCTGATGTAAGCGACCGTACAGAGGCGATTAACAAGTTTAATTTCGTGTTTCCCGCCTGGCCTGGAAAAAATAAAGTTATAGAAGAATCCGCTGGCCGAAGGAAGAAAAAGTGACAGGTGTGACTGCGCGTGCAAAAACAACGCGGGGTCTATTGAACCGGTCGCAATGAGAGAGAACCCATGCTCATTAAATTGTTAGAAATAGGGGCTACCGGATGTGCGACGGACCCAGTCAATTCCTTTTCAACTGCGTTCCAATAATAAATATTCGATTGCTCCGATGGTATCGCGCCCGCATCCTAGAGCTAATAGATAGATAGATAGATAGATAGATAGATAGATAGATAGATAGATAGATAGATAGATAGATAGATAGATAGATAGATAGATAGATAGATAGATAGATAGATAGATAGATAGATAGATAGATAGATAGATAGATAGATAGATAGATAGATAGATAGATAGATAGATAGATAGATAGATAGATAGATAGATAGATAGATAGATAGATAGATAGATAGATGAACGGTCAAGGTGCCCTTGGTTCACCACGAAAGACTTCGCATTAAATGTCACATAAATATTCGTTTGGCACTTTTCCGCTTCGAGCGTCTGGGTAGTTGATATTGGAATATAGTACTTTGTACATTGAGTTTATAAGTACAGGCCGCAGTTTTGACGACTTCAAAGCTGCTCTTCAACGAAAGAAACTCCCACACAGCGAAATATGAGCCCCCCCGGACTAAGGCTTTAAAAAATTTTAATATTGGATAATAAAAGAATCCAGACCAAATTCAAGTTCAAGCTGTGCGGCCTCGTTTGATCAAGAAAGTATTTATCCACAGAGAGAACCTCAGCAGTGATCAGACATCCCAAGTTCCTCTCGAGAAGGGAGTGCACAAACCCTCTCTGGCGCAATCCATCCGTAAATAAAGACGACAGAAATTGAACGTGACCGACTGTAGGAGGAGAAATAAAGTGGACGAGGAAAAGAAATAACAGTAGCATATTAGCAGAATAGAAAAGAAAAACCAAAGGAGGGGACAAAACGTGGTATGTCGGGGTAGGCGGAGGGTGGCGAGAAGCTTCCGTCAAACGACGCAGGCGTCGGTGGGGAAGCAGTCAATCATCAATGCACAACGGCGCCATCGGAGCGAATGAAAATTCGCTGATTCGCGAAATATGGGATCTCCGGGGCTGAACGCTGGCTGCCACTCGGAGTGTGCTGTTTATTGACGAAGAAGTGGAAGAGGGTGGTGCACTTGGCACCCGAGAATAAAAGGAAGCGCGATTCGTCGGGAGAGGGCGGGGAGGGAGATAAGGAAACGAGGCTCTCGCGATCTCCCGACCGATAAAACAAGGAAACGAGCGAAACGGGAGCAGAAGACGCGCCAAGAGTGGCCGAGAGGAAACGCGTGAAAGGTGACGAGGAAAGGAAAAAGAAATATGAAGCCCGAATTCGGGAAAGAAACTATCTTTCGCAGCGCGTGCAGTTCCCATTGTTCCCCGAAGCCGTCGAGCGTAATCGAAGAAGGCGAAGCTGTGAGGGAGAAAGGCACGAGCGGAGGCAGCGGGAAGGGGGAGAAGGAGCTGGTTAGGCTTAGGGAAGCGCTTTACGAGAGGAAGGGAGTTCCCCCGAACCCCCCCTCCTCCTTGCTTCCGCAGCCGGCACAGCCTCTTGCATCGCTGAATCTTTTTTGTTTGTTCGAGTAAGGCCCAAGGGCAAACGCGGAATTCGCGCTCTATTGAGGTTAGCGCGCTTCTTCGCCGTGGCCGCCGTCCCTACTCGTTTTTACGACTTGCTGGGCGTTGCTGAGACGGCTCGCTGGTTCAAGATTACGGACCGTTGGTGTTCGACGGGGCTTCGGAAGAGGCTAACGAAGGCGAAAAGGCAAGGGGCCACGTCTTCTTTTTCTAGACGAAGTGTAGCTGCTTCGCAATGCTGTCAACGAAGGGAAGGGGTGGGGGGGGGGGGGGGGGTCTGGGTCAAGCTGTGCTTTTCCTTTTAGCTCAGTTTGGTTTCTCAAGATAAGAACCCGCAGCTCCATCGGAGTAAGAAAAGAAGTAGTAGCAAAAGACAATGAGAAGACGCTGATCGGGAGTCAGTGCCTCTTTCTACCCTCTCCTTTATCTGCGCCGGCGGCTCTGATTAGATTTGAAACATCACGCTCGCGCGACACTGCGTCAGAGTCGGTCGCACTATAGCCGTGGTTTGCCTGCCTTGCTCTTGTGTGTTTCTCTCGCAAGTGGATGCGCGTAATTTATTATCGCCCGATCGATAAATCGCTCTATAGGTCGATATCGCGGTCGTTGAGTTAATACGTCGCTCGCGCGGCGCCCTTGGGCGTTTCCTTGCTTGGGGGCGACCCAGCTGGCAATCACCGAGAGAAGGCGCGCAAAACCGCCGCACAGACGTTACACTTGCTCTCCGGAGCAACGGCACGAATGTCATAAATTCATTTCAGGTTGTTGCGCATTCTTTCATTCAAAATAGAGGAGACCGTGAATGGTTGGAAGCACCGGCATTAAGCTGTCCGCGTTTCAACTATTAGTCATATTGTTGACAGGGCAACAACCGATTACAAATAACACACATTTGTTACAAAATACGCAAGTACAGATATTCAGCTGAACACCACATGAGATTCTCCACGCAAACAAAATTATATACTGTTTTTTTTTTTTCTATAATGCGAAGCATACCATCGAAGATTTTTCTGAAGGTCGCGCAAGCTCTTCCGAGGTAAGAGGAAAAGCGTTTCTTTTCATTTTTTTTTTTTGCCCTTGCATTAAAGAACTTGCTAGCAAACCATAACCATTCAAATTAACAGCAAGAAGCGCGCTCAGATACCAATGTTTGCAGCAGGTGTTGCGTGTACAACTTCCTCAGTGGTGCATGAATGAATTAATAAACTTTATTTAAAGTCCGACAAAAAAAATCTGATAATAAATGTTGCAGGGTGCTTTCCGCTTTACCACCTTATTATTATGCACTCTGACCGGTAGGCTTTCTGCTGCACTAAAGAAAATAGGCACCATAAAAATTGGTTCTCAGTCCCTTTCGATATTTCATGTGTGCGAGTGTGGCAAGCACGCATGCGCATATATCTTACGCACAGTCACGTGTTGCGCATGCGTAACAGCTTTGGGTGGAACAACGCCTTGCACAAGGAATGAATACGTCCTGGAACAAATACGTCCACAGACCACCCTGCGTGCAACAAAGATCACGGGAGTCAGAACCGAACGACACTGCGGCTTTCGCTTTGGTAACTGTGTGTTCGGAGAAGACTTGTTTTCGTGAGCGCTGGTTGAACAATCCTCTGTATTGGCCTTCAGCTGATGCGTTTTTCTGTGAAACTGGAACACGCGTGGTGCCTTCGCAGCTCCAATTGTAGCGGCACCAGCCGTGTTTCTCGAGTCCATGTTTTCATATACTTGTGTTGCATCCTTTTTTTTTCTTTTTTTTTTTACAGCCAAAGCTATTATGAGATCACAACAAGGGTCGTTTTTGCGCCGTAGTTGTCCGCCACCGCCGCCGCCGGTGTCCGTAACCAATATCGCACGAAATAAGAAAAAAACTAAATAAAAAAAAACGCCTACGACCACATGGGAATCGAACCCGGGTTCGCGAAACCGCCAGGCCTGCGCGGAACGCGCAGCACAGTCACAGCGAAAGCTGGAAGAGCGGCCTTTCTAGAGCCTTTTTTTAGACACTCTTGGGGCAACTACTACAAGCGCACTTGCATGGTACCCACTACGCCATAAATCATCATAAGTTTTGTGTTGTGGGGAAACGTCTACTGTGCCATTATTCGTTATTCTTCGGAAAAGCGCGGTACCCGCTACACACTTGTAACGCGTCATGTGCACTTTGTTGATGCTGGGCTGACGACGATGAAGAATTATGCCTGAGGCTTTTGTAATGGGTTGGAGCATTGAACGACCCACTCGTTACGCAATTCGCATTATGTGACGCCTTGTTGTTATTGTACTGTTCTAGAACGCTTTGCAACACACGTTAATGCGATTCATTACCCGACATGAAGCCTGCATAGGGTCAGTTTGCACCGCAGTTTGAAGCAGCGGCGTAGCTCAGTGGTAGAGTGGTGGGCTGCCACGCAGAGGACCCGGGTTCGATTCCCATTTTGTCACAGGTGTTTTTTATTTATTTAGTTTTTTTTCTTATTTCGTGCGATTTCGGTTACGGACACCGGCGGCGGCGGCGCCGGACAACTACGGCGCAAAAACGACCCTTGTTGTGATCTCATAGCTTTCGCTGTAAAAAGAAAAGAATTGATTTGTTTCATGGAGTAGATCTGTCTACCGCTGTTCCTTCGACGACGCTTTCCAGAGTCTCTCGTATTTGATGACGAGCATATATATCATCCGTATCATCAGAAGTTTCTCGAGTCAAAGGGAGACGGCGTCTGGCCCCCAGTTCACCCTTTCGACGCATTCAATGGGACTCGCGAATCGCTGATGCGAGCAAATGGCTGTCGAAAACTGGTGCACTCTTCTCGGAACGGTTGCTTGCAACCACGGTCGCTTGCATCCTCAGACGACAACAAACCGCCAGTTTGGGCAGCGCGAAATAACTCGCTCACTCTAGCCTCGCCAGCGCGCTGAAAAGTAAACACGCCTTGACTCTTTTTCCGGAAATCCGTGTGTGACATTCGGCGAAGAGTGGCTCGAATGTTAGAGAAGGCGCAGCTCCCTCCATGTTCCCTCCCTCATATAGACTATTTTCCGTAAGACATCTGGGCCCGCCATCTTGGGCTGTTAAGTCGATGTTTTCTTGTTTTTGTGTATCGCGACGTAAATTAATGAGGCCACGAAACATTGTATGCACCAACCCAAGCGTTTTCATGGGTATTCGTCTACCGTAACACTGTTCGTTTAGCTGTTAAAGATACAAAACACAAAGGTTAACCACCCGATATGGCGGCGCTCAAGCCCATCCATAAAATAGTGTATACACTCATCGCCCTTAGGAAAACGGTGCAGTGCTTCGGGATGTTGGAGCTACGCCAGCAGTCGTCCACGTACAATTCATCCGAAAGCTGGTCACAGCATAACGATGGAGCTGAGTCCTTGTGGCTACCGCTGATGACTGATAAGGATGTCACGATAATAACGGTGTCATGACCGATCGCAAGATGTTCTTACATAAGAGACCCAAAAACAAAGCAACTTGAGGAAAGACGAAGGCTTGAAAGGTACCCTAACCCCCGTATTCTAGAACGTCCCTTCACTCAACGCTACGCTTCATCTTGACTTGAGAAAGTCGATGGGAGCGCCGCCTCTAGGCAGAGCAAGTAACTGCATATCAGCAATAATCTGCAGCGATTCGTGAGAAGCGCAGCGTCATTTTCAGTCGAGCAGCGCTCAACTCTGTCAAGTGAAGGATGAAATTCGAGTCGAGGAGCGTTTGTGAATACGGGGGTAAGCCACCCCGAGTTCAAGGACGACAGTGGGGTTTCTTTCTCGCCTTCACTGCCCTTCCTACAGACGCTATATCCTCCTCACTATTTTTTCATAAAACACGCGTACAGTGTCAGCGCTTAGCGTTGAGCATATCAGGAAATCGCGCTTTTCGGCTACACGCTATTATCTTCGCTTGCCCAATCGAAAACGCACAAATCGAAGTGAAAAGAGTTGATCGCGCACGATAGTTGCTAGACAAGGCAGAACTTGCGTGCGGCATCACGGCAAAGGAGGGTAGGAAACAATTATTCATGGGATATCCATCGTATGTGAACCAATCGCGTGCTTATTTCGTCATGACGTCACGTGAATTAACAGAATGCTGGCGTCATGAATGTGCCAAAAAGACGGGAAATGCCAAGAGAGAATAACGCGACCATTCTTTATATTTTCGGAGGTTGTTCAGCTGCCCTTGAAGTGCTGCGATGTCATCGACATGGAATGTCGCTTGAGCCGATCTCTTCACAGTAGGCTTGTTCCTTTGGTCGAAATGTCGGCTGCAGCGACATTCTTCGTTCGACGGCTCCTTTCTCCTTACAGGAGAGGTGAACGTGGCATCAGAACAGAACGGAAGCGCCGTATACTGATTTACGGTATTCGGCCACATCTGCGACTTTGTGGAGGTGTTATCACCCCCTGTAAGGTCGTTTCCACCTCATGGCGCAGGCGCGTCTCGCGGATAGGCCGTATTTAGGTTTAACAGCAGCCGAGCGGGAGGTGGCGCTGTGTTCTGCGCGGTTTAGGGTTAGCGGTGGCACCAGCAGCGCCGCCACGCGGCTGCGGCGGAGAGGCTAGGCCGGCGCCCGGGAAAAAGGAGCGAGCCTCTTTGGCGTTTGGCAGCTCGCTGCGATGGACGTTTCCTGCGGGAGATCTGTGGGGGACGGCAACCACGGGACGTTTCCCGTGGGCCCCTCGTGGTGTGTCGGACATCGGCGACGCCGCATTCGCGGTACATTGTTGTTATGTTGTTAGCTTGAGTGTTGTATTAGAATACTGTATCAGGTTGTATAAGGTGTTTTAGCGTGTCGCTAGTGACCTATTTGATTCGGCTGGCGATGTCGTCGCGTAAAAACAATTGAATGAATGTACACCTGTTGGTTTGCTTACCAAACCGCGTCTCATGTGTCCGTTTATTCCGTGAGCGGCGCGGCTCCTCTCGAGACCCCACAACTTTCAACCACATTTAGGAACGATCCTACAAACGTGTGCTTACATTCTCAATGCTTTCTAGTTCGAACGCTCTGCGAAGCAAAGCAATTCCCGAAGTGTTAGAACTATGGAGAGATTACTACGTAGAGCGACAAATATGCGGCCGACAGGCGGTCTAACGTCGAAACTAGAGTTGGTGTATATGCTACCTTTAGGTAGCATATACACCAACTCTAGTTTCGACGTACTCTAGTTCATACAGGAAAGAGGTTTAAATTTAATGGCTCGTTTGGTTTGTTAAACACAATATTAATGAGAACTAACAGACAATGACGCCAAGGAAAGTATAAGAGATGTTATTACTAAAGGATCGATAAGTGGGCCAGTTGGTTGAATTGCATGATTTCTCTGTTCTAAGCGCACACCGACAAAGACGAAAGGATTTCCATGTTGTCTTTCTTTTCCTCTTTGTCGGTGTGCGCTCAGTACAGATAAATCATGGATGTTATTAGAAGTAATGGTAATGTAAATGTGAAGAAAGACAAGTGGACGAAGAGATAACTTACCACCGGCAGGGACCGAACCTGCGACCTTCGAATAACGCGTCCGATGCTCTACCACTGAGATATACGGTGGCGGTCATCCCCTGGTCCACTTTATAGGGTATATATGCGCATTTAAACGTGGTAGCGTCAGTCAGTGCCGCCTGTTGCCATTGCGGCGAGTATGGAACATTCTTTTTGCCTGTTTGGCGTCATGTAGCCCGTGATCTTATTACGAGATGGCAGCTGACTAATACTCCCTCGCATACTACCTGAAGGCATCAAGTCTGCCAGAACGAGACCCTCGCTATGAATGAAGAAAAGAAGTGTAAATTTAAGGGTTTTTTTTTTGTTAGGCACAATGTTCATGAGAACTAACAGACAACAATGATGCCAAGGAAAGTATAGGGGATGTTATTAGAAGTAATTGTAATGTAAATGTGAAGAAAAAAAAGCGGACGAAAAGATAACTTGCCACCGGCAGGGATCGTTTATACAGCAACTCTAGTTTACAGTAATTCCAGTTTATACAGTAACTGTAGAGTTGCTGTATTAGCTACCTTTAGGTAGCATATACTGTGACTGCACTAGAAACTTTCTTGCACTGCGCTCTTGTGTGCATCACATGCGTCCCGTACCTTTCGCCGTGCTGAACGCTTCTACCGAGTCAATGACGAGCGTGCCGCAAGTTCGGACCGTGCGAATCGTCTTCGCCATCAGGAGGAGATGTTGCGTTCCGCGTCTTCTTTTTCCGTCTGCGAAAGAAGAGGCCGGTGAAGGCGAGCAGAAAAGGGGGTAAAGCTCGCAACGTTATTTCTCGCGCCGCTCATTCCGGGCGTGAAGGCAAGGGCAAATTGGAGCGTGTAAGGGAGGGAGGGAGTCGTTGCGCCCCGCTTGCTCTCTGCTCTCGTGGCAGCCTCGCAGCACACGCGACACGAATGCAGCGAGCGAGAAATGATGGAACCGTGCACCATGCACCGCCTCTTGTTTCGAGTCATGAAATAGAAACACGTGAAACACTTGCCCGGGACCGTACTACTACTGCTACTACCAGTACACTCTTAATCTTGTTCCACATAAGTTCCAGATAAAGCAGTCGTAAACATACGTTAACCGTAACAGGCGGAGGTGTTATGTGGATCACAGCTGTTTCGCGAGCGTTATCCGGAATAGCAGCTGTTTTTTTTTCTTTAGTTTTTGCTTAGTTAAGTGGAACGCGACATGTGTAATCGAACCCAGCGATTTTTTCCGGTTACCGCATTGCGTGCTTTGACGGTTGTTCCACTTGCGACTGCATAGCGACGCCATATCTGCATCTCATGTTCCAGCTATAAAGCTTATGCGCGTCGGGGAGGAGCTCGAGCCTTCCCACGAATCCTTTCTTCGATTACGAAACAACTATAGTGCTGCAACCGAACAAAGCACGCCAAACGCGGGACTGGCGTTCGACAAACAACGATTACAGAGCCTCCATGTCTGTCCGCAGCGGATCTTCAGCGAACAGAAAAAAAATGCCCCCCACCTCCCCGAAGGGAATCGTGAGGAAATGCGAATGCATTTCGCGCGCGCTTCACTCCATTTATATATGGTGGTTGTGGTTCGAAGAAGGAAAAGGCGCCTAATTTCTGCAGCCCGGTCGGGAGCACGGCGCAGCGGCTGTTTTTTTTTATTATTTATTTTTTTTTATCGCAGGTAGCTTCGCTGAGCTCCCGCGATGCGAGCGCCCTCACGCGCCGGAGCGCGCTCCTCCTCTCCACTTTGCTAGGGGCAAGGATAAGCGCGCGCGTCCGCAGCTTTTGCTATGGGAGAGAGAGTGAGAGCGGAGAGATAACACCAGCCGGCGCGCGGACACCTCCTCAACCTATCCTCCTCCCCGCGGACAACGCCGGACAACGCCGGACAACGCCGCCTGACATAGCCCGACTAAGAAATGCATTCGCATTTAAAAGTCACACTTTCGCCACAAGGCGAAGCATTGAATGCGATAGCAACAAATTGGAATGTCAAGCGACGAATGGCAAGCAGGTCGAAACGTGCAGCGCGCTGCTCACGCACACATGACGCACGAAAACAACACGCACAGGTCGAGAGCGAACTAACAACTTCACAGCTCGACACTTAACGCGCTGCTCAAACAAAAACGACGCACGAAACGTATTCACAGGTACAGACGAGCGCGAACTATCAAGTGTCACAGTTGTTACTTCGCTGTGTTTGAAAAGCGTGCTCTTTTCGCAAAAGGGGGGGACTGCAGCGAGCGATGTGACCTTCGCGCGCCCGGTAACTACAACGCTATTGTTCCGGCGAAAGCGCCACTCTCCGCCACCGCGGGATAAGCGCGCGCATCTATCCCCCCCCCCCTTCGGGCAAAGTGCGAGCCGGAGAGCTAGGAGCGCCTGAGAACGCGCGTCTCGACGAACGGGGCGCCCAGCTAAACCCCGCCGAGCGCGGCCTTTGTGCCATCTCGCTGGTAATGCTGAAAACATGCTGAAAACTCGCTGTATATAAATAGCTCGCCGTTTGAACGTTGAAGGACGTGCGCTTTCTTGGCTCAGCGGTTAGCGCCTCGCGCTCCAGAGCGAGAGGTCTCTGGTTCGATGCCGCGCGTCAGAAACATTAATTATTTTTCTTTGTGGCTTTTATAAATGTATAGATACATATACATATACGGAACATGACGGCGACGGCGACGCCAACGCCTACGCCGACGGCGAAAACCAGCCGAGAGTGTCCATATAATTGCTATCGCAATAATAGAAGCATGTCCGTGGACTCTCGCCGACACTCTCTTCTCTGGCGGAGCGTTGCGGTGGTTATGTAGTTGCACTGACAAGTGCTTGACTAGCCTATAGGCCTACAGACAACATGCGCCATTTTCTTCGCTGGTGAATGTGCGTGGTTTTCCGAAGCTTCGTTCGTGTTTGTAGATGGTTCCGGAGGCTCTGGGACCATCGTTGTCAAGTTCGCCTTCGAAGCCTCGGACTATTGATCCTGCACTCGCTTCACAGAGGTGAGTGACGAGCGTTTATTAAGGCGAAAGCCTTTAATGTCTCATGCTCACGTCCGTCCGGTGTCCGTCCGGCGTCCGTCCGTCCACACCCCCCACTGCGCATGCGCCAACCCGTCAAAAAAAAATAAAAAACCTCCTCTCCACCTCTCTCTCCTCTAGGCATCCCTCCCCGCGGAGGCCACACCCTCACTGCGCATGCGCGTCCCCTCCCTCTCTCCCCTCCTACGGAGCCCTATCTCCCCCTCCTACGCTCCCCCCTCTCTCCTCTAGGCATCCCTGCCCGCGGCGTCCACACCCCCCACTGCGCATGCGCGTCTTCCCCTCTCCTACGCTCCCCCCCTCTCTCGCCTCGCGACGCCGACGCAGGCAGCGCCTGCTAGCGAGTTTCTTGGTTGAAAAAACCGACTGCTCGCGCTGCACAACCGTTCACTGGCCACCCCGTATATATGGCAATGGATCCTGACCTGCAAGGTGGTGCCGGTGGGAGATTTCTCCTGTGCGTTGTCGAACGATAAAAAAATCGCAGCGTGCGCGTTAACTAAAAGCGGACTGCGGGTCTTTGTGTCCAGTGCGAGTCTTCTGTCTCTCATTGCCCATTAGCATCGATTGGGATGTTCTAGTAGCGTGCTTTGCGCCCCCCCAGGTTTCTCTCCTGCGCAACGCTGCGATGAGCGCCAGCGTCAACGCCGCCGACAGCGTAAGCGTTAGCGCCCGCTGCTTCGCATCTACACATGGTTTCCTTTAGCGGAAGATGCTGTAATCTTTAAGGCGAAAGCCTTTAATGTCTCATGCTCACGTCCGTCCGGTGTCCATCCGACCTCCGTCCGGCGTCCGTCCGTCCGTCTGTCCGTCCGTCTGTCTGTCTGTTCATCCATCCATCCATCCGTCTGTCCGTCCGTCCGTCCGTCCGTCCGTCCATCGGAGCTCTGGCACGGAGCTAGGTGGCCGCCGGGATGCGCAGACGGACGCCGGTCGCGTCGGACTCAGTAGCACTCGCGCTTTGCTTGCGTAGCGTCGCTGTGCCCAGAGTTTGCAATCATTCTGACCGACGCCGTCCCAATGGACCCAGGCGTTCACGGAATACACTTTCCAATTTACAAAGGGTCCGTCAATTTAAGAGCTGGAACGCGGATGGCGTTTGCACGATGCGTAAAGCGCGAGAAAATACTAACGCATGTGAACGGAGGAAGATGAGTCTCGCGTCTCGCTGCGATTCGCGGTAAAAAAATTAAAGAAGAAAACACGCACCCATTCGGTTTGTGTCTTATCCCACTGAGAGTGTAAAAGAAAAAAAGACATGGCATAATCAGTGGAATGGCCACACGCTTTCGCCGAACACACTTTGGAATGTACAAAGTGTCCTTCAATTTTTTATTGCTTATGAATTAGCGGCAAGGCGGATGACAAATCGGGAACCCTTGCAGTCTGCGCCGTTCTTCTCGCTGGCTGTGAGTTCTGTCTTGGTTGTGTGGTTTAAAAGTTTATGCGACCACAACCAAATGAAGGGGGGCTTCGGCGTGCCTTAGCTAGAAGGATGAATACGCAAGCGTCTGTCAGCAGCATAAATTGTGTGACATGTACAGCTGATATGTAAATTTTGCCGAGAGATCTTGCTCATGATCAAACACTCGTGACGACAAGGACACTGTAGCAGTTGGATATGCTTAGCTGTAGGCTCAGTTCACTGAGGTTTTCTGCGTAAACCCTGACTTTTACGGGAATATTAATAAATGACATCGCTCGCTTCAAGGGCGTAGCGAGAAATGTTTTTTTCGGGGTGGGGGGGGGGGGGGGGGGGGTTCAGCCATACTTTATGTATGTTCGCGCGTGCGTTTGCATGTGTGCGTGTATATATAAGCAAGGAAAATTGAAAAATATCGTTGGGGGGGGGGGGGGAGGTGTTGAACATCCCCCAACCCCCCTCTTGGCTACACCCCTGGCTCGCTTCCTCGGATGGTCCGCGTGACTGTGTGAGAGCAATCCACGATGACCTTTGTAAACCATTTCTTGCATGACTGGCTAGCTTCGGCACTCTCGTACGACGAAGTAGTTTGAATCACGCGCAGTAACTTTATGATTTCGTATTTTAACGTCTGTGACATCAGGGAGTGGGGTTCGGAGTGGTGTTTGATGCGTCGTTCGGTGTCCTTGTTTGGTGCAGTGTCATGTTGTGTGGTGTAATTTCTTGAAAAGGCGCTCGCACTAATTTATCTCAGAGAATCACTTCCAGTGCACCACTTTCGACACATTTAGACCCTGTTTGTCAAGTACTGAGCGTTTTTATGTGAATGCGTAATGGTACCTGTACTGTTAACGTAATAACGAAAACAAGGAGTGATGGTACCGACAAGAGTTTTCAAATTTTTACCAGCTATTGGCATCGAGATTGACAAGCCGCTCGTTATTGGACACCACGATAATGACACGCAACGTGATCTTGCATTAGGGAGAAGGCCCTTCACCGTCCCTGTCTTCACGCATGTCGAAAAAGCCCCCCCACCGATTGTTCAAAGGTAAGAGGAATGGGGCGGCTCCCATTAAATTTTCTACTTCGAAAATATTCGATAGCTTCGCGTCAATACCCGCCACGGTGCGCGCGCGCGCGTGCGTGTGTGCGTGCGTGTGTGTGCGTGTGTGCGTGTGTGTGCGTGTGCGTGTGCGTGTGCGTGTGTGTGTGTGTGTGTGTGTGTGTGTGTGTGTGTGTGTGTGTGTGTGTGTGTGTGTGTGTGTGTGTGTGTGTGTGTGTGTGTGTGACGTTTTAATCAGGATGTGTACGTAAACATATATCACATTTTCTACCACGTTCCAGCCAATTGGAGCTGCAGGGGCACCACAACTGCCACAAAGGTAATCCAAACTTTTTGAACACTCCCTTACAAGCTCGTATCAGTAAGCACACTTTAGAGATAAATTTCATTATTTGAAGTTAAGGTCCTTTTCTCTTTGCTGCTTTAACACTTAACTGTTGAAATGTCTTTTCCCATTTCTTGAACATATAGAATGCTGCCCAGAATTGCCAGAAGATCTTGTTGTCGCCCATGCAAACAAGTCTTCCGGCGTCAAGACACTGAGGTGAAGGCTCCTCAGAGGGCCAATGGAACCCCATGAGAACACAGCTCTCGAACTAAGCCCCGGCAACAGAACCAACTGCTACTACCATGAGCCCCACAGCTCCGGTAGCTGAGTAAGCACTGACTTTTCGTGATAGTGGCTCAGTAGTGTTGCTAAGTATGTCAGCGGATAGCATTCAAGGTATTAATAATACAGCTGTGCCATTAGTAAGGCCACTTCACTTAAGCGCTAGAAGACACACTATGTAGAATGTGATGGACCTGCATAACCTCCTGAGGCAACTTATGTGCAGACTAAGTATAGTGGGTTAGAATAGAAAAAATTGTCCAGAAACCTTAAACTTGGGCCCTTGATTAGAAGCGAATATTCGTACACGCAGAGATGGTGACATGATGTCCAATTTGTATCGGCTGCCTAAGGGCGAGCATAGATATTCAAAAATAGTAGTGAGTACTGTTGTGAAAGGTGTTTCAATCTTTCCTTATTCAAAAGGCCTGCAAAAGGCTTTTTGATCCTTACAAAACACGAAAAGGCCTGTATGAAGAGAATTCACTTTACGCCAAACCCAATAGTTCCTTGAAATTGGAGTCGCGCATACTACGTACTGTTCAAGACTGTCACGAATAAAACCGTAGCCGGTGAATAAAGAAGACGACGACGACGATGCACGTGACAGAAACGAAGCGCCATAGAGAATGAAGAAAGAAATGGATCATCTCTAATATTCTTTCCTTGGGAGCCTCCTCATTAGGTGATTGTCACCGGGATCTCTGTTCCGCTGTAGAGAAATTTGTAATTGAATCAGGGCGGTTTTGACATCAAATCACTAAATTGGCATCATTAATTAATTCTAATAATTGTATAATTCTTTAGTAATACAATTCATGGGAGATCACTTTTGTCTGTAAAATATTCGTTTCTTGGCCAATCCCCCAGAGTGGGTGTGAGCCATACATACAGGCCATCATCATCATCATCAAGAAGGAGCGGCTGGAGGTTCGAAAGAGCTCGGAAGAGTAGGCTTGGCTGACGTGTGCGGGGAGCAGGGCAGTCGGCTTTCCAGCAATGGCCTGGAGACGTGGAGGCTGATCGTGGAAGCCTGGACCAAATGTTGGCGAAGCTGAAGATGTGCAAGGAAGGCCTGGAGACATGAGCTTTCACATCATTCCTCAAGCCTGGAACAGACCACGCAGCCGACACCTGTCTGCATCCACAGCCACGCCGTCAACCACCTACTCGTGTCGTTTGCCTGGCGTGCGGCAGACCACGTCCAGTGTCACGTTGGTCCTTTGAAGAAGCTCCGTCATCGCAACGGAAGCAGACGTCTACGCCGCGTCGACACTGTGGTGACCGACGTCAAACGCCACGTCGGGGGAACAGCCGCCGCAACACTTGTGGACGGTTAGAACATTACGTTTTTTCTGTTTTCCTGTTTGCTAAGTGTTGTAGCATGATATTATAGACATGGGTTATTTCATTACTAGTTATCTTAACGTGTGTAAGTCTTAAGTTTGCTGTGCTTCTGAGTTAAGTTTGTTGTTTGTTTGTATTACCGTAAAAGAACTTGTTGTTGGGCTAGTTGGTAGATCATTTCTAAAAACTTAATTAGAGCGCAAACACACGATACACTCACGCACACACACACACCCACACCGTTAGTCTTATTACATATATCACTTTTGTTATGATTACAAAGAGTCCTGTTTGTTTCTAGACCGCGGAAATTCGTGACAAAGACCCTCTTGCACAATTTATTTCAACATCTTGAGGAGCAGCTTACGTCCAGGGACAGTTTTTCTTTCTTGCCGATGTTTTTCTGCCGTGACAGCAGAAACTTCGCAAGTGTGCGTAACTAATAACTGATCAAACTGAATACTGTATGTTAATACCTGTTTCACTTGTCATTTATTCTGGTTCTCCAGTTTATTCCTAATGTATTGATGCACAAATTTCATTCCGTATTGCTGTGCACTATATGGCTTATTGTTAATGTGTTGGGATGGCCTTGTATTATCTATATTTACTGTACTTGTCTTCACCTAACCATGCGCGAGAAAGTGTTATCTGGAATAAATTGTTCAAAATATTTTCCTTCTTTCTTTTACTGCCAGCCAGAAAGGCAGCAGGCTTTCTGAGCTATATTTGTTCTGTGAGTAGGATTTTACCTTCAGATCATGCACACATAAAGCAATAGCAACAGCTGTATCAGTTTTATCCTAACAGATGCAGTGTAGGGTTGCCATTTGTTATGATGTAGAATAAGGCAGGCATGCATCTAAACCAAATCCTAAGCATGACAGCAAAATTCGAATGCTGTAGCCTTTACTGCAGTCCTTCTCATGACTGAAGGTTTTTTGATTGATTCTATTTGGCCCTCTCTGATAGCAAGGCTGTTCCCAGATACACCTAGAAAATTTAAATTACCAACGAATGTAAAAATGGCTTACTTCCTGGCATAGGTCGGCGAACTCACTCATGAGTCGACCCACTCGGACTCACTCAGACTCAGATCGACCCGTGAGTATGAGTCTGAGTGAGTTCGGCTCAGGAAAATTTTGGTGAGTCTGATTCCGAGTGAGTCTATCGCGCAAGATATATTTCTTGAGTGAGTCTGAGTGAGTTCCACTTTTGTTACCAGGTCCTATCAACACATTTTCAGCATTACTGTGAGCCTTACTTGGACTCACATCTACTCACACGCATTCCAAAGCAGGGTCGTTCATACACCATTTCCATATTTAGTGATCGGAGGCGTGAATTACGTAAGGGGGTGCCTTTACCTCCCTCCTCCCCCCCGCCAACTCTTCCAGGGAGTTTATCGATAAATAAATCTTATGATCTCTTTCAAGAAAAATGACTTTACTGGTTTGCGAGCACTCATGGCTCGTATTGTAAGGTACAATATCAAAAGCCGCCAAGAACAGCGCCGATTTTGTAAGATATTGGTGTTAAAGAGGATTGCCACCATGGTCGATAAAGCTAATTCTAGGCTAACGGATGCATGAGTCGACTCACTCGGACTCACTAAGACTCAGATCGCTCCGTGAGTCTGAGTGTGAGTGAGTCCGGGTGAGTAATGTTTTGGTGAGTTTGAGTCCGAGTGAGCCCTAAGCGCAAAATATATTTCATGAGTGAGTCTGAGTGAGCTCCACAAGTTTTGCCGACCTATGCTTCCTGGTGATCTCAAGGCATCCTTTTATACCGACCATGGTCAACGTCACCCATGTGTCTGGCATAACGAAGCCGATATGACACTTAAGTCGAACAAGTCAGCATTAAATTTTGTTATATGCCTTGCCGTATACCTGAACTGACAACTCAGCAGTTATTATTCAGTATAATATGATAAAATAATGCGGAAGCATGTTTTCGTGCAGCACAAATACCGGCGGGTTCTACGAAAACATACCTGCATAACAATGCAGTAAAACAACTGTTTTCAGTGTTCTTATACTCTACTGAGAAATAACCCCGAAGCCGTCCGTTCAGGTATGCAGCAAATATATAAGAAAATTGAATGCTTCCTTGTCTCATTTGAATATAATACCTGTTTACTTATGCCAGAAATATGGGTGACGCTAACCATGGTCTGCATGAATCCCATTCTAGGATCTAGGTACTGAATAAGTACATACCCCTAGTGAAAAAATTCGTATGTACGGAAGATACGGATCCGTACATACGGAATTATGGTATTACGGATCCGCATGATACGGATCCGCATGGTACGGATCCGCATAATCCATATATATGGATTATACGGATCCGTATCCTCCGTATATACGGTTTCCATATATACGGAAATATGGTATTATGGATGCCGTATGATACGGCTGGTTGTGCGGATTTGTGGTCGTACGGAAATCGCATGATATATACCTTTTCCGCACCAGATGCCATATGAAATGTGTCCATTTCGAGATACTAAAATCTATCTTCTGTAAGGCAAAACTGACTTCTACAAGGGTTAATTGTTGTGTGATTTTGGTTTAGCGAGTCCATACAATGCAGACAAGGTCGTCCATGAAGTCAGAACTTGTTGGAGGACAGCTTAATTGAGAGATCAAAGTAAACTGAATAATATTTATTCTGCACATGTACGCGCAGAATAAGCGTAAACGACGTGCACTGTCAGATGACAACACCCTCGCATGCACGACGCAGAATAACCACAAACAATGCGCACTGTCAGACAAGACGACACCCTGGCACGCACCACCACACACGCACTTGTTCACGTCTGCCACCACTGGTTATGCTCCATGTGTCGAGAATGTAGAAACAGTGGCAGTTGTCACACGTAGAGTAAGCTCAAACATTGCGCACTGTCAGGCGACACGACACCCTGGCACACGCCACAACACATGCACTTGTTCACATCTGCCACCACTGACCATGCTCAATATTGCGAGGATGTAGAAACAGCAGAATCTCTCACACAGTTCCTGCCATTGCAAGGTAATCGCATTTACCCGCCATCCTTAACTGCAATGAAGGCATGGTATTCTCACTGGCGGGTAAACCTTTGAAGCTGTAATGCCAAGCAAGCGGGAAACGTGGTGGAGCAAGCAAAGTCCATGGTGAAACAAAAATAGGTGGTTCTCCGATGTAACTAGAGTTGTGGCAGGTCGCGTCATGCACCTTCAGGTTCCCAAGGTGTTACGAGATCCTGCAGATTATAAACCTTTCCTGCAGGCACACACACACACACCTGTCACCATTCGGTTGCAATGTAGGCAACAGCTAGCCGACGGGCGCCTATTCACTGCCGCACAACCACAGGACATCCAACGCCTAGCTGGTTGCGAAGGGCAGGGCAGCCGCTTCAGCACTGGCGTTCCAGGTATCCGGCCAGGATGGCTACAAACGCTTACGGGTATATCAGCAAAGAATCGCAGCAGCAATGAAACATCGCAAGCGCGATTGCTTAGACGCGACAGCGTGCGATACACTGGAAGGAGCGCCTCAGACCACGAAATCCAAGCTCGACGTAGGTGGCGGCGCGCCGCGGTGGAATGTAGCGTAATACCATCGTGGGTGAGAGGGAAAGACGACGGTCGCCGAGGGAGCGTTTGACGGGTACAGAAAGTATAGAGGAGGCTATACTCCTCTCTACCTAAGAGGGAGGGAGGCCCCTCCCTTTTAGGTGACAAGAGGGAAGAGGGGGCGCCCCCCCCCCCCCCCCCCCCGTGCGCTCGCCTATGGTCATGGGTTCAGGTAGAACACCATGCTTTCCGTATACTACTTATTGCCACGTGGATCTTTCCGCATAGCACATACGGATTCCGTTTGTTCTTTCCGTATCCCATGCGGTTTCCGCATGTTCCGTATCATACTTTCCGTATATTCCGTATCGCCGTATGAGTCGATCCGTATAACAGATACGGCATCCGCATGTTCCTTAAGGCTACATCCGTACGCCCATACGGAATTCGTTATGTACCATATGATACTTCCATATGTTCCTTACAATTTCCGTAAGCATCCGTATACGTCCGTACAAAATCCATATATTTTATACAGAAAATATGCGGAATCCGTATGTTTTCCGTATGACGGCATGCGGATTTTTTCAGTAGGGACATCCTAGAATAAGTACCTAGATCCTAGGAATGCTGCAGCATACTCGACCCAGTGACCAATGACTGAAACTCTGTTTCACATACTCGAGGCGTTATCTGGGACGCATGCTGCACCTACGTAAGCGGAACTTTTTTGCAAAAAAGTTTCCTCTTACTAGCTGGAACCTATGTGGAACCAGATTAAGAGTGCAATACTGGTACTATGACTATGTACTAGTAGCACTACTGATACTACGACTCCCAATAGTAGTGCTCGTACCACTATTACTGAGAGTAATAGTAGTAGCAGCATTGCCACTACTACTGCTAGCAATACTAGAACTACTATACCACTGTGAGTAGTAGTAGTAGTAGTGGTGGTAGCAGTAGTAGTTGTAGTAGTAGTAGTAGTGCTACCACAAGGGGTGAGGATAGTGGTATTAAGAAAAAAAAATCGACCCCAGGTGGTCGAAATTTCCGGAGCCCTCCACTACTGCGGCCCCCCATAATCATATTGTGGTTTTGGGATGTTAAACTCCAGCAATTATTATTACTATTATTACTATTATTATTATTATTATTATTATTATTATTATTATTATTATTATTATTAGTAATATTATTGTTGTAACAAAAAGAAGAAAAAAATCCCTTCACAATGTATGTATAAGTGAGCTTGTAACCGTTGCTCAGGTCCTGAATAATGTCAAATAGGCTGCGCCGCTCCTTGGGTAAATCTTACGTTTAGTAGACATCGAGAAGTCACAGTCCTAAAAACACCCCTGTATCTTATTCAAGCCAGGGTAGTTTCTTCGTTTTCTTAATCTTTGTTTGTTCGTGTTGGCTTTATCGTACTTTTGACACCGTAATTGCATCGAGTATGCATCCTTCGTTCGCACGAATCGCTCGAAGTATGTATCCAACTGCATCTTTCGGGCGATGGAGAGAGGCAGAAAAGTAAAAAGAAAACGAGAGATGCGGCGATGAGTGAGAGTAAACTGATCGCAAAAAGCACGGGCATGCTCTACACTGAACAATTTATATTAACTCGCACGAAAAAGAATAAAACCGCCAGGCCTACACGGAACGCGCAGCACAGTCACAGCGAAAGCTGGAAGAGCGGCCTTTCTAGAGCCTTTTTTTAGACACCCTTGGGGCAACTACTACAAGCGCACTTGCATGGTACCCACTACGCCATAAATCATCATAATTTTTGTGTTGTGGGGAAAAGTCTACTATGCCATTATTTGTAATTCTTCGGAAAAGCGCGGTACCCGCTACACACTTGTAACGCGTTATGTGCACTTTGTTGATGCTGGGCTGACGACGATGAAGAATTATGCCTGAGGCTTTTGTAATGGGTTGGAGCATTGAACGACCCACTCGTTACGCAATTCGCATTGTGTGACGCCTTGTTGTTATTGTACTGTTCTAAAACGCTTTGCAACACACGTTAATGCGTTTCATTACCCGACATGAAGCCTGCATAGGGTCAGTTTGCACCGCAGTTTCAAGCAGCGGCGTAGCTCAGTGGTAGAGTGCTGGGCTGCCACACAGAGGACCCGGGTTCGATTCCCATTCTGTCATAGGTGTCTTTTATTTATTTCGTGCGATATTGGTTACGGACACCGGCGGCGGCGGCGGACAACTAGGGCGCAAAAACGACCCTTGTCGTGATCTCATAACAGCTTTCGCTGAAAAAAAAAAGGGGGGGGGGGGGGGATGCAACACAAGTATATGAAAACATGGACTGACGACACGGCTGGTGCCGCTACAATTGGAGCTGCGAAGGCACCACGCGTGTTCCAGTTTCACAGAAAAACGCATCAGCTGAAGGCCAATACAGAGGATTGTTCAACCAGCGCTCACGAAAACAAGTCTTCTCCGAACACACAGTTACCAAAGCGAAAGCCGCAGTGTCGTTCGGTTCTGACTCCCGTGATCTTTGTTGCACGCAGGGTGGTCTGTGGACGTATTTGTTCCAGGACGTATTCATTCCTTGTGCAAGGCGTGGTTCCACCCACCCCGCGCCATCAAATACGAGAGACTCTGGAAAGCGTCGACGAAGGAACAGCGGTAGACAGATCTACTCCATGAAACAAATCAATTCTTTTTTTTTTTGTTCTTACGTGTGCTATCTATTACGCAAAATCCAAAACAACAACAAAAAACTGCCAAATGAACAATAACATGCGAGTGAAATGTTGAGCTAAATATAACAAAAAAGCGGAAAAGGCATTACTGAAGGAATCGTTAAAGAGCGCATGAATAAAAAAAAAGATTCAGAAGGCATTTTTAATGCGTGTAAACTTAAAACTCAATAAAAAATCACGCCATAGCCACGAAGTGAATGATGATGAGTGGGCGAAGCTCCGGAGGTAATCTGGTAAACCGTCAATCCCCGTAAATTTTGCCCACTCGATCATCATACAAAGATCTGACACACAAACGCGGGGGTGTGGTGTGATTATATATACAGTATATACACAATGTTTCATTATTTACATATTGATAAAGTATATACACAATGTTTTATTATTTGCATATGGCGTAGATGATGATTTTGTTCAAGAGCTCTACGGACCACAAAGAGGGAGTTCCCCTGATTTTGTTTTCCTTATATATGACGTTAAGCTCAAAGGAACGTTTGCTGTCGGCGTTGCCGTTTTGCCTTTCGAGGGCGAGAGCACGTTCACGATCGTTTTCATCCATGGCAGAAAGAGAATGTGTGGTCTGGAAAGCGCTTATTCTTCATGGTCATCAGCGTCATCGTCATCGTTACCACGTGTAGTGGGTACATTCCACTATACGGTGGCTACGCGCTTATTCTTCATGGTCTTCAGCGTCATCGTCATCGTTATCACGTGTAGTGGGTACATTCCACTATACGGTGGCTACGACGGAAAACTACGGCAGACAAGCCTACGCCTTAAGGAGCATCGCCCCTAAAAAGATGGTTAGATCAAGACTATGTTTCCTGCACTCCTAACAAGAAGTCGCTTTAGTGTGTCTTTTGCACATTTGCACGACCTAGTGCATTGTAAATGCTGTACAAACGCGTAAAACAAAACTACAATTAGTGTAGGATACACCAAGAACTAGGAAAGCTTAGAGGGCCTTCCCGATAAAGTAGTCCGAAGCTCAGCAGAGAGCAATAAGGCAGGCAGTATAGCTGTTACCGAGAATTCGCGTTATCTGCGGCTTCCGGGAAGCTCGCTTAGATTACTTCAGCGAAAATAACTGTTTGCTACCCGATATCACACACTGGTAGCTTATATTGGCCGAACAAAATAAGTGGACTCTCCCCGAGTAACTATCCTAACGTCGCTGCGAGATGTTCGCCCTATCCGACCGTATCTTTCCACTACGTGCTCATGAAGCATCTCCGGCCGCGAAGCTATGTGGTCATCAAAAAGTGTGAGCCGCCGATAAGTCCAACCGTCGTATCCCGCATAAGTCACTCATCCATCAATCCGCGCCCCTTCAGTTTACTCTCTGCATTCGTTTTCTTGCTGCCGCCCCGCGAGCCACGGTGTCGCGTGCAGCAGCCGCACAAAACGCCCGCTTATCGGACCACTCACGCCCCACAAAACGCGGTTTGCACGCGATGCCCGCGCTCCGGCCGAGGGTCATTCATATTGAAGGGGACCCCCCGCGACGAGCGTGGTGAGCTCTAATAGATTCCGGAGGGTGGGAGCCCAAACGACGATCGCCACGGCTCGCTAGCGATATCCCGCCACGGTTCGGGATCCGGTCTGCTTTGACGCGCAGTCAGCCGCGGGAGGGATGCGCCACTCGGTCCTGTCTGTGCACATCGCGCTGCGTTGGTTACTTTTTGGCAACCGTGTTTTTGAAATATGTAGGCGTTGCTCATACATTCCTCGTGAACCGCAAAGCCCGCGTGTTTTCGCGTATCTGGAATCGCCGCCCGCGTTGAGCAGTTCCTCATTTTAGGGCAGGACGAACGAAGAAGATCGACGGTGAGGTAAAGGCGTCGAGTACACCCAAGTGCAAGGAGGCGGCAGTTTGTCCTTTCTCACGTTCTGTTCGTTTAGGCTGCCTTTTACTGAAGTAGTGAACAAACTAGCCCAAATTGGTGTGCTCTTGTGTCTGTAAATAGTGTAGTATACGTGTGTGTGGCTATGTGTTACGTGTTTATCATTGTATATATCATAATCATCAGCCGTCACCTGGAGTAGCATGTCAGGCGAAAAGCCAGACAAACATATCCAGCTCTTCATTAACATATTTCTCTCTCTTGTGTCTGTACTCCACGCTTCACCCCAGCGCTGGCAGTTCGAACTATGCGATGTAGCAGTCAACAACTACTGCTCGCTGAGATGGTGAAATTACGTTATAGCGCATGATGAAACATCACTCGCATTTTATTGGAATAGCAATTGTACGGAGGCTTGAGGCGTGGTCAGTCTTCGATGGCGTTGCTGTCCAACGTTCTAACTTATACTCGTGTCTATGAATGTTGATGCCGTCGGTATACCATAGTGCCGCCCCATTAGTGGCACTGAATGCGCCGCTCGCGTGAGCAGTATGTAAAGTACAGGCCCATCGTCAACGCTCAGAGCAATCACTTCGTTAGCGGTGCTAGATTAGCATTGTTTTCTTGCGATTCTAGCGTGACGGCTACCGTATCTGTGTGTGCTATAGTCTGAGCAGAACCGGGAGAAAACGTCGAGCTGACGTTATATGATATGTCACTGTGCACTAAACACCACCGAATGGTTCCCCTTAGACACCATTAATGTACGACTTCCGTAACGTTACAGGCAGCATTTACGCCAGTGTCATGACACGCGTGGCCGCTCCCAGTATGGAACAGGGTAGCTATCTCGCGTGCAATGCCAACATCTCCCAACGGGCCTATAATTAAAACACTGTCCAAGGAGTTCAAGCGGTACACTGAAACTTGGTACCGCTCTGAAACCATTGCCCATCAGGCGAGAGTGCTCCCCTCCCCACTTCCCCGAACTCCCTAAGTGATTATTGATGTTTTACGTCTTAAAACCATGATATGATTGCGAGGGTGGCCGCAGTGATGGGCTCCGGAAATTTCGACCATTTGGTGTTTTTTAACGCGCATTTCAGTCTAAGTACACGGGCCTCTAGCCTTTCGCTTCATTAGAAGGGCCACCGCCACGGGCGGGATTTGATCTCATGACCTTAAGCCCTAGACCTACGAGCACCATAACCACTAGACCACAGTGGCGGGTCACTCCTTTGCTTAAAGACCACGCAAGATCAACTACGGTGCTACAGTTACGGGAACCCTTTTGTTGGAAGCCGATTTAGAAAGCTGATCCCCCGCTAATGTGGTCTCGTGGCTGTGGTGCTCGAGTGCTCACCCGAAGGTAGCTGGATCGAATCCCGGCCGCGGTGGCCGCATTTTCGATGGAGGCGATAATGCTTGAGGCCTGTGCACATGCACTTAGAATGAGGTGCAAGTTAAAACACCCCAGGTTATCGAAAGTTCCGGAGTCCTCCAATCCCTCGTATTCGCATCGTAGTTTTGGGACGTTAACCCCCCCCTCCCCCCCCCCCCCCCATTTTTTCATTCGAAAGCCGATTGATAATTTAGTCATTCACTACAACATGAATGCAGCATGGAGATGCACATACTGAGGGTAGTGACTGGACGAAAGTTCCACGCTTCCTTTTGCCCCACGCATCGCTTCCCATTTGTTTGTGGCTCTATCTAAAATTTGTTACGATAATCCACCTCGTTTCCATCTATACGTTCACGGCTTGAACATAGCCCGCAGACCTCGCATTATCACATAATACGTGTGTGCTTCCCTTTCTCCGCATACCGTGCTTCGGAGAGCTGCAGGAAATGATCGAATCACAGCCATGTAGGGAAACTCAACGTGCACGCAAAGAGCAGCGAGCGCTTGAAAGAATCGGAAAAGAGGGTCGGTGGTTGTCAAATCGAACACGAGCATGCGCCTGTATGGCATAGAAAAAAAAATTGGCCGCGTATCTGCGTGCTTCGCTGCAAATGTCGTCGAAAGAAGATAGTCTTGTGCCGACTGCACTGCATGAGCGGCATGAGTACCACAATTTAATAGCTGGGCTAGCCGCTGGGCTCGTTTTTCGGACGTTTTCCGGGCACGCTTAGACGGACGCCGGCGTTTCTCCGCTGAAATTTGGTCGTCGGTCTTTTCTCTGCGTTCTCTGATCATGTCTTGTAGAGTGGGTCGTATTTCATCAAGCGGCCATATATGTTTTGCCTTGCCTGAGACAGCGCTCTTCTACGATGAATCAGCCGCATCTGGCTGGCATTGATAAAACAGAAGAGGACGCCATCTACAGCGCTACCGGGGAACATCGGCTTGTGTTGAACTATGCTGCTGCCAGGTGGCAGCACCACAACGTCGAAGTTAAATCACTGGGCGGAGACTTGTTTTGTACACAGCGGCGCATTTTCAGCGCCGCGTAATAAACACTAGGATCTTTATAATTACGTATCTATAGATTTTGTTTTAAAGGAACACTGTGAATAGTACTAAGGTATTGATGTTGTGCCTCAGGTATGCGTAATATTTGATTTTTAATTGCCCACGCTCACCCGTATGAACACATGCTCCTCGGTCAAGATTGGAGGTCGTAAGGCAGGGGGTTAAACTTTGGCCAGCTTGCTGAATCGTGCGACGTGCCGACAAACAGAGAAACGGACAGACAGACAGACCAAGATTTCTCCGTTTAGGTATCCCAAGGAAGACTATCGTCTTTAAAATAACACCACTCAGGAATGTCCGGAAGATCGCGGAGCAGCTAGAAGAGGGCGAAGACGGTACGCCGCATTTACTCCGGCGCGATTCAATCGGCCCGCTTCAGCACCGGCGCTTTTGCAAAGGGCGTGGGGCGACCACCCGCGGCTTTGTGCGAGCGTTAAAACACGGACGACGAACAAATGGGCGGGTGTCGCCACGAAACTTCCCCGCCCGCTTTGCCCCGCTGCGGGTTCCCCAACCCTGCCTGCCGGCGGCTTTTACTCAGGTCGACGCCACGCATCGGTGGCGGGACTGCGCCCCGGACGTCGACGTCGGTCTCGTCAGCGCCTGCGACGTCGCGCCGAGCACGCGCCTGCGGGGCTAGCCGCTCTGTGCGCCACCTACGTAGGCGCGGCACGCGAACGCCGATGAGGTGGAAAGGGAGGACGACGAGCGACGCAGCTTCTCGCGTGCACGACTCCTCCCCGGAATGATGCCGACGGTCCAAGCGCGGCTTTCTCGTCTTCTAATTACCCCGTATGCGGATGAAGAAGGATCGTTCTCACTGTGCGCCACAGCTTACTTTAATAATGTTTTTGACGATATGTTTCAATTACGATTCCTGCTTGTTCGCATTGTGCTCGATGTCAATAAATATTAACTATGTCCCAAAATTAGCAGCGACGGTGTTGATGAGCTTCGAGCAGTTAGTTCATATTCAACTCTCAAGATTGCTTCCTGTCATCGCCTTCGTCGCTTGGTTGATGTAAGCCGCAGACGTGCGGGCATTCGCTCATCGCGTTAGTTAAAATCTCATTGCTCCTTTCTTTTTCATTCTCTTATCGCCCTATAATGTTCCCTTTAAGAATGCGGCAGATTTGTTTCCTTAACATTACCCACTTCCCTGTCTAGAGACGTACACTGCATGCACAGTCCTACCTGAAAGCTCTTACAACCAACCGTAGGAGCTCTCCGCGACAAAGACACTCCTTCTTGCGGTATTCGAAACGCCCCTGGTGTCAGTCACGCACAACTGTTTCACGACATGCTCGCACGTAGTGCTGTTGAGATCGGCGCTAGGAATTATCACACGATGACGAGCACACGACAAATCATTCAGAGCGTCGATACACCATAACAGCACGGTGAAGACGCGGTATTTCAGACTAACCAAAACAACAAAACGACAAAAGACGTCGATCCCAGTCGGCACCACGATGACAACACTGAGATCGTCGACGTAGTCCTTACTAGCGTATCGTCACTCAGCGCCTGGGGCGTGGCCTGAGCAACCACTAAACACGTCATAATACTGTAGATGTCGCAGGGTGCTCAGCGCCCCGTTGAGCTTTCGTACGCTGTTCACCCTCAAATAAAATAACTTCTACTTAACGGAGGCATTTCATACTTCTCTCAAAAAACGTTTGCGTACAAAGCTATCGAGTGAAAGGCACATCTCTAACTTGAAATTTTTTGTCGCTGCTCCTATAACGTGCACCTAAATAAATGTACAGAGGGCATAGAAAGAAACGCGAACAGGGCGGCGCGCTGTTTTCATCACGCTCTGACCTTGGGCCAATAAAAATATGTTAGAATGGTTCTCGATAGTATCATGGACGACTCTAGCAGCTTTTTAGTACCATCCAGGCTACAACCGCTGGAAAAGAAATGCGAAACAGCAGAGAATGTGGGTCTCACATTGTTCACGTTTCATCTCCATCCCCACTGTACATGGGTGTTACATGCGTTTCGCGTTAATCGAGGAAACGTGCAAATTTGGTGTTAATTGTGCAGGAAACTGTGCCTCCAGCCACACCTCTGTTCAAAACTTTTAAATGCGAAGCATTTCTTTGCGTACTGCAGGCACTCTTAGTGTGTCTATCTATCTATCTATCTATCTATCTATCTATCTATCTATCTATCTATCTATCTATCTATCTATCTATCTATCTATCTATCTATCTATCTATCTATCTATCTATCTGTCTGTCTGTCTGTCTGTCTGTCTGTCTGTCTGTCTGTCTGTCTGTCTGTCTGTCTGTCTGTCTATCTATCTATCTAGCCGCCTACGTCTGAGTGCTCTTGTGTTGACCCCCTCCTAAACTTGGGATAAACCAAAATTAGTATGGGAGGGTAAGATGGTTTGACGAATATGACTCACCGGTCATGACATGAATAAAGTGACAATCCCGTCGCGTACGTCGTCAAACCCTTTTCTGGCCAGACACGTGTGGCACATACCCGTATACCACGGGCGGGTCTGTGCCACAAGTATGCGGGTATGTGCTACAGGTGTTTGACAACTTATATCTACCGAGGAACGGCGAGAACAGTCATTGGTAATTTAAATGCGAGAACATTAAGAAAAACCGACATCGGCCGCGTTGACCCGACGAATGCAAAGAATATATGCTATGGTACCAGCAGGAATCGAACCCAAGCATTCTGGGTGCAATCAAGTATTCTACCACAGAGCCACGCCAGATCTCGGAACTCCTTCGGGAAAGACCCTATTGTTCGTGAAACGTCAAGTGCGGTTGCAGTGCTGTCCATCTAATTTTAAAAACATTACATATGTACTCCAATGATACAGGCGTCACGTCGGGTTAGCGTCAATTGTATTCACGCCCCATCCACTGAACTTGGTCAACGTAGCACTAGCCAGGGCTACTATCCTCGCGAGCACAAGCGCTACATTTCAAGTTACCGCTTCTGGTGTTGGTAATTCCAATGTCGCTCTTGGCATCTTTACGCAACTGTAAACAACTGGCTATATCAAACATAGACGACTGTTCAACATATATCTGTGCGCACAACATTTGTACATATCTTTAGCGTCATTTCGTAACGTTTCGCTCAATAAAAAAATTACCACACAGTCACCTCCCTCCGCATGCTTCGCATAACATCGATTCCCAAGCTACGTGGGATCTGCCGATGTTTTTTTCATCTCTTCAATCTTCCACCTCCTTTAGAATAGCAGGGAGCGGAGCTAGTTCGTACATATTCATGTCCAGCGACTGGGCGTGCAAAGACGGACACAAGAGAGAAGTGAAGACGCCATAAACGCCGTTCCTGTCCGTGTTTTCGCGCCCAGTGTTATTCCATCTTACCCTTTCTGCCCTATATCTACAGGTAAGTAGCAATACAAAATTAGGAACCTTACTAGAATGAAAGCCCCCATACTTTATTAGTAGGGCTCCATGTTTTCGAACGCCTCTGTCTTGCGCTGCAGTTCCACACGTTGCAGTGAATTCACTGCCTCTCGCTCTCTCTCCTTTTCTTTTTTCTTTTTGCCTTCTCTTCCCTCCTCTCTCTTTCTCGCCTTTCTATTCCCCTTCCCTAATCCCCCCAGTGTAGTGTAGTCAACCGGAAGTCTTTCTGGTTAACCTCCCTGCCTTCTCCCTTTCTGATTGCTTCCTTGCATGTTTTCGGAGTTTATTTTTCTTGAAATGTGGAATGTGTCTTCCGGAGTAAATTTTTTGCGAGAAAATTTGGCGTTTATCGGAGTTTACTTCTCGCAAATCTGCAATATTCCGAAATTCGGTGTTTAATTTTGCTTTATAAGTTGTTCCAATGTCTTATTAATTTTATTTCCAATCGAAATGCGTTGCATTGTTGCTTATAATCTTGTTTTTCCATCCTTTCATTTTTTAAATGCGAAGCATTTCTTAGCGAACTTCGGCGAGTTTGAGCGTCTCTATCTAGCCGCCTATACGACTTTGGGCTCTCCAGACCAGATCGTTAATGGTATTTATACCAATATTGGTATGGTCATAACATGACTGTATGACGAACATGAATGACTTATCATATCATGAAAATCATGACTAACTTCTCATGAACGGTATGATTTACACGCCATGGCCCTGGTGCTCCTGCGGCTGTTTCCTTACCTTAATATATACAAAAATTGGTATGATAAGACATTTCTGCATGACCAACTTATATGACAGGTGGTAATATGAAAATCATGACGTGCATTTCTGTGCATCATGATTTACATGCCACGCTCATGTTGCGCTGAAGGCCGTTTCGTTAGCTTGATATACACCAAATTTGGTATTGCGTGACGTGACTGTATGACGAACATAAATGACAAGTGGTAATATGGAAATCATGACATGTCATGTGCAACATGACTTGCATGCCCCCGCTCATGGCACGCTCGCGGCCGTTTCGCTAGCTTGATATACACCAAATTGGGTATTGCGTGGCGTGACTGTATGACGAACATAAACGACAAGTGCAATATTTCTGGATGCACTCACGTGTGATTGATTACGGCCTGCAGGGTCTTCTTGTTTTCCCGAAAAACGTTGACTTGACAGTCAGTGCATATACCCATGTGTTTGTTCTGTCGCTATCCTTAATTGGACAAACCAAATCATGACTCGTGGAAGCTTCGCTCTTGCCGATTCCCACAGCGCTTCGGGTCCCTATAGCTTTTTTTTCTTTATAGTGTGCCACGCACTACTTTAATTACTTCACGGAGCATCACTGCTTGGAAAGCTGCCACTTTTTACAACATGCCCTTCGTGTGCACCACGTCAAATCAGGTTTGACTGACAACCTTATGACGACGTAATGGACGCAGTGTACCCTTGTTCTGAAAGTCAGAAGAGGCTGATGCCAACATCCGGCTTTTACCGGCTTTGATATCACGTTGTCTACTGCTGTCGCGGAAGCCTAGTTTACATTAAAGCAGGCTGGTAGAGCGGATATCCCCACAGAGACTTTGTGTGTAATACAAAGCTAAAGAAATACCCGGCCAGCTGTCTAGAGCAGTTAGTTCAGAGCAGCCGTGCCCTAATGCGAAGTGATGACATTTTACAGTGAGGTTGCCGAAAGACCGCGCACTTTCCTCCGAATCTAAATCTCTATTAAGCTGCTTCAGCGTTGCCGACGCCGGACGTCACCGTCGATGATGAAGGGCGCGAGATGCGGCCTCAATCTCGCGTCGTGCGCTGTGCAGTGACACGCCGTGCATCGGCTGGACGACGCCGGCATAACGGCTGCCGCGTTAGTACGCAGGTCGCACCAGCTGCCCGACAACCATCGTCGAGTCGAGGCTGCAGCACTGCCCACCCGCACACGCGCACACATGCCCTGTTGGCTGACAGAATCACCGGGCCGATCGATACGTTGCAATTTATGACCGAGCAAGGCCTTGCTCGGAACGTGATCGTAAATTATGCTTTGCTCGTCGTGCCTGCGAGGGCATCCTCGTTCAGTAACCGAGCGTTCGTCTTGTTTTGTTCGTGTCTGCGCCCGCAACGACGATGCGTTATGGAGCTGACAAACTCTCTCTCCCATCCCGAGCCGCACTCGCAGGCGTAGCTGTCAGTGCGAGCGCTGTTGCACCGCCTGCGCGTCGCAGATCGTGTTGCTGAGGCTGAGCGACCAAGCATCGCCCGACTAGCGACGCCTGAGCGAATACCGCTGCTGTTGGCGAGGGTAGAGAGAACAGGAAGACCTTTAAGTAAAATAAAAAAAGCGTTACAACGGACCGGGCATTTGCGTAACTTTGATGATATAGCTGAACTTAGTATAATAAAATACTTGTTGGTTTTTGACGTCCGCACACCACGATATGACTTCGAGAGACGCCGTAATGGAGGGTTCCGTAAGTTTTGACCATCTAGGGTTATTTAACATTTAACATGCACGTAAATCTTCTAGACCAATGTCATGATCTGCTTTTAGGACACTTGCTTCAACTTTCGGGTCGTCTGTGAGAGCTGCCGTCGTTATAATTTAGTGGCTGAGAAGCTGCCTCGAGATGAAGCTGTTTGGCCCACTCAGGTTACGCTATCAGCCTCGTAGGCCACGCGTTAGCGCAACATGTGTTCATAGTCATTGTTGTCACCGGTGGAATCGTCGTGGTCACTTCAACAAAGATATGCCTTCGTCCTTCGTAACTAGTTCAGATGAGTAAAATCTTTTTTATGAGCACTCTGTCCGAGATTTTATTCCTGCCATGAAGGTTGAACTGTGTGAATCAAGCTTCGTGTAAGACAGCAAGAAACTCGATTGGAGGCAACATGAATTTGACGCGCACTGTATCGGCGGGGTTTGTAGATTGGGGTGTGCGAATATGCGAAAATTGAGAATGACCAATCGAACAGCGTTCTATTCATTCGTTACTCGGATTGTACAGCGCATATGCAGGACAGCGAAAGAATTGAAGGACACTTTGTCAATTCCAAAGTGTGTTTGGCGAGCGCCATGTGCCCATTGAGACGGGGTCGGTCAGAATGGGACGGGATGCACGCTTCTCCCTTGTTGCATGATTGGACACGCTGGGCACAGCGACGCTACGCAAGCAAAGCGCGAGCGCTGTTGAGTCCGACGCGAGGCGCGACAGACGCGACCGGCGTCCGTTGGTGCGCCCCGGCGGACAACTGGCACCGTGCCAGGGCACGGACGGAGGGACGGACGGGCGGACGGACGTGGGCATGAGACATTCAAGGCTTTCGCCTTAATAATCTTCGGGTGATTAGCACCGACTGGAAAACCAGAAAGGAATGAAACGTTGGAACTGCGAGAGGTAATAATTGTTGTATTAAAGGGGCGAGGACGCCCAATTTTCGATCATAATATGTGTTGTATGGGTTAATCCTTGTAATGAAGTAGAAATTTTAAGAGCAAATTTTTCTTTGTTAGACACAATATTAATGAGAATTAAGAGACATTAATGCCAAAGAAAGTATAGGGGATGTTATTAGTAGTAACTGTTATGTAAACGTCGTCACGTTTATACAGATGGGTCTGTCACAGTTGGATCATCTTCTATATGCGCGTGAATACCGTCAGGTGAATGTTAGCATCGCTGCCACTCTCAGTCACCGTACTTCCGCCGCTGCCACTGAGGTGGCTGCAGTGCGGAGGGCGTTTGTGTACAAGAAGGATCAAAGACCCGATTCTTAAGTGATATTCTCAGACTCGCGAGCCGCATTGCAGTCACTGAAATCACGGCGTATATGCAAGATTAACCAGCTCTGGACATTAGGCGGTTAGGCAGTAATACTCATGAACTGCACCACGATGCTGTACTGCAGTGTCAATGTTCGTGTTGACTCCTCTGCCAGAGCAGCGCATGACGCGGCATCTAAGAAAATTGTCATCCCTTTTCCAAGACGTAGCGCTTTTCGTACCCATGTTCGCGTGGAATCTGCAGCGAAGATTATGGTGTGATGAAGTAACCAGTACGGATCACTGCACAGAATAGATCCGACATACAGCTTTCATACACCACAAGGACTAACTAGCAAGATGAAACGTGCATTCACTGGCTGGAACTCGATGTTGCCTCTTCAAGCCCAAGATCAGGCATCGGAAACGCCCACGTGCACCCCATGTAATACCAGGGAAGACTCAAAAACTGTGAATGTTCCCGTTACGACGCATAACGAAGAATTCTGAAGGTATTTGCAAAGCTGCTTGAGCTTGGTGCTGCGGCCAGCAAATCTACCCGATACAGCGCACCAGTCGATTCTCGACTACATTAATGCCATCTGGTCCGGAAAAACATCCCTCCACCTAGATTGGAAAACGTCTCTGGTAACCTTTTTACCAAAGCCAGGGAAGCCCATCAACACTGAGAATCTCAGACCCATTTCTCGTACTTCTTGTGCAGGGAAGCTGATGGAAACTGTGGTCAGGGATCGTCTCTCTTCGTACTTGGAAGAGCGCCCCATTTTCGCCGACTTTAGGTACGGCTTCAGACCGAAGAAATCTTCCCGGGACATACTCCTACAATTACACGAATTACTTAATCCCGTAGAACACCCTCACGACGACAAGATGATTCTAGCGCCTGACCTTAAGGGAGCCTTTGATAACGTCAAGCACTAAGTCATCCTAGCTCGCCTGAGTGCCATGAACTGTGGCGAGCACGACTTCAACCACATCCGAAGTTTTCTTACTGATCGAGCTGCGTACATTCGCATCGAAGATCAGGAATACGGCCCCTATCCGTTGGGCACGCAAGCCTCTCCACAGGGCGCTATGTTGTCGCCTCCGCTTTTCAACTTAGCTAAGGCGCAGCTCCCAGCCCGCTTGGCTGCTGTCGACGGGGTAAAGCATGCGCTTGGTGGACTACGGCCGCCGTAGTCCACCAAGCGCATGCTTTACCCCGCATGCAGCATGGGCAGCATTGGGGGGTTCTTCCGCACCCCCAATGCTGCCCATGCTGAAGAGGTGGCCATAGCCCTAGCTATCTCACATGACGCTTCTAAAATTATAATATGAGACTCCAGAGGAGCCTGTCGAAATTTCGAACTGGGACGGATCTCACTCCTAGCTACCAAAATTCTTAAATCCTATCCGCGAGTACGTTACCCCTCTCCCCGCTCACTAATCTGGACTCGTGGCCATCAGGGCCTTGTAGGCAATGAGGCGCACTCATTCCCCGGGCCACTGCCTCGCCCCCCGATGACCCTTCTGATCCAGAAGGGAACCCTCCTCTCCCGGCTTTTGAGGAGATAATTACCCATTAGCGGGACTCCCACCACCGCTTTCGTGCGCCCCGCAAAGGTGGACGAGAGAATTATTCTCCGACTTTCGCTAATACACTAATGTGCCCGGCAGCGCTTAAGCATTTTGACTCTTCCTTTTTCGGCCTCTGCCCGCACTCTGCGAAGGTGGCTGACACCTACCACATGGTATTGGTATGCCAGCTCAAAAATCCTTCTTTCCCCCCCGAACCCCAACTCAACCCGAGAGAACTGGGAAGGGGCACTGCTCGGCTGCCAGGACCTTCTGGCCCAGCAAGCCATGATCCGGCGTGCCATGACAGTGGAAACGACCAATACCGGGGTCCCATACTAGGGACTCCACCTGGTACTGTAAGGGAGCTGACCCACTAGGGGCTGGTTTTCCTAACAACCTCTCTGTATAAATAGCATAATAAATTTTGACTACCACAACCACCTTCTTCTCGGCCCGTGCAAGACAGTGGTTTTGCGATGCGCAACACAAAAGCGTTGTTGATGTTTCTGAAGACCACTCTACTTAAAGAGGCCCTGCAACAAATTTAGGAGCTTGCTCCTTATGCTCGGGGCTTGTCCGTCTCCGTAGCCAGATGACGATGACGACGACGCTGCCATTGTAGCAGAGCTGCGCCAGGGTGACGTCGCCAGGCAAGCATCACGCACGATGTACACGTGACCTGTGCGTCACGTCTCTGCTAATATAAGATCACCGTTCCCTGAGCAATAAATGCTTTTCACTGTTCGACTACCAGCCTGCTTACATGGTGGCAGCAATGCCAGTACGCCATGTCGATTCAGTCGACACTGCTTCCTCCTCCGAAGCCCTTGGATACATCCGTGAAGCATGGCTAGGATGGACCACATGGAAAAGTGAGTTCGAACTGTTTCGCACCGCTACTCAGTTAACGAAGCAGCCGAAAGAAGTGCAAGCAGTGACATTACTTGTGATTGTGGGAGAAGATGGCAGAAAGGCATACAATACTTTCAAGTTTGAAGAGAAGGCGCATAAGACTACATCGATGTACTGCTACTGAAGTTCGAAGATTTCGACAAACCTGCTACTAACCTAACTCTCAATGCATTTCGCTTCGGCTCGAGAAACCAGAAAGAAGGTGAATCCTTCAATGAGTGGCTGACAGAGCTCAGCATTTTAGCGAAAAATTGTGACTTTGGAAATTTAGAAGAACGCTTGCTTCGCAGCCGTATAATCTTGGGCATACAGAACAAAAACTTGCAACAGCGGCTTATTGCAGAAAACCCGTCGTACGAGAAAACTGTCGAAATTTGCCGTATTCATGAGCAAGGTCAGGATCACTATCGCCAGATCAGTGAAGCGGCAGTGCTGTCACGAAAATGCAGCCATCTGCGCAGTTGCCACACGAGCACGGCCATGCACACGGTGTGGTTATCTTAATCACCGCGGTGAGACCTGCCCAGCGATAGGAAAAGCATGCAAAAAGTATGGTGGCTTAAATCATTTCGCGCAGGCATGCAAGTCGACAGCGGCGCAACAAAGACAGAAAGACTGGAGAAATAAAGAGCAACGCGAAGTGCATGCTGATAATAACGAAGACTACTTTTTGGAAACCTTGACAGTCGGCACAATAGCAGCAGGCCACTGGAGTGCGGTCGTTAACATTGAAGGGAAAGCATTCACATGCAAATTAGACACGGGTGCCAACTGTTGCGTGATTTCTCAAAATGACGTTAGGGAGCTACCAGACAAGCCACAGCAAGCTTGCGATGCAACATTGGCTGCGTTCTTTGGCCACAAGATCTCTGCAAAAACTAGAATCTGTCTGCGTTTGTCCGCCAATTCACGGACGCATGAGGAATCCTTTTTTGTAGTGGAACAGGACGTGCCCATCACCTTGAGTGGATCAGTAGCAGAACGCCTCGGTGTTATCTGTCGCATACAAAACGTTCGGGCTCAAGAGCTTTACTCGGCAGCACAACCCTACGCAGATGTCTTCTCAGGACTGGGAGAGCGAAAAGGCGTGGAATACACTATGAAACTCAAGCCCGGTGCCGTGGGTGTCATCGTTCCGGCACGGAGAGTCCCGGTAGCTCTTCAAGACAAGGTAAAAGAGGAACTACACCGCATGGAACACCAAGGAGTCATAAAACAGGTAACTGAGCCAACTGAGTGGTTTAGCATCATGGTTACTGTTGTAAAGAAAGACAAGGTTCGCATCTGTTTGGATCCAACTGCGCTAAATAAAGTCCTGCTGCGTGATAATTACCCCATTCCAACTCTTGAAGACATAGCGCCGAGGCTTGCTGGGGCTAAGTTTTTTTCAACGCTTGAGGCGTCTTCAGGTTTTTGGCAAATCAAGCTCGCAGAATCGAGTTCGAAGCTTTGTACATTGAGCACAACATACGGCCGCTATCGCTTCTTACGCATGCCTTTCGGTATCGCTTCTGCGCCAGAGATATTTCAGGCCGCGATGCACCGTATACTAGAAAAACTGCCATGCGTCGCAGTTGTCATGGATGGTATCCTGCTGTGCGGGCAGACTAAACAAGAGCACGATCACAACATAGAACAGCTATTGTCCCGCTGTCGCGAGCATACCTTGAGGCTAAATTTGAAAAAAAAAATGCTCCTTTTTGCAGACCGAGGTTCGCTACCTGGGCCACATATTCACCACTGAAGGTCTGAAGCTGGACCCACAACGCGTTCAAGAATTCTGGAAATGGTCCCCACCCAAGAACAGTAAGGAACTAAAGGGTTTTCTTGGAACAATGAATTTCGTGCAGCGATTCATACCCAACATGTCTGTCGTAACTTACCCGCTCCGAACTTTGCTTCGCAAAGATATCGCGTGGGTCTGGACTGAAAAGCAGGAAGAAAGCTTTCACAAGTTGTGTCAATCTCTATTAACTGCACGAATCCTGAGCTATTTCGACTCCAAGAAACGAGTGACACTTTCGGTGGATGCAAGCCAATTGGGAGTGGGCGCCGTTCTCATGCAAGATGGCTATCCCATTGCATTTTCTTCTAAATCGCTAACAGATACCCAGGTTAATATGCACCAATAGAGAAAGAAACCCTTGCAATCGTGCACGGTTGCACAAAGTTTCACGACTATCTGTTTGGTCAGCACAGCGTAGTTTTCGAAACAGATCACCGACCTTTAGTTTCCATATTTTCCAAACCTCTGCATCAGTGTCCGCTACGGCTGCAGCGCATGCGTCTGGCATTGCAGCGATACCCTATAAACGTGACGTGGGAAGGAGCTGTTCCTTGCTGATGCTCTATCAAGATTTCTCAGCAAGGAACGCATGGAAGAAGAAACGGAGCGTTTTCAAGTAAATGTGCTTGACTGTGTTTCAGGTTCGGATCAGCGCCTGAACGACTTGCTTGCAGCAACAAATGACGACAGTACCCTGACAAAACTTCGTGAATATGCAGAGACTACATGGCCCCTTACGAAGCAAGAAGTTCCGGATCAAGTGCGTGCGTACTGGTCAAATCAAGATGAGATACATGCGCAGGGCGGCTTGCTATTCCACAGCAATTAGGTAATCATACCTCTATCTAAGAGAGCGGAAATGACGAACCTTCTTCACACGGCGCATGCGGGAGCACAGAAAATGAAAGCCAGAGCACGAACGGTCATGTTCTGGCCCAATATGTCAGGGGATATTGAACAGTTTTGCAAAGCGTGCAAGGCGTGCCAGAAATATCAGCCGAGGAACGTAAAGATGCCACTCTTATGCCATGAAGTTCCTACTCTGCCATGGCAACTTGTGCGAATTGACTTTTTCTACTGTGGTGCACGCCAGTTTGCCCTAATCGTTGATTTCAACTCTTTCTTTTTTGAGGTACGAGAAATGCGCACGACAACTTCGCGCATGCTCACATCGTGGTGCTCTGAAGTTTTCTCGGTACATGGATTACCAGTCAAGCTGTGTACTGATAACGGTCCACCGTTCAGCAGCGGAGAATTCAAGGATTATCTCAGAAAGCTAGGAGTTGCGCATGTTACTTCAAGTCCTTGTCATCCACGTTCCAATGGCGTAACTGAACGTGCGGTACAGGAAGCGAAGAAGCTTTTAAAGAAGTGTGCCTTCAACATGCATAACTTTCATACAGCTCGCCTCGAGTGGTGCAACACACCCCGTGATGACGTGTTGAAGTCTCCTGTGCAGAGACTCATGGGACGCCAGACCCGGACCCTTTTGCCAGTACCAAGCAGCCACCTGGAACCCCAGACAGTACCAAGCAGCACGGTCCACGGACGACTTCGCGACATACGTCGGAAGCAGAGGATCTACCACAACCGCGGTGCGAGGTACCCACCCCCTCTGTCACGTGGCCAGGAGGTCACTATCTACGACACCATCACGTCGTCCTGGTCACCAGCAGTCTTCCTGCGGCCAGCTGACGAACCACGGTCCGCTGTTTTGGAAACTGAGGACGGTAAGGAAGTTCGTCGTACAAGAGAGCACGTAAGGGTCCCACCACCTCAGGCGGCCACCGCCACTTTTCCGCCGCAGCAAGGAGCTGCAGGACCTGCCCCTCGCCGCAGCACAAGGCAACGACGCCAGCCTTGCCGGTACCCGCAACCCGAGATACGTTAAGGCGTGGTGTTGGTCCAGAAAGGGGAAGATGTAGCAGAGCTGCGTGAGCGTGACGTCGCCAGGCAAGCATAAAGCACGATGTACAGGTCGGCCCACTGTTAGGGGGAACACGCGAGCGCGTGGCCAGCGCTCCGCGCAGCGCCATGCATGTCAAGCGGCGAAAAGCAACCGCATGCGCAGAAGTGCGAAGGGGTGGTGCATGGCGATCGTCGTCTGCTTGCGAACCACCCCTTCGCTTTGCCTGCGCGCGGGGTGCAAATCGCTGCGGCAGGCAAAGCGAAGGGGTGGTTCGCAAGCAGACGACGATCGCCATGCACCACCCCTTCGCACTTCTGCGCATGCGGTTGCTTTTCGCCGCTTGACATGCATGGCGCTGCGCGGAGCGCTGGCCACGCGCTCGCGTGTTCCCGCTAACAGTGGGCCGACCTGTACACGCGAGCTCTGCGTCACGTCTCTGCTAATATAACATCACCGTTCCCTGAGCAATAAACGCTTTTCGCTGTTCGACTACCGGCCTGCTTACAGCCATCACGGCACAGCACATGCAAGGTACCCACTATACGTCATGACAATGACGCTGATGACGATGAAGAATAAGCGCGTTCCAGACCACACATTCTCTTTCACTAAATTTTTACTTGCACAGGCCTGGATTCGTTCCTTCCCCCCCCCAATGTAGCTATTGTAATCAAGCAGAAACGATCGAACATTTCTTCATTGAATGTCGCAGATATCAAAACATAAGGCAAAGACTCCTGAAACTACCTTTTCAAAAAAGTGGCCTTGAGCTTTCCACATCGGTATCACTCTCCCTTGGGTCGTCGGCACTGGGGAACTGCAACAGGGGCATATACGATGCTGTAGCTAATTATATAAAAGAAACAAAGATAATGCCATGTTAATATTATCAGTACATCTAAAATATTATCATTCATTTATTTACCTTATCGATATTTATTTCTGTTGTATGACATTAGTTTAAGTAGCATTGCAAAAAAAGACCAAAATTATGACAAATATTTTTGGTTACCTATAGATTGTCTCTTTCACATATCCTCCCACCCTCTTCATTGTTTTTCTTTTCTTTTTCTTTTTTTTGCGCTATTTCTTTTTTTTTTTCGCCAATTCTACTGCCGCAAGTTTCGTGGACGATCCCCCGTAGTGGGTTGTGCCATTATTCCGGGAATCATCATCATCATCTGCCATCACGCTGGAACGGCTGCGCGTGGCGCGCTTCCTTTGTCTTCGCCGGGAGCTCACTCAGTGCACTTCGCTACCACTACTAGTCATGAACACCCAGGAAGCCAAGGCAGCGGCGGTGAGAGCTCGCAAGGCAGCAGCAGCGCGGGCTCGCCGCCAAGACCCTTCAGTGAGAGCTCGCGAGGCCGAAGAGAGACGTCAGCGTCGTGCGGACACCGAGATACAAGCCCGCGAAGCCGAATCAGCGCGGAAGCGGCGGCAAGAGAACCTCGAAGAGGTACGGGCGCGGGATGGAGCAGCCAAGCGCCGAAAGCGGTCGCTACCTGAAGTTGGTGGCGCCGACGCGCGCTTCAAGCGCGATTTCCTCGACCACACGTTCGGCCCCAGCTGCAAGGTATGCGACCGCTTGTGGTTCGACAACAACCTGACCACAATCGCTACCATCCGCAACAAGCAATCCCGCGCCAACGCCATTGCTGTGCTGCAAAGAGAGTTTCCTAGTCATGTCATGAACCGACTACAGTGAGTACAGAGTTTGCTCCACTTGCAAAGACTCTCTGGTTGCCGGAAAGGTTCCCGCCATGAGTGTTACGCACGGGTATCGCTACTTTCCCCAAGCCTGATCACCTACCCGCGCTCAACCCAGTAGAAGAACGCCTGAACGCTCCTCGTCTACCATTCATGAGCATCAGGCGTTTGACTCACGGCAGCGGCCAGTATGGCGTTAAGGGGCAGGTAGTCAACGTTCCGGTCGACGTGCCCAAAACCCCCCGAGCTTATCGAGGGACGCCCTTCTTGTAATTCGTAAAATCGATGTAAACTTGTGTATATAATGTGCATATAGTACATCAAATGTATATATAGCGCATCAAATTGTAAATTGTGTATATAGTGCATCAAATGTAAAATATGAAACATTGTGTATATAATGTGTATATAACTACAACAACGTGTCACGTCTTTATATGACAGTAGGCGAATTGTACGGAAGATTCACGGTTTACCCGATTATCTCCGAGCAAGCTCCTCCAACATCATTCACTTCGTGGATATGGCGTTTTTTTTGTTTTTTTTTCAACATATCCTCGGATAGCCTCATTAAATAAACTCATGCCTCGCGAATCGACTGCCACTAAAATTTTTAGAATCCGTCAAGCATGAACGGAGAGATTAATGCGCATACAATGAGGAGAGGCCTTAGCTACATGGATTTCCCGCACGCTCTAAGCGCTTTCTCTCTCCTTTCGAACAAGCGAGCGCGCTGAAAGCTACGCAGGACAAGGGGGGCGCGTCCCTTCGTCCGCGTGCATCATCACAGTGGGCACTTCCTTTTCTTTTTTTCTTTTTTTTTTTGAACGCGTGGTTTGCTTTGTGTGATAACGAGTGCGCGCGTGGGCACATGGCGGTATCTCACGGCGGCCATGGTAACTATGGACATCAAGATGCTGAAACCAGCCAATGGCCGTGGACGTGGGTATATGGCGCAATAATTTTGGTATATGGCATCATTTGTAGAGAGAAGAGGGAGTGATTTATAGCTAACTTTGAGAATTAATTGTATATTCCAGGCCGCGTGCCGCGCTATAATGTTTGGCTTGCGTGTTCTCAGGAGCATCGACTATTGATCGGCAGAGTTTTCTGATAATGCTCAAAAAGTGTTGCCGGGCCCCTATAAAAGGAGCACTGACACAAAATTTCGAAGGCGAGATAGTAAGTGAGATAGAATTATGTGGACACATACACAAAATCTACGAAATATAAAGCGCAAATATAGCCTAAAATATATTTAAAATCAATTTTAAAGTGGATGCCGCGCAACTAAGCGAAATGCGGAGCACCTCGCCACGCCGACATCAACGCGGTGCCAGCGTAGACAAACCTACGTGGCGAGTCTGTGTTGGCCGGTCAGTGCGGCGCCCACGTCACCGTTTTGCGTGGTCACGTGACCAGCTGTGTTTACCTAACCACCGGAACTGTTCCTGCCTAGCTAGGTGCCATTTGAAACCGAAACTGCGACTGGGCGCTCTAAAAACATCTTTAAATAAATAAGCGTCACGCACTCGCGCAAACGGGGTTTCCAGTCGTGATAAGTGGCTCATAAGCTACCTTATTGCAAAAAAAAGAAAAAAAAAAGAAAAAAAAGAAAGGTGCAATACTTTTGTTTCAGTGCTCCTTTAACGAAACACTATGAATTACGCTTTTGCGCATACATATATGTGTGCTTGTGACTGTACGTATTATTTGCGCGTATCTGTGTATATCATTGCGTATATCATAGTCATCACCCTACAGCTGGAGTAGCAAGCCAAGCGATTAAGCAGGCTAACAGCTCCGGGAATTTCAATAAACATTGTTATCTCTCTCTCGCTCCTTCCTTCCTTCCTCTGCCTACGAATACTTTGTTATGACTCCACTGATCTGTAAATATTTTGAATTAAAAACTAAGACGAGGTAACTTACTTAATAGCGACGTTATATCATTGACTGCGCCATATCTTCGGCTTCTCTTTTCTTAAATAACAAGTGAGAGCATATTTCGTGACATCTTAGGGCGTGTCGTTTAGACTATAGCCTCAGTTTTCGCATTATTTCATCCTTCCACTCGCGTACGCTGGGCTTCTGCTCCAGTTAATTTGTGAAGTCGGTCTGCAGAGAAGCGTGATATGAAGGCGTTACAATTTTTTTTAACACGAAAGTGTTTTGTGCCGGGGTCCACCAAGATTTTAGTGACGCATGTCCGTCACAGATATGACGTTGGTAAAATGGACACCACCAAATGAGAAAGAAAAAAACTTTCAGAAAAATGTTCCCCCGCTCGGAATCGAACCTCCGACTTCTCGCCCCGCGACGTCGCTCTACCGACGCCCGACGCTCTACCGACTAGGCATGCCGACGTCGACGCTCGACGAGCTATAGAATACTTTCGAGAGTCCCGTGACTTCGTTTGTAGAATTGCAAAAATTGGAAAAGAATGTACCGGATTGGGTGCCTCGCATGGAAGCTTTTTTGCACGTGAAACAGTTGTAAAAAGTCTGTACGTGCGTATTATTTTTGAAAACTGAAGTACTTCAATAAAGAAAAAAAAAAGACTAGGCTAAAGGGGCAGACGAAAGACATTCTACAAACGCGCCTTATATCTCTCACACAATCTCTCTCGCTCGGTGCTATCTGTTGGCGGGGCCGTGCAGTGCCGCCGTCTGTGAGCGATGAAGAGAAGCAATGCGGCATGACACTTACTAGCATCGATGGAGAACGATCACGGAAGCACAGAGTAATCCCGCAAGCACATCGTCCGAGATTGCGCGCCGGCGCGCACTCTCGGAGGTCATGGTTAAAGCGTCTCGACAGCAGCAACAAACACTGGCCGCGCTAGCATCGGGGAGTCGCCCGAGACGCAGTTATGTGTCCTTTCGCTTCGTGTTAGCGTGTGACGGCTCGTTGTCGGAGTAATGCAGCTTCCATAGAGTTTCCTATAAATACACTAAAGGGAACTCTGGCGCTATTGTCTATGGGAGCTGCAACACACGGCGCTTCAGCCAGCATGGGAATCATGGGTGGTACACAAATTTGCCTAGTCTTGCCTAGTCTTCGTTCTTTTGGCTGCGTGTGGCCTGAATTCGCTTTGCCGGGATACGAAGTTCAGCAAAGGTTTAGCAGTTACGCTTCACCATCTTTACCTTTTTAGGCTCACGAATTCAAATACGCTCACGAAGTTCACAACCGTCCATTCTTTTATCCGAAACAGAACGAAAATGCAACAATAAACAAAGCCATAAGTGCGTTCGAAGCCAGAAGCACGAAGATTAGGCAAATCCGTGTACTACCCATCATTCCCTTGGTGGCTGAACGATCGTAGCGCCAGAGTCCCCTGTAGTTAATTTTAGGAAACTCCAAGGCAGCTTCCACATGCACCAACGGTGTTTCGCCGCTGACCACTTCGAGTGCGATAGCCCCGACTAAAAATTGAAGGACACTTTGTACATTCTAAAGTGTGTTCGGCGAAAGCGTGTGGCCGTTCCACTGACTATGCCATCTCTTTTTTCTTTTACACTCTCAGTGGGATAACACACAAAGCGAATGTGTGCGTGTTTTCTTTTTTAGTTTTTTACCGCGAGTCGCAGCGAGACGCCAGACTAATCTTCCTCCGTTCGCATGCGTTAGTATTTTCTCGCGCTTTGTGCATCGTGCAAACGCCATAGCGTTCCAGCACCTAAATTGACGGGCCCTTTGTAAATTCGAAAGTGTATTCCGTGAACGCCTTTGTCCATTGAGACGGCGTCGGTCAGAATGATTGCAAACGCTGGGCACAGCGAAGCTACGCAAGCAAAGAGCGAGCGCTGTAGAGTCCGACGCGACCGGCGTCCGTTTGCGCATCCCGGCGGCCACATGGCTCCGTGCCAGAGCTCGGACGGACATGGACGGACGGACGGACGGACGGACGGACAGACAGACAGACAGACAGACAGACAGACAGACAGACAGACAGACAGACAGACAGACAGACAGACTGATGGACGGACGGACAGACAGAGGGATGGACAGACGGACGGACGGACACCGGACGGACGGACAGACAGAGGGACGGACAGACGGACGGACGGACGGACACCGGACGGATGAACGGACACCGGACGGATGAACGGACACCGGACGGACATCGGACGGACGGACGGACAGACACCGGACGGACAGACAGACGGACGGACGGATGGACGGACGGACAGACGGACGGACGGACGGACAGACAGACGGACGGACACCGGACGGACAGACGGACGGACGGACACCGGACGGACAGACGGACGGACGGACGCACGGACAGACGGACGGACGGACACCAGACGGACGGACACCGGACGCCGGACGGACACCGGACGGTCGTGAGCATGAGACATTAAAGGCTTTCGCCTTAATAAAACTGCTCCCGTAAGCGGTGCAGAAAGGCAATGATGTCGATGGACAATGTGGTGCCTTGGTGGAGCTACGCGGAGGTCAGCGGGACGCGGAACGCCTGCGCGCGTTCGCGGCTCAAGCTCTGCCTCCCGTGTTGCTGAAGCGCAGTGTGGTAGTGTACGCGCGAGCCATAGGTCGGCAAAACTTGTGCAGCTCACTCAGACTCACTCATGCAATATATTTTGCGCTTAGGGCTCACTCGGAATCAGGCTCATCAAAATTTTCCTGAGCCGGACTCATTCGGACTCACACTCACGAAAATTTTCTTCAACCGGACTCACTCGTACTCAAACTCACCAAAACATCACTCAACCGAACTCACTCAGACTCAGACTCACGGCTCCATTTGAGTCTGAGTGAGTCCGAGTGAGTCGACTCGTGAGTCCGTTAGCCTAGAATTAGCTTTTTCGATCATGGTGTGAATCCTCTTTAACACCAATATCTTAGGTAATCGGTGCTGTTCTTGGCGCCTTTTGATATACTACCTTAAAATACGAGCTATGAGTGCTCGCAATCCAGTAAGGTAATTTTTCTTGCAAGAGATGACAACGCAGCATTTATTTATTGAAAAATTCCCTGCAAGAGTTGGCGTGGTGGGGGGTGGGGGGGGAGGTCGAGGCACCTCCCTACGTAATTCACACCTCTGATCACTAAATATGGAAATGGTGTATGAACGACACTGCTTTGGAATACGTGTGAGTAGATGTAAGTATCAACTTGAATCCAGGTAAGGCTCATAGTAATGCTGAAGATGAGTAGATAGGACTATAGGTCGGCAAAAAAAAGTGGAACTCACTCAGACTCACTCAAGAAATACATTTTGCGCTTAGGGCTCACTCGGACTCAGACTCACCAAAAGTTTTCTTAGCCGGACTCACTCGGACTCACACTCACGAAAATTTTCTTCAACCGGACTCACTCGGACTCAAATTCACCAAAACATTACTCACCCGGACTCACTCAGACTCACACTCGCGGCTTGATCTGAGTCTGAGTGAGTCCGAGCGAGTCGACTCATGAGTGAGTTCGCCGACCTATGGCGCGAGCACAGGCGTAAGTTACCGCATCACTCGGGAGCTCACGCCGTGCCGTTTCTTTCCTTAAATGACGACGCTTTGAAGAATCGCACAGTACCACTGTTTATTACGCGCTTGTTGATGTCATCTTTCATCTGTGCGCGCGATTCGCGATACGCTGTGTCCAGGTATAGGTTAAAAAGTTCAACCGCCACAACGGGTAAATCATGATCATGGGTGTTAGTCGTCGCGATGGAGATGTGCCACTAGGCGTCGACGTGGGTCCATCCACGTCAAACGGTGCTATAGCTGTAAAACACCAATGGACATTGTACAAACTCTCATACTTACTACACAATAGATGTTCTAAATAGACGCGTACAAGATTCCTGGGCGGAAGGAAATGCTCATCCACTGCTGCGCTGACGGTTTTCATAACAGGATCATCGGTTTCGATACACCATCGCATACATTTCCGAGATTTCAAGTAGCGTAGAGTTTGTATACGTGCTGCTCAGCCGTCACGCCGTACCTTGTGGAGATAGCTTTGCTACACAAGCTTACCCTACGAAGCGACCGGGAAGGGACGCGACGTTCTCCACTGCCGTCGCGCACAAAGACGCTACGGCCGGGTTCGTCGACTCACCGACACGGCGCAGAGATGGCACTCGAGGCAGGTCGACAACAAACACGGGTTTATTAACCCAAGATACAGCACAGTGCGACAATCACGGGATTGCGGGCCGTTAGGGTAACTCCGCAACACCGATCGAGTACACCAGCCTGCGGCGCCACGGCTACCACACAAAGGGGCAACCACCGAAGCGCGCGAACGAGAAGTCGCCCGCAAAGGCAGAGCTTGACTTCTTCGTTGCAGGCGTGCCAGCATCTCCTGCAGCGCGCGAGCGCCGGGCGTAAGCAAGCTCAGGGGAAGGGGGCTTCCACGGGCGGCCAATGAAGATCGGCGAAGCACCGTCACGTGCGCTAGCGTGATGCGAGGGGAAGGCATTGTCCGGGCAAGTTCGGACAACGTGTCTGCGTGCAGGGAAGACCGACGCGTGGCTTGCACCAGACAAAAAGGCCTGGCGGCGAAACCACGGTGGCCATGTTCCCGGCGCTCGAGGAGCACGGGGCCAGCACTCGCGCTAGCTGGGGAACGAGGCACCAAAGGGGAGGGCGCGCTCGATTCCCACAACCTGGACACATTTAAAAATTGACTTGATTCGCTAGCTCGGAACACTAGGTGAACCGCACGTTCATGAGACTGAATGTTAGCTTTCGCACTCAAGAAACGATTCCCTTTTATAACACAGTGGTGGTAAAACGACAAAACATTGTATTTTCTTGAGTTTAATTTTAGAGCAAATGATGCAAGTTGATATTGCAATAAAACGAAGCTTACTAATATTACTCATTACAATGTTGCGATACTATAGTATACAGTGAACTTGGGATGACCTTTACTAGCACTGAAGTATCACAAACAGATTTGAAACAAATAGCGTGCACCGGTCTTGCTAAGCGCGTAGGTTGTTAGGTACTACTAGTCGGCACTCGACTTCGTGGCTCTGTCTGAAAAAACGCGCTAGATTTTTCTACAGTGCGGCAGTTAAAGAAAATGTCAAAATAGAACGCGATTCCGTTATTTCACAAGCACATAGCCCGCACATATCTCGTGAGATACACGAAATGCTTTGTCCCGCTTCTCTCTCAGGCGTTCACAAGGAGCGTCTACGGCGTCGACAGCATCAGCGACATTCCTCCGAGTAAGCACGCTGCAAGCCCGGCCAACGACTCGCTTGGATTTCGCGGTCGCCGGCCTTTAGCATTCTGTTACATTTATCACTTTCACTGCTCGTCTGTGCGTGCGAGAGCGAATGACTGTTGGGAAACTGGCACTGTTGTCTGCAATGCGGTTACGGCTTCCGCTCGCTTCTCATCCTGCGGTGTGCTGCGAATCTCGGAAGCCTGTCACTCGCTGTTACGTCGCTCACAAAGCCCTCGCTCGAGGCCTTCGGAAATTGCCCGTGCGGTGGCATTTTCAGGCATAGCCTGTCGCGCGGATGTTCGCGCCTATAATGTCGTCACGCGGCCAACAAACAGGAAATGAGTTCGGTTGGCCCACAATGTCGCTGTCGTTGCATAATTCTTTGAGCGCTCGTAGAGAAGAAGGAGCAGTTGAAAATATCCGCTTAGGACCGAAAGAAAGATGAATGCGATCTCTTCGGGGAAATGAAGGGAAGCGAGAGCAGGGTAGTGAGTCAGGGGAAGCCATCTTTAGGCGCCAAAGTAGCATGTCTTTTCGGATTTCAAACCACGGCCGCGATCAAGCTACAGTTACCGTTGAGCAAGCCTCTATTTGCAGTATTATCTAAAAGAAGTTGTTCAAGTCGGTGAGAATTGTGTTCGCATTTTTCAACATCATACGACAGAGAAGAATGGCGCGATGGGACTTTGATCAGCCCAATTTCAGTAAGTATTTTCCTAACACCCATAACATCTCCTGCTTTATTCCCAGAAGACGGTCTTAATCGCGCGGTGGGCAACTTACAGCCCCCCAACAGCTTATCACTTTCGAACAGTTAAAATCCATGTAAATAGACTGTAAATGAAACATATATACAGGGTGTTTCAAGAAATGTGTCCAATATCTTCAAAAAATCAGCAAAATGCGATATTTACTCGCTGTTTTCGCAGCTCCTTTTTATGTAGCAACTTGCATCTTAAGACGGTTAAAGACATCATTTGGGACATCAAGAAAATTAAATTAACAAATGTTTAATTAGTGAAGTTATGCGGTTATGACAAATGAGAGAATTGAAATTCTTCATGCGAAAAACCCATCGCAGCTTTGAGACTTAGAAAAGGCGGCCTCTATTAATTATTGTGGCGTAATGAAATTCAGGCAAATTCAACGGCGAAACCAAAACGCAAGCACCGATGAGCGCAGCAAGCAGACGACAAGAATGACGTCACTGTTTAAGACAACAGTTACAGAGCTGCAGTTCTGCCCCGTTCTTTAACGTATGTGCGTCATGCGTGCTACTACTGCAAGCGCAGCCCACACACCTACACAACGAAGTCGGTTGATGGTTGATATAACGACGTCCCTTCATTCTAGACGTCTCAGACGAATGTGGCACTTGCGCTCTTCCGCATTTCGGTTTCGGTTTCGCCGCTGAATTTGGGAGAATTCCATTACTTCGCAATTATTCCTAGAGGCCACTTTTTCGAAATCTCAAAGCTGAAACGGGTTCTTCGCATGAAGGATTTTAATTCTCCTATTTGACTTAAACGCCTAACTCCACCAATTAAAAAGTTAATTGATTTAACTTTCTTAATTACTATCCCAATTCATGTTTTCAACCATGTTAAGATGCCTGCCGCTATAGAAAAAGTAGTTGGCAAGACAGCGAGCAAATACCGCATTTTCCTGATTTTTTAAAAAAATATTGCACACATTTCTTGAAACACCCTGTATATATATATATATATATATATATATATATATATATATATATATATATATATATATATATATATATATATATATATATACCCGGGTGTCCCAGCTATCTTTAGCCAAGGGTTAAAAAATACAATATTTGAGGCAGGCGAGTGAAATCAGTGTAATATTGCTTACAGCTATCTTGCGCACTACAGTCAATTTTTTCTTTTGTAATTAACGAATTTGTTAATTAGAATTAATTTACTATCTTGATAAATATTGACTTTACGCGAGAAATGAGAGTTCCAAAGTTCGAGGGCGTCTTCAGAAACCCCCATGGCATCATTTGCGATAAAGAAAGTTTTACGCGTACCATTTTTTCCGTGCTTGAAAGAAAGCACGCGAAATGCAAAAAATACCACGTGACTAGCGCATTCGCGCGCCGCGACCATGCTGCTCTCAGCCGTGGTTTGAGCGAACAAAATCAGCTGCGAGCACGACCCGCCGGCTGCGTTTCAGCGGTAGGCCGATAAGTTGATGGTGGTTTCTTGGCCCGTTGCCAGCCAGTTGGCGCGCGTGACTGTGCAAGTTGTGCCGAGCGCGGACGAAGAAACCACCGTAAACTTATCGGCCTACTGCTGCAACGCAGCGGGCGGTTCGTGGTCGCAGCTGATTTTGTTCGCTCAAACCACGGGTGAGAGCAGCAGGGTCGCGGCGCGCGAATGCGCCATTCACGTGGTATTTTTTGTATTTCGCGGGCTTTCTTTCAAGCACGGAAAAAATGGTACGCGTAAAACTTTCTTTATCGCAAATGATGCCATGGGGGTTTCTGAAGACGCCCTCGAACTTTGGAACTCGTTTCTCGCGTAAAGTCAATATTTATCAAGATAGTAAATAAATTCTAATTAACAAATTCGTTAATTACAAAAGAAAAAATTGCCTGTAGTGCGCAAGATAGCTGGGACACCCTATATATATATATATATATATATATATATATATATATATATATATATATATATATATATATATATATATATATTCTCATCAGCTCTGACGAAGAACCGGTCCACCGGTCAGAACCGTTGGCAAATAAAATTAAGACAACCGCTAAGTTGTGTCTCTTCTCTTACCAAGTACGTTTGGCCCATTGAAAAAGCTTCTCCATTATATATATATATATATATAAAGGAAGGAAAGGAACAACTTGGCGCCCGCAGGGGATGAACCTGCAACCTTCCGATTAGCAGCGGTTGCAGTAACATACATCGCAAGTCCAGCTCCTCAAGATCGTTACATGTAGTGCACGATACCGCGAAAAGCCCGTAACGTACGGCGGAAAACGTGCTCTACTGAAGCCTTTTGTCCGGTCAGCGGTGTTACAGAATGAAGAAAGTGAGCAAATAATACGCTGGTGATGTCCACCTTAAAGATGCAATCCGGCACCTACCACAAGCGATAAGAAATATCATCAGTTACATCGGCACTCGAGGATTACTTGGCTGCTTTAACAGGTGGAGGACAAAAATAAATAAATCAGCATCTATTTCGGAATAATGGGGTATAAGGTGCGTATCATCAGATACGGGGTGCTCTAAAAGTATTAGTTCGGGCACATACGCAGGCCCAGTGACTCCAGCTATATTGCGACTGGGTCAAACAGTGCGCCCATAGCAAGTTGTCGATTCGGGCCAATACTACGCGTCCCATGTCGACTGCTTGGCAACCGACCAGATACATACATAATCGCACGAGTTACCCCTCCTCCTAACGTAGGGCAGTAAACCGTATGTTTCAATTCTGGTTGATCACCTGCATTTCCGTCATTTCTGTCACACTCTCTCCCTCCACGAATTTGGTGCCACTGACTGAAAAAGGTTAGGTGTAATAAAAAAGGACAAATCGTAGCTTGAAAAATGTTGTCTATTATTGCGAACTGTATTAAAACAAGAGAACAGAAAATAATTTCGTACACGGCTCGGAATAACGGCACGTTGGTGTAGTGACCTCATGATAATGGATGACAGCACATAGAAAAATAAAATAAAATTGCTCTAAGCCAAGGCGGACCTGCCTCACGGCAAGTGCAACGCATTATCGCGGTCTGCAAAGAGGCGCGCTTACAGAATGAAGTTTCAGACGTTGGGGCACTCGTATTAAGCAAATATGACGTACGCTTCAGGATGGATAGCGCAGGCACACCAACAGGACGTGCCCGACATGGTTTCTTTTGTCGGATGACGCTGCGCACAACTCAAATTGCCTACGCAAAATTTTGTTTCTTTGTGCGCACGCACTCGCGTTCGACTCTTTGAGGGCCTTGCAAAGGACGCATCGCTGTCTTTCCTGTTACTCTGCTCATGCCAGTTTTGTCACGGGGCGTGCCATCCATCATCGTTAGGAGGCGGAACTGGCGGCGCACGGAAGCCGAACTCCGCCTGGAGTTTCTCGAACGGAGAAGTTTTACGCCGCGGGGAATAACATGGCGTGCGCGGGTTTCAGTATAAAATGAATTCATTTTGGCAGATGAAAATTCTTACGAGACGCTGTAGATAAACAGTAATTATTGGCTCTAGGCAATGAGAAGCTCTGCGTACGTACTGCGCCGTTTTGCTTCTAATGTAGGTAGTTAAAAAAAAAAAAGCAGGGTTTTACGTCCCAAAACCACGATATGATTATTAGGGACGCTGTAGTGGAGGGCTCCGGGAATATCGACCACCTGAAGCTCTTCAAGGTGCACCTAAATCTAAGCACCTGGGCAACTAGCCTCCATTGCAATGCGGCTGCCGCGGCCGGGATTCGATTCCACGACCTTCGCGTCAGCAGTTAAGAACCATAACCACTAGCCCACCGCAGCGCATAAGTAATGGCATCGGAATAACAAACAGTAATGCTACCGGCAGCATCACCTGTAACAGCATTTTTCAGCAGGCGTATACTTTTGAGGTGAAGCTAAAAAAAGACGAACCAAACCGTCTAGCCTAGCATAGTGTTATTTCGTAGCTGAGCATACACATCAAGCTTAGCCAGTAAATAGCAAAACTACACCATGCAACTGTGATAGTAATTTCATCAAAAAACAAACTACAGAGGAGAAAAAAAAGCCATAGAAGCCTTAATTGAATGTGGATGTTAGTTGCATTCACTTACATGCTACTGAACTGTAATGAGTATCCGCAATGAAAATTTTGTGCTGATGGCTGTCTCTCCCTCTCTCTATTTTTGCTGTCATGTCGTTGTCCTTAGGCATTGCAAAATCGTTCGTAAGCACCGCCAAGTCAATTATCGGAACGAGACTTCTGTTTAGATCTTGGATAATCGCGCTTTTTATCGTACAGGGACGGACTGAATACACCACAAAAACAGAGCGCAGACTAATAACTTTTTTTTTCAGACATTTTCCTCACATATATACACAAGAAAAACACGCGCTCTGTGTTCGTGGTGTATTCAGTGCATCCCTGTACAATAAAAAGCGCGATTATCCAAGATGCAACACCAACTAGCCCCTGTATCTGCTCTTATTATGTTTAGAGCTTCTTCCCTGACGACCGAACTTAAATAATTAATAAACTTAAATAATTATATTATCGCATTATTTCTGCAGAGAAAGAACTGACGCGTTTATGAACATGCAGTTCCGAGTGAAGTTACGCTTTACACAAACCATAGGCCTTACGAAACAAGACAATGTAACTCGCCCTTCACCTGGTTGATGCAGCACAGCAACCAGAAACCACATAATTAGCACTCTCCTGTGCTTTCTGGTCCTCTTGGTCTTTGGGCGCTGCATCAACCAAGCAAATATTCTAATTAGACCAACTTTTCATTTTACCACACCTTTAACAGTTGCATGATAGGCCTAGATGGAATAATGAGTATAGAGGCACTCCAAGTGAAACGTCCACGCCCAAAATTCGACCTTCAGCGATTATATTGAAAAATTTTCAGCTGCAAGGTGACTGTGCGAAGTGATTTTAGTAAAGTATTCGTTAAAAAAAATGGTGCGGTCACGTGACCACCCTCTGAATGTTCGGGAGTGAACAGGAAAAGTTAGGTTGTAAAAATTATGCGTATTCAACCTTGAAACTTGGTACAACAGCACATTGTGTTTTAAATCATTTTATTGGCATCGCGCTTTCACGTGACGTCCCAAGTAAAACCATTTCTTAATTTTCCGGCTTAAATAGGCTTAGCAGAGAAGCAAGAAAACGTGCAAATTCAGACATTTTTGTAAAAATGGCGGTAATATTTCAACCACAAAAATTTTTTTAGATCCGTTTACCAATCGACATACTGTCCGCTAAAAATATTTTCAACATATGTAAACAAACTTTCATTCAGAAAAAAGGTTGCAAAGTTGACAAAAAATCACTTTTGGGGGAGGTTCACTCGTAAATTAAGCATTGAGGCACTCTCGATAAAAATATGTTGCATTGAGGCCCTCTAGATAAAAAAGTTGACAAAAAGAAAAGGGCTTTTTGGGGAGATTTACTCGTAAATTGAACACTGAGGCCGTTGTGATAAAAGTGTATGAAATGACTCATTATACGCTCAAACGTCTTTTCTTTTGATGTGGGGAAAATTTTATTCCTGTAAATGTTGTTTATAAAGTGAAAAAAAAAATTCCCCATCTTCCGCTAAAGGGAACCATGTGTGGATGCGAAGCAGCGGGGAGATAATTAGCTTGAGCGGGAGGAACGTCGCCGCTCTCATTTCACGGCAGCGGTCCGGGCGCTCATCGCGGCGCTGCACAGGAGAGAATGAGGCGAGCGCGCTCCGTCATTTTCATACCGCGGAACTACCGTGGCGCCCCGAGCGGAGTATGCAGCTGTCACACCACCTGTCGTGCGCGCCGCTTCGTAGAGGATTCCAAGAGGAAAGGACGGGGGGGGCTGTAGGAGACGAGAGAGAGGGGGGAGGGGACCTGCATGCGCTGTGGGGGGTGTGGGACGCGGGAGCCGCTACGTAGAGTAGAGGATTCCTAGAGGAGAGAGGGGGGATAGGACGCGCATGCGCTGTGGGCATGTGGGACGCCACTCCGTAGAGTAGATTCCTAGAGTAGAGGAAGGGGGGTGAGCGTAGGAGAGCATAGGGGAGGGGACGCGCTGTGGGGGGGGGGGTGTGGGACGCGGGGGGCCCCTCCGTAGAGTAGAGGATTCCTAGAGGAGAGAAAGGGGGGTGAGCGTAGGAGAGAGAGGGGGAGGGGACGCGCATGCGCTGCGGTGGTGTGGGACGCGGGAAGGAGGGACGGACTAAGTTCCCTCCAAACACATGCAAGCAAGATTAAGGAATGGGGTCAACCTGGGCGACAGACACCTCCCGCCTAGCCATTGCTAAGCAGCCTCTCTGTGCTCTCGGCCATGACTCATGGAATGGGGTCAACCTGGGCGACAGACACCTCCTGCCTAGCCATTGCTAAGCAGCCTCTTTGTGCTCTCGGCCATGACTCTGATGACTGTGGTAGGGTTGACGGCCTTCATATTACTACAGTGTTCTGGTTCGCATAATGGGTGCTTCCCTACTTCATGAAAGTGGCCGGACGTGGGAAGCGGGACGGACGTAGCCCCGAGCATATGATGCTTCGCATCTAATAATTTTTGATGTGCACAAGCAATGTCACTGGCAAGCGCTGGCCAATAAAAGCATTTTCCGAGTTATTAAGTAAATTATTGCTATTGATTCTGAGTTAGCTATGTAGTTTATCTTATATCCCTTGTTAGTTTATTTGCTCTAGTTTCGAGCATTGTTAGCCTTGTTTTACACCTGTGTTGACTGCTCCGTGACCATGCGACATTAGGCATTGGATGGGCGACAAACCGGACCCCTAAAGGACTGTAGCGCCACCGACACGAAATCAAAACTGCGAAAGTTAAAACAAAAATAACTTTCTGAAACTTTACTACCACGAGAAGGACCACAACCTATCAGCAGTGTGGAACTTTGTGACTTCACATGGCAAAATCGCATGCTATGGTGTCGGCGGCCCACTGAAACGTTTGGCAGCAAGAGAAAGTCTAGAGAGGCCATATGGTGGTCAGATACAGAGCCCAGAGTATTTGTTTGTCTGGACCAAAAGTAATGTAAATAGAGTTACAGTAATTTGGGTGCCGCATTACACAATTCAATATTACAGAACCAAGCTCGCTCAGACATTCGCCATGGTGATCAAAGGGTCCCGAGAACCGCGCCATTTTAAACCGTTTACTCTTTCAAACACTTCATGTTGGGATTACATTATTCTCCGACACTCATTAAACTGAAGCGAGAAAGCAGGTGGGAATACAACGTAGCCTACTTTGGCATTAAAGATTAAAGGTCGAAAATGGGAACAGAGGACTCGGAAAATGAAAGACCTGAGCGACAAGAATTTTTTACGTTTTGGAAACCATAACTTCCTTTTGCGAGTGTTGGTAAACCATGAAGCGCTGTTCTTGCGAGGGTGAAACACAAGGAGCCATGTGATCCATGCATCCGTGTTGCATAAAGTGAAGCAGAGTCAGCCAATGAATACCGCTTCCAAACGCTTATGTCCATGCTGTGCTCGTCTGCCTCACTTCCCCTAGTGCCAGGAAAGCCAGTTACCAAGGGACAAAAGTAAGCTGGTTCCCGTGTATATGCGCTGATGCCAAGTCACATTACCAGATTTTGCTTGAAACTGACAGAGTCCTCATACAAACCCGAAAAATTACCGAGAATAAGCACGCGTTTCACAGTGAAGACAGACATCGGTACTGGCTACCTGTCGCACTGGTTGTGGATATCAGAAAAGTTTCGCTTTAAACAAAACTTACAGGAATAAACATATCCACAACAAAAGAAAAGACTTTGGAGCATATAATGAGCCCATTTCACATATTTTTATCGAGAGGGCCTCAATGCTTAATTTACGAGTGAACCTCCCCCAAAAGTGATTTTTTGTCAACTTTGCAAGCATTTTTCTGAATGAAAGTTTGTTTACATATGTTGAAAATATTTTTAGCAGATAGAATGTCGACTGGTAAACGGATCTAAAATTTCTTTGTGGTTTAAACATTGCCGCCGTTTTTACAAAAAAAAATGTCTGAATTCGCACGTTTTCTTGCTTCTTTGGTAAGGCTATTTAAGCCAGAAAATTAATATATGGTTTTACTCATGACGTCAAGTGAAAGAACAATGACAATGGAATGGATTTAAAACACAGTGTGCCGTTGTACCAAGTTTCAAGGTTGAATACGCATAATTTATTCCCACCCAACTTTTCCTTTTCAACTGAACATTCACAGGGTGGTCACGTGACCACAGCATTTCATTTTTGAACGAAAATAATTTACTCAAAGCACTCTCGCACAGTTACCTTGTAGCTCAATTTTTTTCACTAGAATAGCTGGTTGTCGAATTTCGGGCATTTCACTTGGAATGACCGTATAAGTTTATTCAAGTCAGCAAAACGGCGCACAACGCTATGAAACTTGATTTCTATCAGAAACCCAGCTGATGTATGGAGTCCCCGCCATCGTCCAGTCTCTGCAAAACGTGTATCCCGCATGACCACTTTTCCATTTCCCGTCGCCCTTCAGTGAACCAGCGAATAGAAAATGGCTGACCCTCACTCTTTTGCACTCTCGACGACCTAAGGTCTCGCAAGCAGAGCGAAATAGCGGACACACATTATGCACTCTCGAAGATGACACTTACTGAAAAAAAAAATCCACTTATTTCCACGAAGTGAATCACGACATGTGGGCGAAGCTCTGGGTATCGTACCGGTGAGTAATCGTACGTTACCCGAGCGTTGCCCCATATAATGTAAATTGAGTGACATATAGTGACATATAGTGACATAAATTGACATAAATTGACATAAAGAGACATCAGGTGACATGAAGAGACGACGACAAAGCTAGGTCCTAAGATCCATAATGTCTACGTTGAATTCGCCGACTAGTATAAAGTGTTTGTGCTTGTAGGTGTTTTATATTGTTCTGTCACAATTATGATTGATATTAGTCTATTGTTAAACTTTTTTTTTGTGTCTCACATCCACGCATCTTCCCGTGGCAGCCAACGGACACCGTGGACGGACAAGGCTTGGCCGTAAGGTGCTTCGCCCCTAGAAAAAAGGTAACCTTTTGACACAAGCCGCCGTCTGGAGCACTTTCCTTAACGCAGTGGGAACACGAAACGCAAAGATGGAAAGAAGAAATCGAGAGCGCGTCTTTGCCTTTCAAACATAGTCTGCGATGGGCAAAAGACAGTCGTTGCGGGGCCCGTCTTTTCCCGCGACACCACGTAGCGAAAACCCTTCACCAAGAGCTCCCCTTCTGCCTCCGCCATTTGGTCTCGTGCCACCTCTTCACCCCCCGACGCCCGCTCCCATCCTATCATTCTCCATCTCCTTCTTCCTGCTTTTCTAACTTCTCTACCAGAGACATTGTCGCCAGGCTTTGTCTTCTCGTCTTTCAGCATCCTCTTTCTCGCCAAGCCCTTTATCTATGCAGCCGCACTCCACTCCGTGTGCCCTGTCCCTCTGGCGCCCCGACGGTCCAATGCGTTACACTCCGGATGCAAGCGGGTCCCTTCCCTTTTACGGCGGAAGAAAGACGGCAGACCGTGATATAGGAGAGGCCGGATAGGATTTCGTTTCCCGAGGTGCCGAGACCCCCTTGGCTTCCTCTGCTCACAGTCTTCGACAGCTCAGGCCCGTTTCTTTACAGGACGCTCGCCCCAATATCTCTCCCCTTTCTACTCAAAACATCCCGATCTCAATATTTCTTTCTTTCTTTCTTTCTTTCTTTCTTTCTTTCTTTCTTTCTTTCTTTCTTTCTTTCTTTCTTTCTTTCTTTCTTTCTTTCTTTCTTTCTTTCTTCAGGTGGTTCCTTAGCATTTATCGTATTCACTTTCAACCCGTTTTCGAATAACGCTGTGGTGGTCATCTTCGATTTCACCAGTTAGGCCTCGTTCTGCACTGTTTGAAAATTCTTGGGTATCTACGCGCGGGATAATTGTGAAAAAGACGCGATGAGCAAGTGACAGGATCGTTCATGTCTGCCTTTTATGGTGAGTCTCTTTTTCAGTTTTATGGTTCCCGGACTGAGCCGGGTGAGCGACCCAGTCGCGTTCTCCAGGACCCGATAAAGTTATTTTACTTCCTTCCTTACTTCCTTCAGTTTTATGGTACACCCACAGCGGCAAGAGAGTGCTGGCAACTTTCTTCGCGGGAATAAACGCCTGTCCTGTACTTCGCTCCCTTTTAAGGAGTTCACGGAACTCTTTGCTGCACCGAGTAGGCACACTCTCTCGACAGAGTTCTGGTACTCTGGCTGAACGAGAGTGAATAAGCTCTCTCGCCAGAGTACACTCAGGCTTCTGAAATGTAGCACACACTCTCGGCGGGAATTAAGCTATTCCCTCACAGAGTTTGAGAATTCGGGTTGGGCTAGAGTGCATGAACTAACTCCCTCCAAGAGTAGAATCACTCTATCTGCTAGGACTAACGTTAGAAAACAACAAGAAGAAAAATATCGTGCGTTTTGTACAACATAGCAATCAACATTATAAGAATGACTGACGCTTACCTCACATATATATAAGTGATGTCCGCACACATAATTCCACACAACACAGCAGCATTGAACATATACCGCTGGCGCTTCACACAACCATGCTCGCGGTAACCGGTTTACATTATCGGGTCAAGAGCAGGCTCCACATTGTTACAACTTGAGTCAGAGCGCGGCGGCGCCCAGCCTAATGTGCTATTGGTTCCTTGCTGCATTTTAAATGTTGCCATAACGCAAAATAGTGTGCCATGAGGCATTTAAGGAAGGGGACGACAAATGAAAAAGCAACTACGTGACATGCTGTATACTGTCACGGTAATAAATGAGGTCTTGCAAGTGTGCTTCCAGCAATAGAGGAACATTTGAAAGTATATTGGGTAGTGCCTGCTGGGAAGTTTTAAAACGTGGCCACACTTGATGTATATGAAAGCTTACTAAATAAATTTTGTGCTCGTTTAATCATTGTCAGAACGTAATTTGGGGCTGCAAATTTGACATACTTCTGACTACTCTATCCAGAAGCAGTGTGACGTTTTCCATAGATACCAAGTGTGCTGACTTTTCGACCATGCTGTACACAAACTTAGAGGTATCATAAGTGCAATAAAAATAAACTAATTTTTCTGCCCATAATGATTGTGAGGGACACCGTAGTGGAGAGGTCAGGAAATTTAGACCACCTGGGGTTGTATAACGTGCACGTGAATCTAAGCACATGGCCCTCAAGTATTTTCGACATCATCGAAAATTTGGCCGCCGCGGCCGGGTATCGACCCCGCGACCTTCAGGACACCACTGTGGCGGGTTTTCTTTCTGTCCATCAAGGGAGTCCGTTATATTTAGTGACCCGGGCTGCGATGTTTCTCTTTTTCTTTTTTTTTTCTTTTTAATTTCCCCACCACATGTCCATCGAGGAGTTTTATGTAAGTTGTTGCAAATAAGGATAATTAACATAGATGGAACTGCTTCGATTTGCCGGCTTCTCAATTTACATTGCTTTGATACGTTACTGAAATCTTTATGCACAATATGGGTTTGCATTGTCTTGGACACTACCATAGATCATGCGTTCTCGGTCAGGACTCCCGCTACACGTGCGCTTGCCTGTGACGTTCAGAAACATTGAACATAGCAAAGGTCAGTATAATGGAAGTGGACAGTCAGCTAGTGGCTACGAACTCGCTGACCTTGCTGCCGGTGCTCACCGCAATACACACCGCATCCCTTCTTGTTATAGGCTTCAAAGATTTTAAGAAGCTGGGCCAACTATGTAAGCATATAATAGGCAGTTCGTCTAGGAAATTCATACTCCACCGCCCTCGGGCAATGTGGAATTGATAGCGCGACCTTTTCTTGCGCTCTCGTCCTCCAAGAAACATTTTTTTCGTGCTACTCCGACAAAATAAGCCAGGTTCATCGGAAAGAGATTCTTTTTTCGTTAAAATAAAGAGGAACCTCGCCTCAAGAGAAAGCCTTCCATCAGAAACAAACCAGATGGCGCGCTCGACATATGAATAAAAATACAGCAGGATACAAATGCGACGCCAGAAATTCTGTAAGAAAGAAGGGCAGGGAGGGTGAGAAAGAGAATCAGCTGGTTCCCGTAGGACATTTGGGAGGCGTGTTTTACTACGGCGCACTCGCGATATGCGTCTGTCACTTCACGAGATCCGCTCTGCTTCCCTTGTGAGCATGAAAAGCTGCTGCTTCTCGCGTATGCATGCACGAGCGTGCTACTTATGCAAACACCGAGAGGCTGAATGAGCGCATGCGGGGAGCCGACGCTGAAACAAGGGCACTCCTTGGCCGATTACGCTGGAAATACGAAACAGGAAAAGAGAGGCTCTCTTCTCACGCTATAGACAAATTGACAGATGAATCGATGTGTAGCCGAGATTTCTTTGCCGGTCTGCGTCTACTGGTGGGTAGGTAAGGAGAAAACGAGGCGAAATGTTTCCGCAGCGTTAGTGCTTACGTCACCCTGTTGAATGAAGCCTAGTCTGGGGGGCCTTAAGCTGTTAGTCTGAAGAAAAAGAAAAGATGGCCTTTAAAGGGGAGATGTTAAGAAGGTTGCTTCGAATATCCTTGGAAACTAATGGAATATATTTCATCATTGACAAGAGAAAGAGAACACACTTTTAGCGGTGCGAACGTAGGAGGTGCACCAAGATAAGCAACCCGGTTTCACGCATCTTGATCTTTTAAATGTGTCGTGAGAACACATCCTCGACCAGGATACTGTAAGATAAGATGTAAGCAAAGTCGACAGATCAAATTAAGCTCCACGATGTCTATGTCTCTTCGCTCCAACAATGTCTCATTGTAACAGTACTGTACCTAAGTGTTAAATGGTCTAACAGGAAGGAAATCTGAGCGCCGCATACAGTGGTGCTACCAAATTTTTTGCGGTGTTCCATTTTTATTCCTATTATGCCGTTGCTTGCAAACAGACGAGATATCGTCGACTTATTGATTTCATGTTGAATGGTCCTGGAGCTTTCTTTCTTTCCTTTATGCAGGTGCGGGTAACTATAACATTACTACAACCAGTACACCGTCACTAATACGCTACTGATCTAATGAGTTGGATATCAAATTTTAACAAAAAATTGGCCGCGTATCTGCGTGCTTCGCTGCAAATGTCATCGAAAGACGATAGTCTTCTGCCGGTCTCATCCGCGGCCACCTGTGATGCTGTTCTCGACCATTTCCGTCCTGGCATGACCAAGCGTCTTCTCGCCGCAAGCGCGGTGTTTTTGGCAGCGTGTAAAAAGCTGAGAAGGCGCGCAGAGCGACCACGAAAAGAGATTCTCTTGTTTGCAGAATGATGATGATGATGATGAATTGTGGTTGTGCCCTTTGTAGCGGGTTGGCAACTGTCAAGTGCCTTAACCATGGAGAAAAAAAAATAAAAATAAAAAAAAAAGAAAACAAAAGAAAAAAAAAGGAAAGAAAAAAAATTGTAGTAGGTAAACACACGCACACACACACTGCGGCGAATTAACACGCTCGCGAACGCCTACCAAGGCTTCCTCGTAGACCGGCTACATTTTCTGAGCGTCCACGATGTTTGTGCGTTGGCATTGTCTGCGCGTCCTGCGCCACCACTGCACCAATCGCTGTTTTGTGTTGTGCACCGTTCTGTCAACCACTTTGGTTTCCTCCGCGTTATCCTTTCGGAAACCCAGTGCGAGCGGGAAGGTGGTGCCCTCTATGTGACTCGGGCGCAGGCCAGTGCAGCGGAGGACGAGGTGTTCTGTGGTTTCCTCCTCGACGCCGCATATCCGGCATATGGCCTGGTTCACGTCCGCAGATGAGGGCAGACTGCGCTAGCTATCGCGCGGCGGATGAAACACGCGGCACTTCGCGCGACCTCGGAGATAGACGACGGCTCTTCGCTTTTGCAAGGCAGCCCGCATTTTCAGCGCAGCCTAAGAAACACTAGGGTCTTCAGAATTAAGTATCTATGTATTTTCTATAAAAGAACACACCACTTAATACTTCCGTATTGTTGTTGCGCCTCAGATATGCGTAATATTTGCTTTTTGATCGACAATGTTCACAAGTATGCACAAAAACGACTGATCAAGTTGGCTGGGCGTTCAGAAAGCAGTCAAACTTTGGCCAGCCGCTGAATCGTGCGACGTGCCGACAAACAGAGAAACAGACAGACAGACAGACCAAAAGTTCTCCGTTTAGGTATCCCAAGAAAGACTATCGTCTTTAAAGTATCGAAAACTTGGTATCTGACATTTCGAATAGTGACGCGCCCCTAGTCTTCATACATCGTAGACAGACAGATAAGTGGACTCTAACTTTAAACCGAGGAGCCGCAACAAGTATTACTAAGAAGGTAGTGACGCTCAGTAACCAATAGTTTCTCGCATCTCTGCACACAATTCTCGCAAGTGCGTGCTGAAGTTACTGATAAAGCCAGCCTCAAGTTCCCCGAAAATAAATCACCGTTGGTCTCAAGTTTGCGCACCTGCATACAATCACGCTCGTTTTAGCTTATGCTCAAGTAGTACACTCACTTTCAGTACAGGTCAAATTAATACCTTAAGGACCCATTGAAGGGGTTACTGCATAAAGGGCGGTTACATGATGAATAATAGCGAATACGAAAGCGTTGTTTTTACAATGCGCTAAGTTGGTTATTATAAAGCAACCTACATTGTTAGTTTCAAAATGTTCATCGATGCTCGCGTTCGTCGACATGCGCGCTTAGATACAGGCATTCATTAGCACTCGAAGGTGTGTCAATTTACGCAACCTCATGCGTTCTGAAGTTCACGCTAATTATATATTTAAGCCCTTGCTCCTTCAATGTATGAGTGAATATGTGCAGCGACTATGTGCAGGCATGTGTGCGCGTCTGTTTTTCTCCCTTTGACCGGCGTTCTATCATTTTCCCCCATACAGCTTTTTTAGTTCACTCACTGAATGTTACTGTCGAGAAAATGGGCAAATAACGGCTTTCCTACACAGTGGCACAATGGGAAGCATATTCTGATGCAAGTAAATCAATTTAAACTAATGAGAATGTCTAAGCTCCAGTAAAAATTGAGAGGCAAGTTAGAGCTCCTTTGTTGAACGTATACGTCGCCTGTCGTTTATATAGGGTATGAGAGGCGGAGGCCTGACGGCGTACACCACTTAAGCGTCTGTATTGCGTCCGCCGTAAATACATCGGAAGACCTTGACATGCGTGCCGCTACACCGCAAGAAGCCACTCCGTCACTCGCCATGAATAAAGAGAGAGCCCTGAGTGAATAAAACAGAGAATTTACAAGTGCTTGACCTTCGCCCACTTTCGGAAAGTGAGAGCGATATCTGTCTTCATAATTTTTTTTATTTTTTTGCGACTACTAACGACGGGACATTCGCCGCGTGTGTGATGTGTTTCTCTTCCTGGGGATCCGGTCATATTACACGAAGTAGCTATGACTGAACGTAAACAACGCCGCCTGAAGTCCCATGGTATGAGCATACATGAAATGCTCAAAGCACGACGATTATTTCAGTGAAGGTGCAATGTCTTCATCGCAAAAAGGCATATATTTTTCTATCAATGCTTGAATTTATTTTGTGGCTGTGTGCAGGTGTGTCCATCTTAAACAACAGTTTTGAACAGTGCGACATAAAGCACAGAATACAGCTGGAGCCACAGGAGAGAACATTGACTAACAACCACATTGGTTCATTCTTGAGAGGCAAGCCTTTCAATGAAGCGATAAGTTGACGCGAACAGCTGTGATTAGGGTAAGGCGGGGCAAGTATCCTTGTGGATCCAAGTATGGATCCACAAGGATCCATACTTGGTTCCCTATTGTTTATAGTTTATGTAAATGATTTATGTGGCATTCCAGATTCTCCTAAGTTAATTATGTATGCGGATGATACCAATATTTTTTTTTGTTGGTCCCTCAATTTCTGAGCTTGAAGGGAGTGTAAACACGTTTTTAAATAAGTTGTCTAGCTAGGCTTCAATTTAACAAGTTGCGGCTCAACGCAAGTAAAACTAAATATATGTTGTTTGCGCCTATCAATAAGCCACGAAACGTAAGTCTAAGTGTTTCTTTTGAGGGTCAGACGTTAGAACAAGTCAAGGTACAAAAATTTTTGAGTGTGTGGTTCCAGGAAGACCTTTCCTGGAATGAACACGTAAATAAATTAGTAGCAGATTTGAGTAGAAGCGTTGGATGTCTTTACAAACTAAGTCCATTATTACCACTCTGGCTCAAGAAAGCGTTATATTATACACTGTTCTATTCCCGGCTAAGTTATTGTATCTTGTGTTGGGGTACAACGACAGCACAAAACTATAAATCATTACTCACATTACAGAAGAAGATACTACGACTATTCGAGGGTTATTATGGTCCCCCCGCAAGGTCTTACTACACGACCACTATTCTCTAAATACTTAATATTACAAGCCAACCAAATATATTATTTTAAGTTACTATTGTACATTCAAAATAATAAGCTATACTCCTCGTACGATTCTTCTCGATGTGTTGAGTACTGTCTCCGCACACATAGTATAAGAAAACCAAAAACTAGAACCAACTACGGTCAGCAACATATTGAGTATCAGATACCGAGTCTCCTCAATAAAGTGGAACACGTTGTTGACCTAAATAGGAAAACTTCAAAAAATAGGTTTAAGGAAACTCTTCTTTATAATTGTATTGAATACGGCTAATGGGGCGTTTGGTATATTTTTCTTTTATATCATTGTGTCAAACATTCGCAATGTGTCCAACGTGTTCATTGTACAATTACACTGTCTTTTTTTTTCCTTCGTTTTTTTTTTTGTTTTGTTCAAGCTGTGTATGAATGTATGTCTGCAGTTTTGCTTTATCATTGCACTTTATATATGTGTATATATATGTATGAAAATGATCATTTTTTCCATATATTATTATAACGTGCTGCATTGTCTTCCTTTTTTTATAGTTGTCCAGTCAAAGCTTGCTGATTTTTTTTTGTTTTTTTTTTCTTTTGTTTTTTTGTCAAAACTGATTCTGTAAATACGCCAAACTTGTCTGTCGAATGTCTGTGTAAGACTGTATCTCGGAGCAAAAGCCTCCGTCAGGCTCTGTAGCCTTTTGCCTTTTGCTTCGCTTCTTCTGTTACATGTGCAGAAAATAAACCAAATCTCAAAAAAAAAAAAGAGACACGGGGCAAAACACGAAATTTTGGCTTTGCCGTCCTCTATAGCTAATACAGGAAGCACTTTTATTTGTTTCTATATTTCAGCGAGAGGTGCTGGTAGTTGTCCACCTTTTTATGTGTAAAGTTTGATGATTGCTCACAGCGTTCGCGTGGGAAAAATTACACGGCTGGTGTCAGTGTGTTCGTGACCCGTCAAAATGCAGCGAAATTCTGCTCGGCCAAATTTTCGGATCAGTGCATGAAGCTACTCTGGCGTCAGTACAACAACGTAAGTATTTATATTGTTACTTTATACTACTAGCTACATACCTACCAAATTTTAGTTCATTTGGTGCGCGGGGCCAAAGCAGAATTTTTTTTTAATTTGGGCATGTGAGGGGGGGGCAAAACGCGACAAAAAGGCATTGAATTGCCTTAGAGAGTGTCTTATTAAGTGAACCATTTACTTACACTCATTATATATTATATTTTATTGTTTAGGAGGGTTCGGACGCACAAGAGAATATCATATAGAGCTTCTTGTGAGGAAAACGACGTGAAAAAGCACTGATTGCTGTTCAAGACACTCACTTCATTCGCGCTGCATCCAGGTTTTTCCGCGCTTCCAAGGATGCTCTCAAGAGGCGAACGCAAAATTGAAAGAATGTCCAAGTCAAGCTGTTCACAAACACATCTCGGCATCGAGTTTTGATCACATTCCTCCACTACCAAATTAAAAAAAAGAAGCGCTAGAAAATTCGAATCTAGCACAGTTTCAAATTCATCGCCTCACGAAGCCCGGCTGACGAAGCTGAAAGCCACGAAACGCCGGTGCAATTCTGCACCAAAACGGAAAAAGGAGGCGAAGAAGATGCGTCAGAACATATCTAGCGTCCAGTCGTTGAATAATCCAATGATGTGCAAGCTTTCAACAAAATACAACAATAGCACAAAGAAAGACTGGTGGTGTTTGATCTGCAAGGAGTTTTCGAGCAAAACAGCACCGGATTCTGTCTGGATTCAATGCGTGGAGTGCAAGGACTGGGGTCATGAAGGCTGCGTGAGGGCCCACGGAGTTTAATTTCAAGTGCTTCTGCTGCAAAAACTGAAGGGTTAAATTTTTTTTCACACACCCGCAGGTTGGGGCAAAATGAGACATCTGGTGCATTTTTTATTTGTTTTTAAAATAAACTTTTTGACAGTGGCAACATGGCCATATTTATGTAGGCACATACCTTGTACCCAAAGGAAAGTTTCTGCATTGATGTTTAAGGGTAAAGAGTGAAATAAAAACTAAATATTCACTATTTTCAAATTTTTGTCTCATTTTTCCCCACCTTACCCTAAATGTCCCCGTTATGTCTTCCCGTCGGAACGTGTGCCAAATGAACGATCACGAGGTGATTTGGGAACAATTTCCTCGTCTATTTCTTAAATCCACGCCCAGCGAGAAGTAACCACCGAGTCACTGCGGCCGGTCAAGAAACATCTGCCGCTGTCACTCCTGGCGATTGGCGCCATGGGTTTGTCTCTCGCGTGTCCTAACAACACCAGGTAGCTGCTATAGGAGCGACGGCCGAGTTGTTGAGCTCATGATGATGACACTTTCTGACACGACCGTCAGATTTCCTCCTCGCAAAGAAACTTGATTTCGTTTTTACTCGGTAGTGGGGCTTCCAAATTCCAGTGGCGCATACCCTACCATAAGTTTCGTATTCACTTGGCGTGAGCTCTGCGCGGAATCCTGCCACGCTGCCTTGCAGCGCCATTGGCCCATCGCGTGCGTCTTGATCTGGCGACGGCGCAACGAGCGCGAAGAACTAAAGCCCCTGAATATAGAAAGTAGCGACACTCTCCTCCATATCCTCTCTCCACAGGCCAAACCTCCTCCCCCAGCAGGCCAAGCCTCCTCTACATCCTCTTCCAAACGGCCGCAGTGCGGGCGCCGGCCATGTAACCCAGATCTCGCCACCTTCCCATCAAGAATGCTATGTCACGCTGATAACAGGCACGATGTTCGTGACCTTTCCCGGGCGGGAGAGGAGGATGCGCGGCGTGGCGGCCCGGTTCAAAAAAAGACGGTACTTTCCAAAAAAATATCCAGGGACTTTAGAAGAACCCGACAATCACGCCTAGCAGGAAAGCTGCGCTATGAATATCGCATGCGCAGGAAATCGAGGCGGACGCTGCGGGACTCCATCCATCTGGACGCTTCGCGCTACCGGCGCTGTCTTGTCAGGTAGAGCGCTCGCTCAGGTCTAGAACCATTTATAAGCGAGCCTGAGATGCACTGCAGGTATACAGACGGGCTACACGCTATATCCAGAGTGGCACGAAACAAAATCTACCAAGAATATAAACGAGCCAGCGATAGATGAGCTCAATCCACAATTAGAGACGTGAGTTGGGCTAGTTGGTGCGTATTAACTGCAGACATAACTAATTAGCGCAAAAAACAACGGGCAAGGTAGAGACGACAGACAGGACGGAGCGCACAACGGGCAAGGTAGAGACGACAGACAGGACGGAGCGCATAAGCGCTCCGTCCTGTCTGTCGTCTCTACCTTGCCCGTTGTTTTTTGCGCTAATTAGTTATGTCTGCAGTCAATCCACAAACTTCGTTGCCGCTGTGGAAACATCTGCAGCACACCCCTGTTGGAGAAGAACGCGCGTTACTGTTTCATCCCGGCGTGCACTTATATTTGCGTGGCCTATGTGTAACTCCGTAGTCTTACGAGAAAGTTTTTATGAACGATGCATAAACAAAAACACACCGATGACCATACAACACACAGCGTGCACTCGACACGCAGCGAACGAATGAAACGCATGCAAACAGATGCGCTAAACTGGATACACATAAATACGTTAAACACAGTAGTGAAGGTGCTGAGTATGAGTGAGTCATTGTTTGAATATATTTTGCCTCAATTAACATATGTCACCAATACCGTAGATGGGAAGGCAATCGCCGGGCGGATTCCAAGGGCTGACGTATCGGCCCCTCGAAACGCACCACGAAAGCTCGGACAATTGAGGGTAGGTTCCTTTAGTGCGCCAGCGAACGCCGGTTGTGGTCCAAAGACCGAGTCAGAGCCAAGAGTTGACAACACAACAGAATATATTCTTAATTAAGGCAATAGAATCATTACAGACACATGTACATTCATGCACACTCGGCAAGCCGGTTCAATATATAACTCACAATATCAACGGGAACAAACAAACCAATCGCGCTGCAAATACAATGCTATGCTTTACAAAATCTCTAGAACACTTATGGTCCTAAAATATTCACCGAAGATGCCCGGTCCACCAAATCTTCAAATGCGTCCGAAAGTTTCTCTTCTAGGAAACCCGGAGAATTCAGCGCTGGTTGTTCCCCTCCGTCGTTGGCCCGTTACATCGGTCTTCTTGCCGCTCTTCACCGACCGCCCTAACTCTACGTCGTCACCCGCTTATATCAGGTCGCGCTCGAGTTCGCGAACGTTCCACACTACTCACGTGGGCGCAGCACAGCGAAAGCCAGGGAGCAGGGTAGATCCTTCTAGTAGGTTCTACTGCGTAGACGGACGCGCGCCGGTGGCAGCCGCGTTGGCTTCTCGAATTCTTTCGATGTTGCCCGGTGTTCGCTTTCACGTTGTACGTTGTTTATGGAGGAGGTGTGGTGGTGTACGCTTTCGAGAAGCGACCGTTGCTGGCGCCTTGAATCGCGGCGCGTGATCGCCTGGCGCCGTCTGTTATGACGCGCTTTTGAGGGCGGTTCACGTGCTCATTTGTGACAACATAGCATAACTATAGATTGTTAAAGAGATTTTTTTTTTAGTGCTCTTGAAGCGCGAAGACATGGGCAGCAAAATTACTACGGCTGAAATAAGAAAGAGAGAAAGAATGAAGGAATGAAAGAAAGGAAGAAAGAAAGAGAGAATGAAAGAAGGAATTAAAGAGAGAAAGAAAGAAGGAATTAAAGAAAAAAGAAAGAAGAAAGAAACAAAAAAGAAAGAAAGAAAGAAGGAATGAAAGAAAGAAAGAGAAAAAGAGAGAAGGCATCAAAGGAAGAAAGAAAGAAAGAAAGAAAGAAAGAAAGAAAGAAAGAAAGAAAGAAAGAAAAGAAAGAAAGAAACAAAAAAAATCCGGCAGATCTCACGTACTGTGGGAATCGATGCAATGTGAAGCATCCAGGAAGGAGCAAATCATGCTTTACATAATTTGCATGTCATGTTATACATGTTACGACCTGTCATTTGTGTTCGTCATACAGTCACGTCGCGATATACCAATTTTGGTCTATGTCAAGCTAGCGATCTGGACACAAGCGCAGCATGAGCGTGGCATGTAAATGGCATTGTAGATGACATGCATGCCAAGATTTTCACGTTACCACTTGTCATTTATGTTCGTCATACCGTCATGTCACTCAATACCAAATTTGGTGTATATCAAGCTAACGAAACGGCCGCGAGCGTGCCATGAGCGTGGAATGCAAGTCATGTCGCTCATGACATGTCATGATTTCCATATTACCACTTGTCATTTATGTTCGTCACACAGTCATGCGACTCAATAGCAAATTTGGTGTATCTCAAGCTAACGAAACGGCCGCCAGCACGCCATGAGCGTGGCATGCAAGTCATGTCGCACATGACAAGTCATGATTTCCATATTACGGCTTGTCATTTATGTTCGTCATACAGTCATGTCACTCAATACCAAATTTGGTGTATATCAAGCTAACGAAAAGGCCGCCAGCACGCCATGAGCGTGGCATGCAAGTCATGTCCCACATGACAAGTCATGATTTTCATATTACCACTTGTTATTTATGTTCATCATACAGTCATGTCACTCAATCCCAAATTTGGTGTATGTCAGGCTAACGAAACGGCTGCGAGCGCGCCATGAGCGTGGCATGTAAATCATACTTTTCATGACGAGTTAGTCATGATTTTTATGATATGACCAGCCATTTATGTTCGTCATACAGTAATGTTATGCCATACCAAATTTGGTATAAATCCCATTAACGATACGGCCAGGAGAGCACAAAGTCGCAGGCGGCTAGATAGATAGATAGATAGATAGATAGATAGATAGATATATAGATAGATAGATAGATAGATAGATAGATAGATAGATAGATAGATAGATAGATAGATAGATAGATAGATAGATAGATAGATAGATAGATAGATAGATAGATACGCTCAATGTCGCCGAAGTTCGCTAAGAAATGCTTCGCATTTAAAAGCCTCCTCCCTCTCTCTCCTCTTGGCATCCCTCCCAGCGGTGACCACCCCCCTCACTGCGCATGCGCCTACCCTCCTCTCTCCCCTCCTACGCTTTCCCCCTCTCTCTCCTCTAGGCATCCCTGCCCGCGGCGTCCACACTCCCACTTCGCATGCACGTCCCCCCCCCTCTCTCTCCTCTCCTACGCTTCCCCCTCTCTCGCCTCGCGACGCCGACGCAGGCAGCGTCTGCTAGCGAGTTTCTTGGTTGAAAAAATTGGCCGCGTATCTGCGTGCTTCGCTGCAAATGTCGTCGAAAGACGATTGTCTTGTGCCGGCCATACTACTATGTTTTGCCTTGCCTCAGACAGCGCCTACTCTATGTTGAATTGGCTGCATCTGGCTGGCATTGATAAAACACTAGGGTCTTTAGAATTGCGTACATATGTATTTTCTAATAAAAGAACACACGACCTGACACTAACATATTAATGTTGCGCCTCAGGTATGCGTAGTATTTGCTTTTTGATCGAATATGTTCACAAGTATGAAGGCAAACACCAGTTCAATATGGCTGGGCGTTCAGAAAGTGGTTACACTTTGGCCGAGTAGCTGAATCGGGTTACGGACAGACAGACAGACAGACAGACAGCCAGACCAAAATTTTCGCGTTCAAGTATCTCAAGAAAGACTATCGTCTTTAAAAACCGACTGCTCGCGCTGCACAACCGTTCACTGGCCACACCGTATATGTGGCACTGGATCTTGACCTGGAAGGTGGTGCCGGTGGGAGATTTCTCCTGTGCGTTGTTGAACAATAAAAATTCGCAGCGTGCGCGTTAACTAAAAGCGGACTGCGGGTCTCTGTGTCCAGTCGGAGTCTTCTGTCTCTCATTGCCCATTAGCAGCGATTGGCATGTTCCAGTAGGGAACACCGGTCCATCACTGCGTGCTTTGCGCCTACCCAGTTTTCTCTCCTGCGCAACGCTGCGATAAGCGCCAGCGTCAACGCCGCCGCCAGTGTAAGCGTTAGCGCTCGCTGCTTCACATCTACACATGGTTCCCATTTAGCGGGAGATGGTGTAATTTTTTAGTTCACGCTTGACATGTGTATTCTCGTCAAGATCTTGGAGTGGCACCCTCTCGCGTGTGACGTCGGAGCGGGGACTCCGCTCTCAACCGCGCTGCAGCCGCCGCCCCTGTAATCACAGAAGGCAACCACGTCGATGGCCTCTCCTTTGTGCAAATCATGCGGAGGAGGTTTTGGCCGCTTCCCACCCCACCACTCACACTACCTTGACTCGCGCTCAGCCTGTTCTCGTTACATCCAGGGTTCCATCACCGCATTGGCTGCTCATCTCCTTCAAGCCGCCTCCTGGCGCCTCATCCCTCACTCCGTGAGAGTAGTATGGACTCCAGGCCACACATGTCTTGCCGGCAACGAGGCGGCGAATGCCACTGCCCGGCGCTTCTCTCCTTCGGGCCGCTGCCCTTCCACGTCCTGAGTCGGATCCTAGAAACTCCAGTCTCATACGCTACCGTGATATCCTGGATTATTATCGCACCTCGCGCCGACTTTACCCTGGCCCCGCACGCGGTCTGGCGAAAGCGGACGAAAGACTGCTACGCCGCCTTCAGACTAATACTTTTCTTAGTCCGGCGGTCGCCCGGCACTTCATACCGGAAATATCTGGCACGTGTCCGACTTGTCAGGTGCTAGCCGTCACCTTTACCGTTGTGGATTCGTGTCCTGCCACTCCACTCCCTTTCTCATCCCCCTTTCCCATCCCAACTAGAGAGGCTTGGGAGGAGTACCTGCTCGGCTGTATACCTTGGATGCGCAACGCTCCTTGGTGGCGCGCGCCCGGACATCGGCCATCTCCAATGGCTTTTCCCGGACTAGGGACTGCCACTCAGACGCACAGTAACTTGCTCGAATATTTCTAAAAAAATGTTTACCCCCCACCACCACCACCGCGGCTCCTGTACGAGGATCGTCTGCTTCAGGCGGGAACTTTGTCGATCGAACAGCCTCGCGAGGGTCAACGAACGCCTGCAACGAATGTTTTCGAGTGCAATTATGAACTTGTTTTAGTTGAAGCCCAAACGACAGGGCCAGGAAATCCCCCCGTATGGCCGACGAGTGCGCCAATGCCACCGACCGCATTGCTGGTAAGAAAGTGAAACTATGTGTGAGTGTTCTCGCTCGTTATCCACACTTTCCGCCGTACGATACTAATTAGTTCGGGTGTTTCTTGAGATATTTCAGTAAGCGTGCCTTTCTCTAGCATCTACAACTATGCAGATAAAGCTTGCGAAACGTCGCGGTGTCTCATCGAGGGCGAGGCTGTGTACGACGAACGCCACGTTGTTGAATGCGTGGCCGAGGCCGTCAACGGAGATCCCATCACCGTCGCGGCGCTCGTCCTGCAAACAAGTAGACTTGCGAACTTGCCACACAACGTCTCCGTCGCGATCGACGGCAGTGAAGTGGCGAATGCTCACTGTTCGTGCAAAGCAGGGTGAGGAAATATCTACGTGTAACGTAACATAGAACGCAACGGGGCAAAGACAAGCTGGTTTGTGTTCACGCACGTGGCATAACGAAAAGCATAAAGAGGTCCGCTTTTTAAAAAGTGTCTGCATTGCCTCAAGGCGAAAACCGTTAAGAATGTGCACTAAACAGCGGCAGCCGGTTTCTCTTAAGAGTTTATGATAAGCAGACCGCTAAGCGCTCGCTTGTCTTCATGCGTAAAATACGTATGTATAGTGCGTACAGGATCCAAATGCAGCCGTTGTCTCAGACATCCTACGCCGCTCAGCTGCGCTCACGAGGCGCACTTACCTACCTGCGAGGCGATTCGGAGGCCGCGTGGTCCGCTCCTTGTCTAGGGGCCTTTGCGGCAGTTTTTGGAACGGCACCGCACCTAGTGTAAGTCGCCTATGCTTTTAGCCTGCGTGCAATAAATGGCTAAAGTACTGGCGAGGCACTCGAACACGGTTACAAGCTTACCGAAGAGTGGCGCGTACGGTGGGTAGCAGAAGTCACTGTCAGCGAAGTGCTTGCTGCACACGGTCGAATGAAGGCGTGGGGCGCTTTCCCATTCTGAGATTGACTATCCACTTTTTGTTTAGCTTCGGGTCCTTTGGATAGTTGTGAAAGCGAACGCCCTTTTCACGAGCGGACGAAGTACACTGAGGCACAATACAGTACTTCACCATTGCGCAGCACTCGCCGCGGAGACAAGCGGCCGCATTTCTGACAAACAAAGAGCTTTCCTTCTAAAATGAACATCAAAAGCGGAGACCCACGGTTGTTCGAGCGCCATCGGTAGCCACCATACAGAAGATAACCAACTGAACTGCTTCTTCGTCGAGTTTTACCACAACGGTGGTCTGTAGACGGCGCCGGGCCTACGTAGCAGACGAAAGCGCGCGATAGATAGATAGATAGATTACAACTTTATTTTCCGCCAGATAAGGAGGCCCTCCGCTCCCCGTCCCCGGCACACAGGCCTAGGTCACGGGGGGCCGGCACCTCCGCTATGGTGGCTACCTCCGCGGTTAAAAGCAGGCAAAGAGTTCTTGGCTCTTCGCGGCTTCTTCCGCCAGGCGGATGGCTTGTTGCGTGAAGCAGGGTCCTCGCTCCGCAGCAGGGCTTCCCAGGCCTCTCTACTATTTATATTTGATTTAGCCCCTGGGGAGCATCGCACTCCCAGATTATGGTCGAGGCCCTCTCGCCCCACAGTGCTTGCACGTATCGCCTTTTCTATCGTCGGTGTGCACGTGATATGCGCCCACACCGGGTTTATATAATTTCCAGCTTGCAGGCGCCGCCACGCGACTGCCTCTATTGGATTAGACATTTATCCGGGGGTGGCACCTGTCTCCTGTGCAACCGATAATGTTCGACGATCTCCGTATACTTTTGCAGACGCTCGTCCATGTTCTGGCAGTCGGGCGGCTCCACAGTCACCCTCCCGGAAGTAGAGAGCTCGGGCTAACGTGGGCCGCCTCGTTGCCAGGAACGGACGTGTGTGCTGGGGTCCAAATTAAACTAACTTTTCTGTTTAGTTCTACCGGCCAGAACCCTTGCCGCTTCCGGCGAGATCCTGCCCTTTCCAAAATTCCAGATGGCCGTTTTACTATCGCTAATCCCCGCTCTGACGTCATACAGCTGCGGTTCGCAGCGCCACCATCGGTCGCACACCAGACGAATGCCTGCGCGTCCTTTTCGAGCGTTCTTCTTTGTGCTTCAGCGACGCGCTGCAAGTATCGAGCTGCTTGTCGTTCTTCGTGTGGCATTCCAATTTCTTGCTGTCGCATTCATTGCTTCGCCCTTGCGGCTAAACTGTGACTTTTTATACGTGCTTTGTGTTGTCATGTCTCCCTAGCCATTGTAATAATATCCGCACTTTATATCATCATTAAGGCGCTCCAAGAACCACATGTTTACCAAATGTCTGGTAACTTACCGGAGCTAAAAACACGCTTTCTCATTCGTTCGTGGACATCGTGGAGCTCCCACTGGGAATTTATTAACAGTGCAGCTGTTGTGCAAGTCGTTCCTTGTCCGACGAACAAAAAAAAATATATATATATCGTCATCATAAGCGGGTATGTGCCACAGAAATTGAGTAAGTCCATCTGCTCACCCATGGCCCACTAAAAATGAACAATACAACACTTAGCCCAACAACAAATGCCTGCTAAGCGACGTCGGCGAGCCGAAGACCTTGGGTACGTACAACGAGAGAATACTAGGTAACGGTAAAAGCAACGGTGGCTGCGAGAAGACCCAGAAGCGATAGAAAGGGCTACGACGACGTATGAGAGGTTCGAACGCTTCGTTTCAGCGGGAGTTTCTGTCTCTGGAGTTTGGACATGCGTGCCGTGTCTGTGGTGTATCTCTAACCTCTCTGCACTGAGAATCAACGTCGAAACAGCCTGCATCACCCAGCTAAGGCCTAGAAACAAGCAACCAGATTAGTTTTCATAATCGTCCAGTTTCACTCTTTCAAGCCTTGCAAGGCATAGTGTAAGACAATTTTTCCAATATTTACTTTCAGTGAGGTAGACATAGAAGTTTAAAACGGGTGAAATTGTACATGATGTTCTAAAAAAAGAAGAAAGAACAGCAAAATCGCTTTCGGGCTATATCTTGACGCCAATCACTACTGCGAAAACGCCCTATTACCAATGTCAAAGTATACTATCATGTCTATGATTTATCGCCACTCCTTTAATTTGATGACTGCATCCCTCCGCTATTTAAAAACCAGCAAATAAGGTGTAGTGACCTTGCCTTATTTCTATATCCTTTTGAATAAAACCTCAAAGTCATGACTCTTAGTATTCGGGAGGCATGGTACATATCTTCATGGAAATAACACTGTTGTAAGGCACTTTACCATTTACCTGATTGCACTCCCAAACTGCCCCCATGATACTGCGGTTATGGTGCCACCGTAGGGGTCGCCACCGTTCAGCCCTTTTGTTAGGCCGCCACTGGAGCAGCGCGCCCCCTGCAACTTGCATGCGTGCACGGGTATATATGTTCGTGCCCAATAAAGCAGGGTATACACGCCTTTTTCGTCCGAGCAAGCGGCGTGTACGTGTCGGTCTCTGCGCGTCCGTGCCCCTGCGGCACTAACCACGCGACAAAAGTCATGACTCTTAGTATTCGGGAGGCATGGTACATATCTTCATGGAAATAACACTGTTGTAAGGCACTTTACCATTTACCTGATTGCACTCCCAAACTGCCCCCCATGATACTGCGGTTATGGTGCTCGGCTGCTTACACGAAAGACGCGGGTTCGATCCCGACAGCGGCGTTCGCTTTTCGATGGAGGTGAAATGCAAGAGGTCCGTGTTCCATGCGGTGTCAGTGCACGTTTAAAATTCTCAGGGGGCCGAAACTCTCCAAAGTACTCTACTTCAATATACCTCATAATCGTATCATGGTTTTCGCACGCAAAAACCCCAGTGATTATTAACGATTGCACTACTGGTTGTTCTTGGTTACTTACAGACGTTTGTACACAAATTACTATTCGGCCATACATGCGAAAAATACAAAAAGGAAAAAAAAATATTTTGTCAACACCATAAGAGCAGATTCCCGCTCCCTCAGCTGGTTTCACTCTTCATTTTTTGGCTCGTCGACTTCCGGTATTGCCCATTTTTCTGACGTCGTTGAGGCAGTATCATCGAGGAACGCGTTAAGCAGAACAAACTTGCCGCAGTTCTTTCTGTGGAAAAACTGAAATAAATGTGGATAAGAGGAAGGACAACTTGGGTCGCTTCATATGTGGGATCACGCGCACGAAGCTGAGAGAGAGCATACAGAGAGTAAAGCCCATCTCAGCTCAAAATAATAATAATAATAAATAAATAAAAAAAAACGATACCGTGAGGTTGCGAGGCCGCCGGCACAACACGGAATAAAGCTGCTACACAACGCCATAGCCTAGCAGCCTGAAAGGACAAAGTAAATGTAGAGAACGAAGAGACCGCGCTCGGCAGAAAGCCCTTACTCATTCGTAATCGTGAGAGCGGAAGCAATGCGAGCACAAACGATGTCCCGGGCTCTCTTCCTAAAAGCGAGTGCTTGCTCTCGATTGCCGCTCATTGTAGCCATTTTGTTTACTCTCCGTTTCTCTTTCACTTCTTGATTTATTTTTTGCCCTACGACGCTGAACGAAGAGACAAATCTCGGCGGTGAGGCCGTTATTTGCCTTAATTTTAACCAGAACACTCTTATGCGGATCGTGGCTGCCCTTCCCGCTAGTTTTTTCTTATTCACGCCTTCTTTCTTTTCTTTTTTTTTTTTTCCTGCAGCCACAGCACGAACCGGTCTCCTCAGCGGGCTTAGCGTTTGCGCGAAGGGGCGAGATAATCCCTGCTTGGTGGGTCCCAGCCACCTGCGATGTTGTGCCTCGAGTAGCGGCCCCGCTTCTTCTATAAACCAGGCTGGCGGATCTGTGTAAACACAGAGCACCCTCCCTCCTCTTCCAACTCGTGCGTCGTCTCACATCTCGTCCCCTGGCGTCCACCATGCGATGACATCATGCAGCTAATCTCGAGCACACGCAAAGAAACTGGGCCTTTTCTCCCGCCCCTCTGGTTGACGACGGCCCGCGTTTGCCCCAACGCTGTTTCCTATATATCTGAGGCGCCGTAACTCACCCTTCCTTAAATATATTCTATCTAGAGATCCTACAGTATTTTTATATTCCAGCGCTGCTCTTATTCCGCTGCTTTTCCTTCTTCATCTCTCCATCGCGCTTCGTTCCTCCGACGCCCTGGTGTGCAAACCTCATCATCTCGTCTTTCAGTCCAGCGTGGCCCAATTTGTCGGCCGCTTCGTGAAGCCCGGCCGGGGCTGTCCGCTTTGTTCGCAGAAGCTGTCTTGTTTCCCGGAGCTCAGAGCGGCGGACGACGAACAACACGCTGGCTGTGGTTTCCGCGCCGACGGACACCGCGATGCCGGCGAGTTAGATGTCGCGGTGGCGTCCAGTTTCGTGGCCCCCTTTCGAGATGACGCTCGCTACCATATTGTCGCGCGTTCCTCTAGAACGCCGGAGCGGAGCACGCGTACCGATTGCACACATTCCGCTGAGTTTTATTTACTCTTCGTGCGTCGTATTCATGTGTTTTCCGACTGGTTGTCAAGCAAGACTCGTCTTCGGGCTTCTTCGGCCTTGTCCAGTGTTCCAGAAGAGAACTGTAGACTACGGAACACAACGCCACGGAATTTGTTCACGTCAACAAAACCAGTTCCCGCTTGAACTCATTGTTTCGTTTTCAAAGCGTGCTAGTTTACTCTATCCCTAAGACAGGGGCGTAGCCAGAAATTTTTTTTCGGGGGGGGGGGGGGGGGGGGCACCTCCTTGATTTCGGGGAGGGCACCTCCTTGAAATGGCCATTTTTCGCTATGTATGCCATGGCGAAAAAAAATTTCGGGGGGGGGGGGGGGGGGTGCCACCCCCTGGCTACGCCACTGCCCTAAGAATAATAAGCTTATCGACAACGTAAGTTGAGCAGTTTCAGGAACGACAACACACTGTCAGTGAAAGTAGCGAAAGTAGTGCTCTCTATTAAGTATGACAGAGACTGGCCTGTACCCTATGTGGCCAGCGTGGATGCAAACCGGAGGGAGGTGAGAGGCGTATAAAGGCCCTGACAGATTCTTTTCCTGATGTGCTGTCAAACTTCACAGTAAGTGTAGAAGCTCTAACGGTGCTGAAACTGGCATTCGAGCTTTCGGAGCTCCGTGCAGCGAGAAAAAATGCCGCCGAGTTACAGTTCAAAGCGGGCTTTAGGACAAATGTTTTTTTTTATTTTTATTTTTTTCCTTTTTGTCCTTCTTTCCTCCCCCCCCCCCCCCCCCCTCTTTTTACAGCTCCAGCTCCCCTTACCTCCGAGAAGAGATTATTTAGCGTCATTGCAACCTTGCTTGAAATGGGGCAGACACTACACTCATGTGCTTTATAGATTTTTTATTTCCAGACGGCGATTACCAGCAGGGGCACGCGCCACCACAGGAGATGACGTCCCTTAAAACTAACACGCCAAGGATGACAAGGCGCCTTTGACAAAGATAGGTCCACCTATAGAAACGCCGGCCAGCCTGTCCGAGGCACTTCCTCTGTTCATTCTGCTTCTCCCACTACGTGTTTGCATCTGTCAGCTCTCATCTTGATTTTGGAGTTGCATAACTTTTGAGTTATATAGCCATGGCTGATTAGCTGCAGTTACCTATCGTTAGTCTAGATAAGCTTAACTGATATATTTTTTTCGCACTGTTGACGCGACTAAAGCATGCGTACAACCAAGCCACGCTGTCATGCCCCCCGCGAGCTTATCTTAGAATTGCAGAACGCTCAGACGCTGACGAGAGTGGCTATGCGGGCTTGTTTTTGTGCCATACTTTGAAGGGTTTAGCGCGAATGAGAGAGAGAGAGAAGGATAAAGGAAATACAGGGAGGTTAACCAGAGGAAGACTCCGGTTTGCTGCCCTGTACTTGGGAAGGGGAAAAGGGGCTGTAAAAGGATGAAAGAGAGGAAGAAGAGTTTGTGACAGTAGGCAAAAAAAAGAGAGAAAAAGTTGTGACTGGAAGACACGGACAAAATGAACAACGTACACACACACACTGGCGCTACTGATAATAATAAGTATATTCTTCACAAAATTGACAAGTGAACCTGTTCTTCACACGACGGCCTCGTGAATACCTCGCAGAACACAAAACGAACAACCACGACAAGACGAAATGTTTCCCCTGGCGAAAGGGAAAAATTGGGGGGACCCTTAAGCTTTGCCTTTAAGAGTTGAATGCGATAGCGATATCCTGTCCCTAGAGCGTACTTCAACCACTTAGTGCGTACATGCTATGCACCCACTACGTGGGGTTAAGCGAATACGGGCCGTAAGGTGTGTGCCTTTTGTAATGGGTGACCGGATTCGACCTACGAAATCGCTTTGATAGTCACATGTATTGACGCCGGATGGCAATGTACGCTTGTACCACGCAATTTTACTGGGATATTACATGTTATATTGCGACGCCTATATAAAGGAAGCTTGCGTTCACGAAGCATGAAAGTTATTTTCACTGGATTTCCAAGCAGAGCAAGTTATTTTTACTGCCTTTCCAAGCAGAGGCATGGCTGTGTGGTAGAACACCTGCTTGTCACGCAGACGGCCTGGGTTCGATCCTCACTCGGACCCGGAAATTTTATTGAGATAGCAATTATATGGGCACTCTCGGCTGCTTTTTGCCGTCGCTGTCGGCGTCATGCTCCCTATATGTATATGTCTATATATATATATATATATATCAAAGCCACGAAGAGAAATATTCTCTGACGGGCGGAATCGAACGGGCGACCTCTCGCTCCGCAGCGCGCGACGCTAACCGCTACGCCACAGGAGCGCACATGCTTCAGCATACTAACGGCGAGCTATTTATATACACCATTCGCCGCTGGCGGTACGCAGATCTCGGGGGGGGAATATCAGCGTGTTCTCTGAGAAAGAAAAAGAAAGATAAAGGAAAGACAGGGCGGTTAACCAGCCTTACCAGCAAACCAGGGAGATGGCGCAAAGTGCGCGCTCGGCGCCCCACTCGTTGCGACGTGTTGGCTCCTAGTTGCCTTAGCCCGGGTGTGCTCGCGCGCGCTTATCTTGGGGCGGGGGGGGATAGGGGGCAGTTTTACGCCGTGTTCTTTCGCCGGGAAGATTGAGTTTAGGTTACAGAGCGCACAAAGGTCACTTCGCTCGCTGCAGAGGCCCCGTTTCCGAAAGAAGCGCGCTGTTCCAACACAGGGAAGTAACAACTGTGACACTTGTTAGTTCGCGCTCGTCCTGTGTATACCGGTGCGTATGTTTCGTGCGTTCTTCGCTCTTGAGCAGTGCGCTCCAAGTTTCGATCTGCTTGCCGTTCTTCGCTTGAAATGCCAATTAGTTGCTATCGCATTCATTGCTTCGCCCTTGCGGCGAAACTGACTTTTAGGGGCGAAGCTGCTTATGACGTGGGTCTGTCCATCCTCCGTTTGTTTGTAGTAGCCACTTCTAGTTCGTGAAGTGCTCACTAGATGGCGGTGGTGGCGCTCGCTCCATATATATATATATATATATTCATAATTGCATATAATATTGCTAGATGGTGCTAGTTTTAGTATAGCTGATGACTAAACCTAAGAGATGGTTATTTGAAATACGTGACGTAAAGGGGGGCGGGGTGTAATCACGCGCATCATGCGGAGAAAGTTCCATTCTTTTGTACTCAAAGACAGTGAGGGTTCAGCGCATGATGGGATGAGGTTTGTCACTCAGTTACCGGTTCCCGCCGCACATTTGAACGCGATAGCGTTAAACATGCGCATGATTACACCCCGCCCCCCCTTTACGTACTTGGCGGATTCTAAAAATTTTTGCTGCAGTTGATTTTGTGTGGCAATAAACTATTTTACTGAAGCCATTCAATGATTACTTGTAGTGTTGCAGCGCACCTTTAATACTACTATCACGTTGATGCGATAGCAGGCTCTAACGTAGCCTCTTTTCGGATATAAATAAAACAAATTCAATGAAAGGCAGAGATGAAGAAAACGCGATGCCACCACATATGAGTTGAATGTGTCCCAACTCCCCAAGCTTGTGCTACATAGTCGCGCATGAGTTTGAGATTTCGGACACTGCGTTCTTTCAAAGAGCATAGTCCGTCGCCCTAAAAAACAACATATGGCAGTGCACCGAGAGTTGGAGAGCGAGACAAGAGGACATCTATTATGATTATTTTTCTAATATATTGCTTTCCTTCGGCAGCACGGAACTGCCGCTAGCGGATGTTTTGGCCCGCCTTGACGACAAACCCTTGTCAGAACAGTCAGTGCTCGAATGCCGACGCGAACTGTCTTCACAGAGAAAATCAGTCAAGGCCTTACTGAACTTTTTGCGTGGCAGTGGCCTATTGAATAGGCTATAGCACCCCGCCCTCTTTTTTCTCTCTTTTTTTTTATTCGCGCGTCTACTATCCTCTTCGCTTTCCTTTTCCATTTTTATTTTCCCTTTTCCCTCCCCTTAGTGCAGGATAGCAAACCGGATGCTACACTTCTGGTTAACATCCCTGCCTTTCTCTCTTTTTTATCCCCCCCCCCCCCCCCCCATCTCTTATCAGCTTCGCTGCCAGGGAAGAAAAGTTCAAATTCATTCACTGCGTATGTAGAAAAGTAAGTGAGAAACGTGCTGATCAAGGATCAAGGGCTCGGCACAAAGCGCTCATGACGCTAAGCTTTGGGGCAAGCTTCCCAATCCCGTCGCGACGTCACGGAAAAATGGCAATGACATATGAACTCGCATTGATCTCGACAAAGAACTAAGAACGCGCCGACACAAGGGGCAGGGGGGACACAGCTGAGAGGAAAATAACCCCACTATCGACATTCGAGAAAACGGCGTTGTCGAAATCTGGCTGACGCGAGAGACGGGAAGGGGAACTGTCGTACGCTCGACCGTCGCACTGCGCTAAGCGAGATGAGATCGCTTCGTCGGCAGATGTATTCACACGCTGCTCGTATAGCCGAGAGAGAAAAAAGGAGAGAAACACTCCACCGGTTTTCCTCGTTACAGATCGGCCGGAGAGAAAACTGACCCAGCAGCAGGCGAGCGTCGTGGAGCCAGCGTTTCCAGCGCCTGATATGTGCCTCCCGGGAGCGAGAAGGCAGTGATCCGTGCACGCGAGCTTTCCATATCGTGTGGCAATTATCCAGGCCCCCCGATGTTTTCGAGTCGCATGCCGAGCTTCTCGCTCTGAGACATTAGACGACGAGGCTAAGCGCGCATGCGATGATCGATGTCAGCTAGTCACGAAGCACAGACCGCGGGAAGTAAGCGTTTAAATGTCGACTTGGCATAGATGAATGAAAGTGAGGAGTCAATATGAGTGTCTCAACTTATGTGCACAATTCATGAGTCGACGCTTACAAGACAGTTTTCAAAGTTGAGCTTTTTATTGCAGAAATCAAGTAATTTTTAAAGCAAGCTGACGTACCTTTCTTGAAAGTTTGTTTGGAAAGTGTTTAGAGGAAAACATATGAGTTGCTTTTACAAGCGCACGTAACTTTCTTGAAGCCGGTAAATGGATAGCAGTCATAAATGTAATAGATTGCGCAAAATTTCTGTGTAATTGGAAACATTAAGTTTAACCGACGGTAGTATCGAATAAGGCAGGGTAATGTATCTTATTGACAGCACAGTTAAGTGAAAACAACCTAATATTGCCAAAAAGTATGTGCGACACAAGGGGGGGAAGGATAAAGCAAATGCCGCAAATGTAGCAACGTGAACTAAAGCAAATGCAGCAAATAAAGCAAATAAAGCAAATGTAGCAACGGCATGGGGTTTTCCACAAGCGAAAAAAATAAAACAAGGGATGACAAATACAGAGGCCTAACTCACGTATACCTGCAGCAGTTAGTGTAGTGTGAGCTGGGTCATCGATGCTATACGGGAATTTCGTGTTGCTTCACTCTTTAAATGCACAACTGTCGTTGATTCTCTCATTACGGACTATTTAAAGTGAAGGCTACCGAGAGGTTTGGTGCGCCTGACGCAACTGGTATGAGATAATTGAATGCGCTTACTCTGGGGTGTGGCTACATCCGCAGCTGGCGAAAGCTTCGTGGAGACGACTTCTACACTGACATGGACAAATTAAACAGAACACGCTTCGTACTCGTAGTTATGCACTGGAAGTGCGTTGAAAATGTCTTACACGAACTGCCGCTTCTGCCACTTGTGATTTCTTTTCCGCTTAGTGTCTAAAATTGCGTTCCCCCAGAGATTTCATGTTTCGAATGTGGTAAGTGTCGCCTGCCGATACCATCCCTGAACGGCTAGCCCAACGCGCCGCGGTTCACACCAATTGGTTTCACACCGTATGCATTTTTTCCTAATGTTTTTTGTTTCTTGCGCTATTAAATAAGTAAGCGTGTGCCTTTACAAATGAGTATTACATTCATCCGAACCAGCCGAAGAACGGAGAAGCCGCTGGAGCCAGTCTGCTAAATGAAATTTGTTTATTGTTGAACGGTTTCTTAATGTGTCCACAACATTCACAATGTAAAGCTTCTAAAATAGCGCTTACGTCACAAAAGTTATTAAGAACCACGGAAACCGTTAAAGTGAAGTATGGCTTCTCGGCGGGGAAGAGATGGTGTGCGCTACCCTTCTTTTATTCTTCCACAGCCTCTTACCCTTTCCCAAGTTCAGGATCGTCTACTGGAGATCTCATCTAGTTTAGCCTTTTCTTTCTCTCTAACGCGTACAAACGTCAAAATAGGGGTGATGTTCTCTGTAAAGGGTGTTACTTTGCAAGCATACTAATCTTGCGGGAAACCCAGAAAAGCTGCTACTTCGGCGCATCGAACAACAGCCCAAGGAAAAGAATATTCGGTGATGACTGCCAGCGCCTACGCAATAGAAAGATGCGTAGATCATTTTGTAGCTGTGAATCGCATGGCTAACCCAACCACACGAAAGTTTTTGATATTGATTGTTCTAGACCTGACGGCACCCAATACATTGTTCAACTTGAGAAAAGCACTTTGTTCCTGTCCGAATATTTTATCGTCACGTGTGCATGACATTGAGCAATCGCTAAGCACAGAACATTCCTGGATCCGACGTTTCGACAAGTGGACTTGTCTTCGTCAAGGCAGCAACTTTTTTTACATTGTGGGAACGACGCACACCGGCTACCCAGCGATACTGACTGCCAAGAAGCATAGACGCAGCACCCACGTTCGGCGACTGCTGTTGCCCGAGGTCATGGTCTTCGCTGCGTTGCCCCGTGTCCCGTGGGACGACCCTGCCGTATGAGGGGCTAAATAAATGGTTGTAGTTTGTTGTGATTTGAAGCCTCCGCCGACTTTCCTTAACCAATTTTTTTATCCCAATGCGCAGGCAGTAAAGCAGATACATTTCTCACATTTTCACTCCGAATACTGCTGCCCGTATCTTACACATTCTTATATAAAAAAAGTCCTTATTATGAGGGAGTTCGTGCGCGTTATTAGTCATAAGCACAAAACAGCGCCAAAAGATGGCACGAAACCTAAGAACACAGACCAACTCTTGTTCTTTCTTTCAGTCTCGTCTTTTAGCGCTGTTTTTTTGCTTATAGTAATAAACGAGCCAGCCCAAATCCGTAACTTTCTGCAATTATTACTCAGTAGTTAGAAAAATCTCTATGTAAACATTTTAGTGATGCGTCAAAATATAAGTAATAATAAAAATGAGTACTTTCTTAAAACACAGACCAACAAATTATGCAAAGTGGGTTTCAGCTAAACGGTGTTTTATCTTCGTGGCATCGACACACGCTAAATTGTTTGTCAAACAAAAAGCAAATTTCGAAGCAGGCTTAAATCTTCTCCGCTTGTTATGCACGTTATCATCGAATGTATAAGCTGATTTTTTTTTCTTAGGCTAAGAAGGCCTCAGCGAAGAGACGTGAAATTGGAATCTACACCGTGAAAGCACTGTTGACATTTTGTCAACACGATTACCGCCGTGTGCAAAGCTCAGAAAAAAGAAAAGGCGAACAATCTTTCGAAAGAAGAGCAGTGCAGGCGTGCAATGCAGCTTCAAAAGTTTGTCGTTTGTGCGAGCCGACGAAGCAACGAACCGAATTTCCGGGGGGAAAGGTTCAAAGTTTAAACGTGATTAGCGCGCGAGCGTCGCAATGTATTTTTTTCCTGTCGCTTTGTGGAAACCTTTTCACGAAAAGCCGCCGCCTTTTGCGCACCAAACTTAATTTAAGCCGCGCCCTGTTTTTCCCGTAGTCTCCTTAGAGCTCAGCGGGCGTCGTTGCAAAGTTGACGCCATGCGCCCTCGGTTTTCGTCTTCACGTGGTTCTCATATCCGTCTTTGCTGCTGACCTCAACGTCGAATTTCTTCTTCGTTGATGTTCGCTGATGTTCGTTTCGAAGTTTCCGGAAGACAGTGGTGTTTTTTTTCTTTTTCTTTTTTTTTAAAGAAATCCTACGTGACCGACAAGCTGTAAAAGGCTGCAAGTCACTTGCAGGCTACGAACTAATGAAGCACGAAAGCTTGAAACCCGGCATTCAGACTTATAAATTAGCAGGAGAAGAGAATACGTTGCAGGTGAAGACGTTCTGTTTTAATTGGCACGTAAAACGGGAAAGGTCAAATTAGTGCAATGAATTACCCTACGAAAATGTGTGGAGAAAATAGCTAAAGGAAAATGGCGAAAGGAAATCGCACAGTCTATTTCTTACAGGACAGAATCAGAACAAGCCTGATGGAGTAACTGAAGCTGGTCATTCTTGCTTATTGTTCAGATAGATGAGTTTTTACCGCGTGTTCCGAATCAATTAATTAATTCTGATTTCCCATTGAGCAGCGGAGGAGGGTGAGTAAAAAGCCGCAGAGAGAGGCCTTCAGAACTCTCATCCTTCTGTGAGTCGCGAAATACAATGTTAAATAAAAGGTAGGAAGCGGAAGATGGAAGCTTTGCGATTGAAAATTCGTAAACGGGGGGGGGGGGGGGGGGGGCGGCGACGTTTCGACAAGAGTAACTTGTCTTCTGTTGCAGCCTTGAAGAAGAGAAGTCCGCTTGTCGATACATCGCCTCCAGCACACACCTTGTCGTTTACGAATTCTTGATCGAAATACATTGTTGTGTCACATGGCAATTTATTCGAATATTTCCTCGCGTACTGAGATAGAACCTCTCGAGTAACTACACAGACGCATGCATGTGGAATATATTCATTATTCCTTGCCACGGCAGCGTAATATGTTCAAATTTTGTTCTTCTGTGTTTTTGTTGGCCGACTAAGGCTTTAAAAAAATTTTTGTTCAAAGAAAATTCATATATTCATGAAGATTTGTTTCGAAATATGGTCATCTACAGTGAGGAAAGAAGTGTAAATTTAAGGGCTCGCTTTTTTCTTTGTTAGACACAATATTAATAAGAACTAACCGACAATGATGTTACGGAAAGCATAGGGATGTTATTAGTATTAAGTGTAATGTAAATCTGAATAAAGAAAAGTGGACGAAAAGATAACTTGCCGCTGGCAGGGACCGAACCTGCGACCTTGGAATAACGCGTCCGATGCTCTACCAACTGAGCTACAGCGGTGGCCATCCCTCCGTCCACATTATAATGTACATAGTTCCATTTAAACTTGGGAGTGTCAGTCAGCTCTGCAAGTAGCCATGACGGCAAGTGTGGAACACTCTTTTTCAGCCTGTTGGCGTCACATAGCAAGTGGTCTTATTGCGAGCCGGCAAGGTATCTTTTCATTCACTTTTCTTCCTTCACAATTACATTACAATTACTTCTAATAACATCCCCTATACTTTCCTTGGCATCATTGTCTGTTATTTCTCATTACTGTTGCATCCAGCAAAGAAAAGCGAGCCCTTAAATATCCACTTATTTCCTGCATTCATAACGAAGGTCTCGTTCTGGCATACTTGATGCATTCAGGTAGTATGCGAGGGATTATTGGTCAGCTGCTGGCTCGTAATAAGATCACGTGCTACGTGACGCCAAAAAGCAGAAAAAGAGTGTTCCATACTCGCCGTCATGGCTACTTGAGACGCTGACTGACACTCCCACGTTTAAATGCACATATATACCTTATAAAGTGGACGGAGGGAAGGCCGCCGCTGTAGCTCAGTTGGTAGAGCATCAGACGCGTTATTCGATGGTCGCCGGTTCGGTACGCGAAGCGTAATGCTGAAGCGTATGCTGATTTTTCATTATTATTATTATTTTTTTTTTTGGCTTTGAGGCAAGTGTTACGAGGTGGTTCGACGTTAAGTGCAGTAGTTATGTGCACGTCGCGGTCTCACCCCGAACGTCCACTACACTGGCGTCTACTGGTGACTACAATGGATAACTTATGGTCTGGCATAACGTCAGCACTCACGTTAGAGCACAGACGTGTAAATTATAGAAACAAAGTACGCTTTATGGTGGGACTATGTGAATATGACACGTAACTTACGTTAGCGTATTCCCCCGAGGTCGAGCAACGCTTGAATATAGCTGAATCATAGGAATACGAATGTAATAATTATTAAGCTGCTATAAAAGTGCAGTCAACATTGGAAACACAACTGACGTCAAACCGGCATGACATCTGTGTCGTAGGCTACCATGTAATGTTTATTGCTTTTATTATAAAATAAGGTAGCCAGCACTTCAACCACCATTGAAGTTGCACCAACCTTACGCCGCAATATTGTCTTTTTCCAAAGAGTTTCAAGACCTGGCATGGCTGTGTGGTAGAAAACCCGATCGCAACGCAGAATGCTTGGGTTCGATTCCTGCTGAGATACTGACTTTTGGCTTTGCATTCGTCGGGTCTACGCTGCCGATGTCAGTTTCTCTTAACGCTCTCACATCTAAGTTAAAATGTCTGTCCTCGGCATTCTGAGGTAGATATAAACTGTCAATCACCTGTGGCATATACCCGCGTACCGCGGCCCGTGGTATACGGGTATGAGCCACAGCGTCTGGAGGAAAGGGTTTGACGACGTACGCTAAAGGATTTTCACGTCATTCATGCCGCGACCAGACAGTCATATTCCTCAAACTCTCTTACCTTCCCATACCAATTTCGGTCTACACCAAGGTAAACAGGCGATTACGAGAGCACCTAGACGTAGGCGGCTAGATAGATAGATAGATAGATAGATAGATAGATAGATAGATAGATAGATAGATAGATAGATAGATAGATAGATAGATAGATAGATAGATAGATAGATAGATAGATAGATAGATAGATAGATAGATAGATAGATAGATAGATAGATAGATAGATAGATAGATAGATAGATAGATAGATAGATAGATAGATAGATAGATAGATAGATAGATAGATAGATAGATAGATAGATAGATAGATAGATAGATAGATAGATAGATAGATAGATAGATAGATAGATAGATAGATAGATAGATAGATAGATAGATAGATAGATAGATAGATAGATAGATAGATAGATAGATAGATAGATAGATAGATAGATAGATATAGAAACGCTCGAAGTGCCTGCAGTTCGTAAAGAAATGCTTCGCATTTAAAATATATGAAACACGCTGTCCTGTTAAAAAAAGAAAGTATAGAAAACTAGAACCGTTAACTATACTAGCTATACTTTTCGTGAGTACGACATGCTTAGCACTGTTGAAATTTGGGCTTGTTGATATATACTGAAGACGAGAAAAATAGCGCTGAATGAACGGGGACGCAAGAAGAAGACGCGCAACGCAGGCGCTAACTTTCATCTTCAACGACATGCTTACATTAAAAAAAAATATTACGCTGACCTTGGAAAAATTGTCGCACCTTAAAAAATACTATTTTCAATAAATGTTGGTCGCATTTCTAAAAAATAAAATTTGCTAAAGCAGATGTGCATGACCGCAAACAGAGGAACATAATTGAAAGGAGCAGCTCATTTATTTAATACCTTGTTGGCTGGTTTTTCAGCAAAAAAAAAGCTACTGCCCGCAATGCGTGAGTATGATCGTGCTAGTTTTGGTCATCAAAGACTTTGCCTGCAAGAAATAAGATTTAGTCAAGGAACCAACAACTAGAAGAGCAAAAGACCAAATATACTGAGTCCACACAAATAAGAGCTTTTCTTTTCTTTTTGAGTAAGGTAGCACACCCTTCGAACGGCTCGACATTTCCAAAGTGACAAACGCTGTGCAACTCGCCAGTTTTCTTCGGTGCCTTGTTTTCCGTGTGGTTTCCTGAAACGTCGTGGCCTGCTCAGCGGGAGAAGTATGGGCGAGCGGAATTAAGATTGAAGATGGAGAACCACTAGTAAGAACCGCAGAGCAGCTGTCCTTGCACCGGCAGCTTCGGTTGATTCGAAAACGAACGGCCTGTCGCCGATGTCAAGACTAAGCGAAGCCTTCCTTCGGCGACAATTAGCCGAGTCACGGCGATGGCTCCCGAGGGGCGGTCTTCTCTTTTACTCGGGAGATCAGCAAAAAGTATTTTTCTTAGAAAATTAGTGAGGCTAGAAAGCAAGACATTGACAGTAGACGCACGAAGAAATGTCTATGCCAGTAGCTGATTTCCCCCCTCTTTTTTTTCTTGAATTATGTACACGAAGTTCCTACACCCCAGAACAAAACTAAGTGTTACATAAAGCATGGTGGTGAATTTTTTGCGAGAAAAAAGAAGAATACAAACTAACTAAAGCTTCACGTTTTCATTATTTGCAATGAAAGACATATCAAGTGACAAAATTGAACACTCTTGATCAAGTCATTCAGTATTTGACGGACCGCAGTGAAGCTGAATCTTGTACAATTTAGTGTAGGTGGCACGTTTTAAAGGAACACCGAAGAGAAAAACATTTTTTTTTCATATTAGTAATTTATTCTATCCCTATTCCAAAATCCCCACGCTTGCCGCAAGGAGTCGCTTGGTGAACAAGAAAACACACAAAAAGAAAATGCCGCTGGCAGTGCCACCTTGAAGTTCCTGCACTAAACGTCGTGACGTCGTAGACGTTGATGCCATCGACTAGGTCTTACGTAGCTTCTAATCAGTAAAAGTGAAGTACGTTGTCCTTTTAGAAGACCCTAGTCTTAACATACCGAATTTCAGAAAAATTCGTTGAGCCAATGTCGCCAAAATACGAAAGATTCAGCATAAAATTCGTGACGTCACGAGCGGAGATTCCACGCAAAATTTGAAAAATGAGACATTGATCGTGATATTTCTTCTCCATTAAGAAGTCTATGATGGCGAAATAAACGACATTAGGGTTTTCAGAGTACAATGTATCAATCCAAACCGATTCACTGCTTCGCTTTTATTGTCCCTTGAAATAAGAAGCTCTATTTGAGATGCCATCGGTTAGCTGAACAACAGCAATAGATAAACGAGCAAAACCAACCGGACGTTTCATATGAGAGTAAGTATTACTCCCTTAAACAAATGATATCAAAGCGTTCATGTAAATACCCAGCGTACGAGCAGTTCTTAGAGGATATTTGTCGCTGTTGTGCGATATGAACACGCGTAACATAGAATGAAAGTAAATGAAAATAGATCTTGAAGTGACTGTTAGCTCTTAGCGCATGAAATGACTCGGAAAGGCGGGAGAAACACAGGCGCATACTGTAAACAACGCCTATTTGGAGTCGAGCAACCACCTTCGATAGGCAACACGCTTATTGCAGCAATTAGGGTGATTATTGCAGAAAACGCCACGTTACTTTTGAAAGTTGGTTCTTAGATTCGAAATAGACATTGTTGGATGTTTGATCCTGTGCGTCAACGTCCCTCTGTGTACTCGTAATTTCGTGCACTGAGGAAGGAAGGAGGAAAACAGAAAAGGCTGAAGGCAAGGACGTTAGCCAGGAAGAGCATCTGGTTGGCTACCCTACGCTTGGGATGGGAGGAGGAAATAGACAAATGAGGAAGAGGAGAGAGGGAAAAGAAAGAAATGAGCAGTGTTCAAAAGCTACATGAATGTGATACCAACGCGCCAAAAACACTACGTGACGGTTAGCTGTTCCTCGGCGCACTTATGTTATTTCATGAAGTATATCAGGAAGCAATCTGCATGCATTTAATTTGCATGGAGAATATTCTAGCTGCGTCACCTTCCACCCGGATAGTGCAGGTGCGATGAATGCGCATAATGTTCAAAGTCACAGGCATTATTTGTTTGTAAACCACGTGGGTCACCGTAATCGCTGTTGCATGTTTAAAGGATAACAGACCTACACAAGCGGCCGTGCAAGCCCTCGAAGACTGCTGGCAGCGTCAGACGTTGAAAGTGGTATGGTATCTTCCCGTGTGCCTTCAAGAGCTGCCCGAGTGGCATTATTGGCGTGTTCGTTCCCTATGGCGCCGCAGTGACTTGGAAGCCACTGAAACGTCACATGGTGCCCTATCTCATGTGATGTATGGAGAAGGCATCGAATTAAAAATAGGGGCGGTTCGTACGTCCCGCGAAGCAGTGCTGATAGCACAGATTGTAGGGCTGCCTTGGAGTCGCTGAACATCGACCATTGTTCAGGTGGTTCCCGAGTGACCAAACAAAGTGCAGTGCGCAGAGCAGCTAGTTCCGCAGCTGTCTACGTCGTGGGGTGGTCAGTCCTAAAGCTGTTGGTAATGCTCTTGCTGGGACAACCACTGCACCGGACGATAGCTGGAGGTTTGTGGAACCATAGGTATATATATGTACACTGTCCGCATACCTCTTCATGCAAAAGAAGCAGAGGAAGTGTCCGCCAAGTTTTTTCATCAGATGCTTATGCCTGTGCTAACGCGAGTAAGGGGAGGTGCCTAATTTTGAATTTCAAGATGAGTGAGATACATTAACGTGTGCGGATAAAGAGCAGACAAGGCTGAGATTTTTTAATAGCTGTAGAAAAGCTTCTGCGCTTCTAAAAGTTTACAGAATTGGTAGGGCACACTACTCTGTTGAAAATGTCAAGGTAACAGAAACTCTGCAGGTGCTTTCCTGAAATCATCTAGGGGAAAAAAAAAAAGCATCCCCGTTCGAGTGGTTTCGCAATGATCCGTTTACTTTCTCTCACGTATCGCTTCTACTGCAAGAAGGAATCATTGCACAAGCTCGACCGTACCTGCTACGTTATTGTGGCATTTGTTGAGTTTTCTATGTATAATAACTATTATGTCCGGAGATCGATTTTTATTCAGTCTTAGGTATGGACGAAGTTCACCGCTGTATCCAATCAGAGATGTTCGGCGAGCGCGTATGTAAAGTAGAATTGCTTATAACTGAGCAAACACGCTTTCTTCTATAACTTGACTATAAAACACGATTGCGATTTCTTCAAAAGCATAAGCTCTCTAATTATTCTGTTCCTATCTCAACGACGTCTCCGTCATCTCCTTACGCGATGATTATTCAGAACAAACGCCCGTTCTTGCTAATTTCGTTGTATGAGCAATTCAGCCCTGAACGTCAGACATGACAGTCGGTCAAGTACGCTAACAAAGGGCGCCTATGTCTCAAACTTTCAATGAACGGTCGCATGTCCAAACTAAGCAAACATCGCTTCATTAACCATGTTAATGAGCTCCAATTTTCCGAAATAATAAAAAAAACTGCAAAATTCTCGCAGCAACTTCCTGCCATTTTAAAGGGGTACTGACACGAAATTTCGTGGCCGAGATAGCCTGCTGGATCGATTCCCGTGCACATGCGTGTACCATCTGCAAAATATCGACAGCGGATAAAGCTTGGAAGGTATTTTATATGAATTTTGAAGTTCGCGTGCGCGATCCAGCATTCTAGGCCGCACCTGGCGGCATTGACACCCTCGGAGATGACCCGAGGTGACCCCCCCTACTTCCCCTACGCAGCCGGTACAACAGGTTATGATGACGTCGTAGCCGCCATTTCTGTTTTGGCGCGCTCGCCACTGCGCTGTTGGTGACTGCTCGGCGGCTGCTCGCGAGTGTGTGGCCGCGGCCAAGAGGAGGCGTTGCCGCGGCGCGCGCGTTGAAAGTTTTGTGTTTGGCGACACTACAGCTTTCCCCTTTTCCTGCTCCCAAGGACTTCTTGATTTCCCTGTGCTGCCTGGGCTGCAGTGACAGGCCACAATGCCGAAATCCTTCTGCGCTGTTTCCTTCTGCACGTCGAAGTCGGGATCAGGCGTATCGCTGCATACGTTTCCCCGCGACGAACCTCGGCGGCAGAAGTGGATCGAGTTCGTGTGCGCTTGTGGACGTCAGGGAGTATCAGGACTGGTCCCCCGTGCAGAACAGTCGCGTTCGCGGGCTCTATTTCGAGGCGCATTGCTTTACCACAAAGGCGCCGGACTTGGCGTACATGGGTCTTCCGACTCGACCCTGTGCATCGCTCACGTCTGGTGCTGTGGTGTTACCTAGCTTTTCTCGGTACCAACAACTTGAAGGGCATCCACAATGTTATCAATTGATTCAATCAGATATTGAACGTAGAAAAAGAGAACGTACTTTGGCTAAATGAATTGCCCATGCAGGAACATTTGTGCACGAATGTGTCGGGTCTTACCATAGTACATTGCCGACGCGAGGTTCAGCGTGGTTCGTCGTTGCTGGTATCGCTGCCGCTTTCCCGACGAAGCACTCCTCGCCAAGCGAGTCAAACCTGAAGTTATTCGCCACGTCGAAAATTCCTTCCATCCCCGCCGCAAGAAAATCGTCGCCATCAGAGACGACACGATGAGCCCGACGACGACAGCGAGGACGAAAACGGCGACGACATCACGCAGCATGTGTGACAAGCGAATGCAAGCAGACGATGCAGACCGCGCGGAAGTGCGTCACTGTTCTGTGTGCTCACGTGACCGAGCGTTTCACTCGCTAGGTGGTGATAGTTGCACCCGGTGGCTTGCCGTTTTTGGAGCTCTGTCAAACCGAAACTGAGGCTTTGTGTCGGTAATGAGGAGCTTGGTAATTAATTATCTGTCGCGCGCTGCAGCAAACGATGTGCCGTGTTATGAATAACAGGCCCCCAGCAACACATCGCAGCAAAAAAAAAAAAACGCGGGGCGAAAATTTTTGTGTCAGGACTCCTTTAACATTAAGTTGAAATAAAATGTGTGTGTTTTCTGTTTTGTTCTAATGTTATTATGAGCAACTGCTTTGCAAGTGTTTCTCTTTGTTGCGTAGCATGCGCAGAAAATCGAATCCAGTGAGATGTTCTTAAACTTTGAAAAAAATAATTTGTATAAAATAAATAGAGCTTAATGCGAGAAATATGATGATTATTATGTCAACATGACGATTTCCATTTTGGAGGACGCATTTAAAAGCTTCGCCCGAGTTCATAGAGCGAATTAAATAATAGCATGCCATTTGATGGTGTCGACTGTGAGTCGGCAGAAGGCGTTTCAAACACGTTCATTATTTTCAACTCATTCAGAGGCTATGCAATGTGCACACTAAAGGCTTTTTCCCAATGCACGACTTGTTGCTTTTTATATGTGGCAAAGGGAAGCAGGGTAACAGTTTGTATTGACTGCAATCTGGGCGGGTGTTCTGCCCGACATGAAATGCAGCATAATTTTTTTTATTCCGGTTTTAAATGCAAGACATTGCTTAGCGAACCTAAGGCAATTTGAACATTTCTATCTATCTCATCTATCTATCTATCTATCTATCTATCTATCTATCTATCTATCTATCTATCTATCTATCTATCTATCTATCTATCTATCTATCTATCTATCTATCTAGCTATCTATCTGTCTGTCTGTCTGTCTGTCTGTCTGTCTGTCTGTCTGTCTGTCTGTCTATCTATCTATCTATCTGTGATAAATAGATAGATAGAGACAGCGTATTCCTGTGAGGTCGTTGATCGACCTCACAGGAATACGCTGTCTCTTACGTCAAGTGCGGTCATGCAGCCAACAACGTGTCAGTGTCGCCATATGTGACTCAGTAATCGGCGCTTTGCGCAAGATGCCTCTAACCAACGTGACAAGAGGGAGAAGATGAAGCGGTTTAATTATTTGGTGCATAATATGAATTCGCTGCAAAGCTAACTCTTTTGCAGTAATATGAGAGATGGACCATAGGCCACAGTCTGAATTAGTTCGGTGTGAAATCATGGGAATGCAAAGGAGCTGTTCCGTGTTATATGACAGCTTTCAGCTTTAATTATATTATTTCACAAACCTCAATGTGCGTAGAATACAGTGTTTAAAATATTGAAATGTTGCTCTGCATGCAAGTATATCCAGCTGCAATTCGAATGTTTGTTCTTGGGGTGACACACACACGCGCGCGCGTGCGCCCGCACACACACACACACACACACACACACACACACACACACACACACACACACACACACACACACACACACACACACACACGCACGCACGCACACGCACGCACGCACGCACGCTCGAAGCCGGCGTACAGCAGGACGTCCAAAGATCTCCGTGAACGTTGTCGTGAAATCTGACCAGGTGGTGAAATCGGTTCGATGATTTTTCGTACCGCAGTTTTGCGACGTCGGTTAAGTAGAAGTTCAGATTTGTGAGCTTGTCGCTGGCGTCCCACTTATTGTAAGCGGCCACCAGCTCATACTCGGCAAGCCAGCCTTCCACGTCGTGGTCATCTGTACCACTGAATATGGGAGGATCGCGCTTCCGGAGTGCGCCAGGGCAGAAGACAGGCGTAGGTGCGGGATCAGGAGTGCCCTGAGACGTTTCCCGAATCAGTCATCGTGACAGGTCGTGGTAGTGTCCGGCTGCGTAGTTCCAGCAGTTCCAGGGGTGAAGACCAGACGTACCCAGCACCTCCGCCAGTTAAACGAGGGTGTTTTAATGGCAGGAGTCGCGGCAACTGGACACGGATTTTCCTTACTGCAAGGGCTAACAGAAGCGCGGGCAGCGATCGCTCGTTGTAGTCTTTTAGATGCGAAGCATCTTAAGCTCGGAGCTGTGTCCGTCCTTTCTGCGTCCCGCGTCCGGTCACTTTCTCATGAAGTATGGGAAGCACCCACTATGCGAACCAGAACACTGTAGTACTATAAGGCCGTCAACCACCATCCACAGTCACAAGAGTCCATGGCCGAGAGCCCAGAGTGGCCTCTTAGCAATGGCTAGGCAAGTGGTGGGTGCAAGCGAAACAATAACACGCACTACCAGTGGTGCCTGTCCGCCCACGTTGACTCCAATTACCTTGACCTCGCTTGCATACGCTTGCGGGAAGCTTTTTCTGTCCCGTCCTTCCCGCGGCCCGCGTTCCACACCCCCTCTCTCTCCTTACCTACGCTCTCCCCCCTTTCTCTCCTCTAGGAATCATCTACCTCTAGTCCTGTTGTGTGTGTTTCTTGTCGTTCGTTTTTTCGCGCTGCTTCTATTTATTTGCATCTACTCTACGGAGCGGCGCCAACGTCCCACACCTCCAGAGCGCATGCGCGTCCCCTCTCTCTCCTCTGCTACGCTCCCCCCCTTTTCTCTCCTCTAGTAATCCTCTACTCTACGGAGCGGCGCCCGCGTCCCGTTGACTCCATTCCTTGATCTGGCTTGCATGCGCTTGCGGGTGCTTTGTCCGTCCCTCCTTCCCGGCGTCCCACACCCCCTCTCTCTGCTCTCCTACGCTCCCCCCCTGTCCTCTCCTCTAGGAATCCTCTACTCTACGGAGCGGTGCGCACGACAGGTGGTGCGACAGCTGCATACTCCGCTGGGCGCGCCACAGTAGTTCCACGGTGTGAAAATGCTGGAGCGAGCGCGCCTCATTCTCTCTCCTGTGCAGCTCCGCGATCAAGACGAAGAAGACGCGTTTCCCAAGACCATTGTGGTTTACAGTTCGACGTTCCCACAACGGGGAAGCTCAGTCGACTTCGCTCCAACCACGCAGTGAGCGAAGTGAAACGTTTGGGACTATGACGTTGAGACGACGTGGATACCCATAAAACCGCGCCACGTGACGCTGACGATCCACCGCAAAAGCGGTGTCGCGTGCAAACGAGCACAACTACCCCTGGTCCAGGCGAGCGCCATAACCGTACACAAGTCCTTACTCTTCCATCATATACGAATACTCGAAGACGCACCCACAGAAACTCATCTACGTTGCCCTTAACAGGTGCACCAACATTCAGAACCTCTACCTGACTAACGCTGCCGGTGACCATCGCTTCCACCACAAGAACGGACAACGTGGACAAGAACATGATCGACGAATTGAAACGCCTCGACAACCATCGTCTCGACATCGTCACTCAGCGTTACCTCCGCGCTTTCCGAGAAGACGGCGACCCCGAAACTGAGTTCACTATAGCACCGCTAAACAGCCGGTCCCTCAACGCACACGCCAGAGATATCGAACGTGATCGCATCCTAACCAAAGTAGACGTGCTCTGTCTCACAGAAACGTGGAACGACGCAAGACCGACGATCAACGGCTACGAAGCGATCGTGTGTATTGAAGAGGCAGAACGTCCTGCCGGTGGTGTCGTCCATGTACGTCAAACGCCATCTCTACGCAAAATCCCTAGATATACAACATGCTGGCCAGGGACAAAGCGGAGTGCACTCGGCCGTTAGACTCTACTTTGACAACGACAACAACATCGCAATCATAACAATGTATCTCGCACCCAACATCTCCAGAGGGACCGTCGAATGGTACGGTACATAAAGACACGCGCCCTTCGTACTTGCGGGTTGATTTCAACGGGAATATAACGACGAATGATTGGCTGGTCCACCACACGCTAGAGGTGTACTCGTTGCGATGCATTTCCTACGACCATAAAAAATTTCCCCATCTCCCGTTAAAGGGAACCATGTGTGGATGCGAAGCAGCGGGGAGATGGTTAGCTTGAGCGGGAGAAACGTCGCCGCTCTCGTTTCGCGGCCCGGGCGCTGCACAGGAGAGAGAATGAGGCGCGCTCCGTCATTTTCATACCGCGGTGCTCCCAGCGGAGTATGCAGCTGTCGCACCACCTAGAGGAGAGAGCGGGGGCAACCGTAGGAGACGAGAGAGAGGGGAAGCGCATGCGCTGGGGGGGGGGGGGGTGTGGGACGCGGGAGCCGCTCCGTAGAGTAGAGGATTCCTAGAGGAGAGGAAAGGGGTGAGCGTAGGAGAGAGGGGAAGAGGACGAGTATGCGCTGTGGGGATGCGGTTTCCGTAGAGTAGATGATTCCGAGAGTAGAGAAAGGGGGTGAGCTTAGGAGAGCAGAGAGAGGGGGGAGGGGGACGCGCATGCGCTGTTGGGGGGTGTAGGACGCGGGACGAGGGCGCCGCTCCGTAGAGTAGAGGATTCCTAGAGGAGAGAAACGGGGTGAGCGTAGGAGAGGAGAGAGAGAGGGGACGCGCATGCGCTGTGGTGGTGTGGGACGCGTCCCACACTGTCAACCTGGGTTCTGTCACTGCCAACCTGTCAACCACTGTCAACCTGGGCGACAGACACCACCTGCCTAGCCATTGCTAAGCAGCCTCTCTGTGCTCTTGGCTATGACTCTGGTGACTGTAGTGGTGATTGACGGCCTTATATTGTACTACAGTGTTCTGGTTCGCATAGTGGGTGCTACCCTACTTCATGAAAGTGGCCGGACGCGGGACGCGGGAGGGACAGACATAGCCCCAAGCATAAGATGCTTCGCATCTAAAAAACCGACCACCATTAGGGTAGACCTGATCTTCGCAAACTTCACAATGAAAACTCTCGAAAAGCAACCCTTGACGCTACACTTCACCGACCACAAGGCCGTCGTCTTGAAAACACAATAAAATTACACAATCTCCCGCTAAAGCTAACCATCTCACCGCTGCTTCGCATCCACACATGATTCCCTTTAGCGGGAGATGACGCAATTTTTAGATGCGAAGCATCTTATGCTTGGGGCTATGTCCGTCCGGCGTCCCCCGTCCCGCGTCCCGCGTCCGGCCACTTTTTAGATGCGAAGCATATTATGCTCGAGGCTCTGTCCGTCCCTCCCGCGTCCCGCGTCCGGCCACTGTCATGAAGTAGGGAAGCACCCATTATGCGAACCAGAACACTGTAGTAATATGAAGGCCGTCAACCCTAACAGAGTCATCAGAGTCATGGCCGAGAGCACAGAGAGGCTGCTTAGCAATGGCTAGGCAGGTGGTGTCTGTCGCCCAGGTTGACCCCATTCCTTGTGTAATGGCCGAGAGCACAGAGAGGCTGCTTAGCAATGGCTAGGCAGGTGGTGTCTGTCGCCCAGGTTGACCCCATTCCTTAATCTTGCTTGCATGTGTTTGGAGGGGGCTTAGTCCATCCCTCCTTCCCGCGTCCCACAGCGCATGCGCGTCCCCTCCCCCTCTCTCTCCTAAGCTCACCCCTTTCTCTCCTCTAGGAATCATCTACTCTACGGAGCGGCGCATGCACGTCCTCTCCCCCCTTTCTCCTCTAGGAATACTCTCCTCTACGAAGCGGCTCCGGCGTCCTCTCCCCCTCTCTCCTCTTGGAATCATCTACTCTACGGAGCGGCTCACGCGTCACACACCCCCCACAGCGCATGCACGTCCGCTCCCTCTCTCTCTCCTCTCCTATGGTCCCCCCCCCGTCCTTTCCTCTACGGAGCGGCACGAACAACAGGTGGTGTGACAGCTGCATGCTCCGCTGGGGGGCGCCACGGTAGTTCCGCGGTATGAAAATGACAGAGGGCGCGCGCCTCATTCTCTCTCCTGCGCAGCGCCGCGATGAGCGCCCGGACCACTGCCGTGAAATGAGAGCGGCGACGTTCCTCCCGCTCAAGCTAATTATCTCCCCGCTGCTTCGCATCCACACATGGTTCCCTTTAGCGGGAGATGGGGAATTTTTTCCTCTCCCGTGGTCAAGCCACATGGCCACTACCTTCATTACAAAACATTCGCAACTTGCAAATATTCATGCAGGGATGCTACGGCTGTTTCCTTCGCCACATGCTGCGCCTCACTGCCGAAGTTGGTTAGTAGGACATTCGCACATCCATCACGAATGTTCACCAGACCTCTTGCCACGTATATTCTCTTCTCGATTAGCAGTCCCATGTTTCCATCTGCTAGTCCATCATAATCACGGAAAACGTCACTTTTCACAAAAACTGTCACACTTGAACGAGGCGGCATGGTCCCACCTTTGTCCACAATACGGAGAGGTGAAACCACTGGTTTCTCCGTTTGACACATGGCGACAGCGTTCTCTGTAGAAAAAAGGGATGTTAGATTCGTGCAAGTCGATGTTTGCCTGCAAGAAGTTCATGCTTATGATCAGCACACGAGAACACTCGGGGAGAACAATAAAGCTGCCGACATACACGAATCCTTTTATCCCTATTTTTGCTGTGCACAATCCCACGGGGCTGACTAAGTGCCCTCCGGCGGTACGTATCCGAGGTCCGGTCCATTGAGCCAGCACCTTTTTGAACTTCTTTGCGAGCACGCTACTGACCGCGGAGTAGTCCGCACCAGTGTCTATTAGCGCAATAGCCTCGCGGTCGTCAATGATGACTAACAGTTCGGAGGTAACGTCAGCATTACTGCACTTATCCGTCGTTGCGTAACTGCAGTCTTCCGGTCAGGGTTAGCGATGAAGGGTCTTCAATTTTCTGAGTATTAGCGGCATTGTCTCCACAGGTCCCTGGCTCTAGTTTTCCAGCCGTAGGCTAGGTAATCGACGTCTCGGGAAACTTGATGACGGTCCAGGACTCGGCGACCGATCGCGCATTGGTGCTGTGGACCGCGACTCCCGTTGCTGGGTGTCCTGAAGCGTAGGGCGCTCAGACAGAAACTATTAAGGCGGAAGCCTTTAATGTCTCATGCTCACGTCCGTCCGGTGTCCGTCCGTCCGTCTGTCCGTCATTCCGTCTGTCCGTCCGTCCGGTGTCCGTCCGTCCGGTGTCCATCCGTCCGTCTGTCCGTCCATCCGGTGTCCATCCATCCGGTGTCCGTTCGTCCGTCCGTCTGTTCGTCCGTCCGTCTGTCCGTCCGTCCGGTATCCGTCCGTCCGGTGTCCGTCCGTCCGCCCGTCTCTCCGTCCGTTCGGTGTCCGTCCGTCCGGTGTCCGTCCATCCGACCGTCTGTCCGTCCGTCCGGTGTCCGTCCGTCCGTCCGTCGGTCTGTCCCTCTGTCCGGTGTCCGTCCGTCCGTCCGTCTGTCCGTCCGTTTGTCCTTCCGTCCGTCCTTCCGTCCGTCCGTCCGTCTGTCCGTCCGTTTGTCCTTCCGTCCGTCCGTCCATCTGTCCGTCCGTCCGTCCGTCCGTCCATCCGTCCGTCCGTCCGTCTGTCCGTCCGTCTGTCCGTCTATTCGTCCGTCCGTCCGTCCGTCCGTCCGTCCGTCCGTCCGTTCGTCTGTCCGTCTGTCCGTCCGTCCGTCTGTTCGTCTTTCCGTCCGTCCGTCTGTCTGTCCGTCTGTCCATCCGTCCGTCCGTCCGTCCGTCCGTCTGCCTTACGTCTCGCTGCGAGTTCGCGGTAAAAAATTAAAAAAGAAAACGCACACACATTCCGGTTTGTGTGTTATTCCACTGAGAGTGTAAAAGATAAAATACATGGCAAAGTCAGTGGAATGGCCACACGCTTTTGCCGAACACACTTTGGAATGCACAAAGTGTCGTTCAATTTTTCCATTTCCTAAGGGCGCTCACCGTTCCGAGGGCAGGGTGCATTGACTGGAAAGCCACGCAGTACAACTTGACGATAATGACAAGCCCGATAAAGGTGACCTGCCTCTCCACAGTGGTGGCATAGGGGCCGCCGGTCTGCAGAGCGCCATAGATCGCTCTTTCGGGGTCTTGCTTCCGGCACGGGCGGTGGCGTATTGCTAGGAAATGTCGAGGGCGTAACGGATAGCTTGAGCAAAGCTTGTGCGTCCGAGGTCCTGTCGTACAACATGCGCGTACGACAACTGAGGTTGAGGTTCCGGTTGTGCGCGGTGCAGTACCTAAGGCTGTGGTTGAAGAATTGCTTGCCGCAATTCTTCAATCACAACGTCCTCTAGAGAGGGCATCGCTGGAGAACCTTGGGTGAGATGCATTCTCTGCAGTTCCTCCTTTACGACAGCCCTCACCACTTCCCGCAGGACGTCAATGTTGCTGGTGAGGGTTGCTGACAGCGCTCTAGCTGAACAGGCGTTTACGTCCCTGTTGTACTGTCGTGCACGCTGCTGCAGTGTTCTCTCCATTATCGTTGCCTCTGATCTAAACTCTGCCACTTTGAGCGGTGGATTACGCACCAGGTTTGCAAAAATCTCGTTCTTCACTCCGCGCATCAGGTGCCGCAACTTCTTCTCTTCGGCCATGTTTGGGTCGGCTCGGCGGAAGAGCCGCGACATGTCTTCAATGTACACGGCCACGCTCTCGTTGTTCCTTTGGTTTCTTCCCTCAAGAGCGGCCTCTGCCTTCTCTTTGCGGTCCGTGTTCGGGTACGTAATGAGTAAGGTCCCTTCGGAAGTCGTCCCATGACACCATTGACGTTTCGTGGTTTTCAAACCACGCACGCGCAGAACCCTAAACGTTCAAACTAGCGACGCGCTCGAAGCCATCAAGTGAGTCCTCGGAATCTTCGAAAGTGTCGCCGTGGAAGACCTCTGGTGTCCGGGGCGAATCCACGACGATATGGGATGGATATGGTGTCGCTTGAACGGACATCGTAGAGGCGTCTGAGCTTGCGGTCTCCACTGGTCTCGATGAATCGAAGAGAGGGCCAAACTCGGACTGCTCACCACGTAGGCGGCGATTCGTACGTTGGTGGACAGGCGTCAATTCCACTGGCTCCAAGCTTGGGGGGGTCTGGACTAAGCTCCCTTAGCCTGTGGTAGGCTTGGAATCATACCCATCACCTCCACCAGAATGTTACCAACAAATACAACGCCTGTTAGTAAAAACTGTTTATTCAAGGGCGAACTTGTGCCCGTGAACATCAGAAACACAACCTAATACAAAAATGTTCCACGATAGCCAGTACGAACCTCGTCGGCCTCTTCTTCTCTCAACCAGTCGCGAATCAGTCTTACCATGAGCCGCCAGTCTTCTTTTAGCACGTGGTGTGGTGGTACGCGCAGCCCGCCGGTGCATTGCACGCTTTGCTTGTCATTTCTTTGGCGGCATTTACAAACGCAGGAAACGAAGTGCATCTTCGGAGGATGACGAGCAACTTATTGTACAATTGACTTTCATTGGTCCGCGTTGCTTTTAACAGCGAAGCTGTTTTTAGTCGGCGTTTTCATGTCCGGGGGCCGTCTTAGATAGTAGATTGTAGTGACATTTATCCCCCAAAAACTGGGTGAATCCCACTACATATATGTGGCCCTCCTCCCACCACACCCACTACTGCACCCGCCACTCCTCCCACTTCATTCACCCACTTTATTCCACTTCATTGCTACTTCATTCAACCCTGTTGCATGCCACCAGCTCCGTTGTTTGATCAATGTCCGCCAAGCGGAGCTGGCTGAATTCTTTAATCAAACCAGTAAAATAACAGCAATTTAAAGAATTAAGGGTGCTGGTTGTCGCAGTCGTAGTACGTGCATGTTTTGGTCAGCTGCGCACTCGGAAAGCAATAGTGCGTGGAATAATGAACGAAGCTGGAAAGTTATTTTACGACGTGCGGCATTCAGAGTAAAATGGTTATGCTTTCTGCTCGTGCACTAGTAAAAAGCAACGCACAGAACGAAGATGTAAACAATTGAACTAGCTCACCTTCTTTTTCGTTTAAATGCGTAACAGAGCTTGCACTCAGGAATCAAAATAGTAGAAAGAGGTAGAGAAACGTGGTAAATACAGGAAACAGCGCGAGAAAACCAAAAATAAAAAGAGAGGGAAATGAATATTGTGTCTGACATTTGCATAGCACAGCTTCTGTAGAGCGATGTTGCTTTGTTTCAGGCTCTACGGGTTCGCTTCGTTCAGAAACCCGGTGAGCGAGGCAGCCTAATGTAATTAAAAGTGTGGCGATGAAATGGTCTGTCTGGTGCTGGGAACACTCGAGGCCCTGTGAGCAGTGCGCGTTCAATTTAATGGGATCAAGCGGCACCGCGTAACGAGGCGTGGTCCTTGTCAGCGTTCCCGGCCAGAAAAGCGTGAGAGAGGGGAGAAGAGGGAGGCAGAGGCTAAACGCCACGAGCACATATTTCAGCTGACGCCTTCGGAGTTAGAAGGTTGAGAAAACATGAATATCGAGAGATAGTATGGAGGGGAGGATTTGGAAAACTACGGCGGCGTCAATCATTTACGTAAATTACATTAACTAGAGAACTAAGCGCAATGAACTAAGTGCTCGCAAAAAAAAAAAAAGGTAGCCTATAGGTGTGCGCTACAAACAGAAACAACACAACGACTATCAACTGAAGTTTACTGACCAATAAAGTTCACTTTGTAGTCACGGCGTTTGTCTGTGTCATTATTTTCGTTCACCCAACAGCGCACAAATTTGTTCCCGCCGTTCTTGGCTGTGTGCTTATTTCACGCCATCAATATCCAACAAGACGTGCAAATCTCAGAGTGTACGAAGTCGTCTCCCAAAGTACGAGGCCGGGGCAATGGCACGAGTTTACGCTTTATCAGTCACATAACTTCAGTTAAAAAATATCTGCTCCGGAATGAATTTATTAGGCTATGGTAATCTTCGACTCCACTATTCCACTGCGCCGTGCACAGGAGCAAGCAGTAACTAGTACTGTTGGTGAAAAATACAAATCGCTCTGGTGTTTTCACCATAATAAGGCAGGTGAGATGGCTGCACTTGGAATTAGGTGTGTCAGAGAGATATCGCGATAAACGAAGGAGAGATTAACCAAGCTTGGTTCGGTTGGCTACCCTATACGTGGGGTCGGGGAAAGTGGAATAATAGAGAAGATAGAGAAGCAAGAACAAGAGAAAGAAAGAAAAACAAACATGGTTGATCCCTCCATCATAGGAATCGGTATAACACGAAAGTAAAACGTGCCTGTACAGAGGTAATTGAATGTTTACTGTACATTGAAACAGGAGAGTTTGCACAACGTATAACGTGGATGCACCCATGTTGACGCTTGGTGGTACATATCCATCCCGCGACTAACGTCCATGATCAACGATTAAACAAACCATTCTGGTAGCTGTAGATGTTAACGACGAGAGCGTAATCAGAGCAAAAGGCGTGAAGCCAGAAGAGCGTCGCTATTGGGGCGCAGAACTTGGGCTAAGGTCGCCATCCCGCGTCATGTTAAAGTGTGATTGAACGTACGCCACGCTCGGACTATACTCTGTTTCACAAGCTGCTGGCAGTGCAGCCAAAGGTAGAGCTCTCTCGTCCAATCAGGGCTGTGTGAGCACAGCAAATAGTCCCTGAACTATTTTAGCAATCCAGAACTATATTTGCACACTACAAACCCATAACGTGACAGTATGGTACGGATTGATGTTTTAAAGCGTCCAAACTGTTTTAATAATTCGTGAAATTAATAGAAAAAGCCCGCATGGACGCGGCTGAGCGGAGGCTTGTTGTGAGGTGGTGATGCGCCACTTTTCGGCAACATGGCGTCGCCCGAGTTGGTCGTGTGTCTGCAACGCGTCCCACAAACTGTCGCCGGTGAGCCATCCATCGAGTGTGGGTGATTTTGCCAAGCTAGCGAAGCAGATAGCTTTAAACGCTAGCGCTTCGCGTCGAGTGCGGGGAAAGTGCAAGCTTGGGTTCACTCACCAAGAGGACGGAAAAACCTATCCAGGTGAGCGAGCGAACGCTCTATCGGTGGAAAGCGCTGGCGGGGAACGCGGGCAGAATCCTACCACCGAAGAAGCGTTTTATTCGAAAGGCCGTGATCGGGTGAAGAAGCTGGACGATTTTGACCTGAGCGTCTTTCGATGGGTGGTGTACATCTTTTTTGAGAGAGGTGAAATTCCAACCATCGCCAAAGTGGTGCAGCGTTTAGAAAAGGACGAGACGCTACCGACCGTGTCCACAACGACGATGCAGAGGATGCTGAAGCAGCGTGGCTTCAAGTACAAGGAACGCTCTCGGAACGCATTTCTCATAGAAGCGAGGAGCATTGTGCAACTCGCCGCCGGTTTCAAGGTGCTGCGACGCCAAATACAAGTTGTGATGAGGACGATGAGATGTGAGCCCTCCTAACGGCCTCATGACAATCATTGCGTGGTGCGTACAGGACGGGATCATTCAGTACTGTTGCAGTGAGAGTAGCAAACATAAAAAAAAAGAAAAACATTTTTTGTGTCGAAAAATAAAGCATCGGATTGATTGATTCCATGATTCGCTCGTTAATTGACTCAATGATTCACTTAAATTGATTGATTGAATGATTAAAGTAAACATTTTTTTCTATACCCGTGGCGTAAGCAGTTCAAAAAAGCTCTGATGTGACGAAAATTCATAGGAACAAGTCACGCTAAATATTAATGGACAAAGCCGGTTCCTTTGGAATGGAAGTCGGCCCGTCCAAAAATAAACAGAACAGATCAAGATGGTGCCAAGCGCCACCTGCTACAAAATTAAAAAAGTTAATTAGTATGGTACACATTTTTCCACACAGGCGGGGCCACTTGTCAGATTCACGGAAGCGACATTCGCGTAGGAACACAATTATGTAGTGCGCTCTGTCGTGATTGGCTGAGGGCGCACGTACCTTCCACTGTACTGCCAACAGCTTGTGAAACGGAGTATAGAGGAAAACGCTGAGTGCGTCGTGTCGCCCTAGTAGCCTGGTGGCGACTTTTCTCGGGGCGAGCGTAAGCGAGGAACGCGGTATTACAGCCACTGGAGGGAGGCGCGCGTCGCATTTTTGGTTTGGATGGATGATACGAGCGAGGCCGACGCTTAGGCTAAGCGTCACCACCTCGCGTTGCGTTAAGGCGTTGACAAAATTGCCCTTGTACTGAAAACACGTCAACTGATACGGACGCGTAGCAGGTGCTAATCGCGGTAGACACAGTAATGATGGATTACTTTACTGCTCCAAGAGGGCGACACCACCCCGCTGATGAGGAGCACTGTGATGTAAGTGGTAGATTTAAAAAAACCGCCAGGCCTGCGCGGAACGCGCAGCACAGCTACAGCGAAAGCTGGGAGAGCGGCCTTTTTAGAGCCTTTAAAAGCCCGCTTGGGGCAACTACTACAAGCGCACTTGCATGGTACCCACTACGCCATAAATCATCATAGTTTTTGTGTAGTGGGGCACCGTCTACTATGCCATTATTCGTCATTGTTCAGAAAAGCGCGGTGCCCACTACACTCTTGTAACGCATTATGTGCACTTTGTTGATGCTGTGGCTGACGACGATGAAGAATTTTGCCTGATGCTTTTGTAATGGGTTGGAGCATTGAACGCCCCACTCGTTACGCAATTCGCATTGTGTGACGCCTGGTTCTTACTTTACTGTTCTAAAACGCTTTAAAACACGTTAACGCGATTCCTTACCCGACATGAAGCCTGAATAGGGTCAGTTTGCACCGCAGTTTCAAGCAGCTCAGTTCCAGGTCATGATGTGCTGAAACGAGTGCGCAAAATGTATGTCCCTCCAAATACAAAAACATTCTTCTATAACCTACATACTGAAACGCTGCCCGTAAAAACATGGTTAAAAAGTAAAGGTATTTTTGTTTCTTCTGTTAACTGCCGCCTATGTGATGTGCCGGAGACAATAGAACACTGCTTTGTTAGCTGCAAAGACGCTATTCTGTTCTGGGATGTCCTTCAACGGGCTCTAAAGAAAAGTTTTGTAATCAATTCTTACACTATACGGTATCTTTTGCCAACATCACTGGATGAAGTGCCCTTTGATATGTTTTTCCTCATGGGTATGCACAGCCTATGGAAGACACGTATGCAAGACCGCAACGCAGAACCCACCATTTCTTCGAGAACACATTTTATTAGGATGGTTGTTCACCTAAAGGACATTTATGAGGAAATAAATTTTGAACCGAACTGGTACCCCATCTTGCTGAGGTGCTTGGCCTCACCATCTTTTGCGTATGACATGATTTGATGAACTCTCGCTGCTCTAATGCACTTCGCTAGTCGTCGAGTGTTTCCTTAGTAACGCCAGAGCGCTTATTGTCGCTGTGTGATTGTACTTGTTTCAAACTATTAGTGCCGTTTATGTTCATTCTAACAAACATTTTAATAAATACCATGAAAGAAAAATGTTCTGCAGGTGTTGCACTGCTCTCGTGTGCACATTCAAGCCTTTCACAGGATATTTGCTTCTTTTATTTGGTGCTCTTCATGGGAACCCATGAGAAGAGACAACCTTTTTCTTCCACTTGGAAAGGGTGGCCTCAGCCTAGTTCATTTGTTTGCGCGACAGTTGGTGTTGCGATTTTTTTACCTTAAGGACGTGCGTCACCCCTTTCTTTTAGCGGTTCTTCGAAACCGTCTATGTTACCACCTCCCTTTCATTTATGTCACAACAAACGTTGCTAAAGAATCGCAGTTGTGGGGATTCCTAAAAGAAATTGTCGATACTGTCAACTTTTTGAAAGCCAGGTTTACTTTAGAATATTTATATAATATTGACAGAACAACGCTAACCGCTGCACTTTTGAACAGCCTTTTCCCTGAACCTGTTTATCGACTACCATATTCGCTTTTGTCTGGTCATGATGTATTATTCCGTGTACGTAGAATGTGTATATCTCCAGCAGCTAAAACGTTTTTCTTTAAGCTACACACCTCCACTCTACCAGTGAAGACATGGCTTAATGAAAAATCAATATATGTGCCCTGGACTGTAAATTGTAGACTCTGTAATCAACCTGAGACGATAGAGCACTGTTTCATCCATTGTCGTGACGCATTTTATTTTTGGGACATTCTAAAGAGAACAATCAGAAAAGACCTCCCTATCACAGCTCATGGTATTAGGTTCCTCCCTTTCAAAAAGAGCCTCACCAATAATACACCATATGATCTGTTTATGTTATTAGGACTTTATTCGCTGTGGAAAAGTCGCATGATTGACAGACACGCCGAGCCACCACGATCGACGAGGTCTGTCTTCCGAGAAGAAGCTGCTCAAGTGCGCAGTGTTGTTGAAACCTTTGACCCCGTTCCAGAGTGGCTTGCACTTCTAGACGCTTGTGTGTGTTTGCCTGACTTTTGAAGTGCCTCCTACTGTTTGGAACAACGTAGGCGTTGTGCATGTTAAAACAATTCTAATGTGACGAATTATGTTGTGCGTAGTCCGCAACAATTACAGGTAATGATTCCATGCATTAAAGAGAAAAAAAAAACGGCGTAGCTCAGTGGTAGAGTGCTGGGCTGCCACGCATAAGACCCGGGTTCGATTCCCATGCGGTCATAGGTGTTTTTTATTTATTTAGTTTTTTTCTTATTTCGTGCGATATTGGTTACGGACACCGGCGGCGGCGGCGGCGGAAAACTACGGCGCAGGGACGACCCTTGTTGTGATCTCATAACAGCTTTCGCTGTAAAAGCGCATTCGTAAAGCAGTCAGTCTGTGGCCGTGGCGCAATGATAGCGTGCTCGGCTTCTGTTGTTGCAGACCGAGAGTTCATACGTTCGATGCCCGTTGACGGAACTTTTTACAGCGAAAGTTGTTATGAGATCACAACAAGGGTCGTTTCTTCGCCGTAGTTGTCCGCCGCCGCCGCCGCCGGTGTCCGTAACAAATATCGCACGAAATAAGAAACAACTAAATAAATACAAAAAACATCTGTGGCAGAATGGGAATCGAACCCGGGTCCTCTGCGTGGCAGCCCAGCACTCTACCACTGAGCTACGCCGCTGCTTGAAACTGCGGTGCAAACTGACCCTATGCAGGCTTCATGTCGGGGAAGGAATCGCGTTAACGCGTGTTCTAAAGCGTTTTAGAACAGTAAAGTAAGAACCAGGCGTCACACCATGCGAATTGCTTAACGAGTGGGTCGTTCAATGCTCCAACCCATTACAAAAGCCTGAGGCATAAGTCATCATCGTCGTCTGCCACAGCATCAACAAAGTGCACATATGCGTTACAAGAGTGTAGCGGGCACCGCGCTTTTCCGAAGAATGACGAATAATGGCATACTAGACGCTTCCCCACTTCACAAAAATTATGATGATTTATGGCGTAGTGGGTACCATGCAAGTGGGCTTGTAGTAGTTGCCCCAAGAGTGTTTAAAAAATGCTAAAGGCTGCTCTCCCAGCTTTCGCTGTGGCTGTGCTGCGCGTTCTGCGCAGGCCTGGCGGTTTTTTTTCTTTGACATCGGCTCGCCTAAATTTTTTTAACTTCATTTCCGGTGACGGAAATACGTCACTGAAGTCTTGGTGGGCCCCGGCATAAAACACTTTCTTGTTAAAAGAAAAGGAAATGAACAGTTAGTGAGAACACACACACCATTAACTCGCGCTGGTAGTTCACAGACGCTCGTGAAGTCCGGTCACCTCCGGTAGCTCAGTAGGGTTTTCGTGGCTTTGTGCATGCCCGAAACCATGGGGCAAGGTCCCAGGATTTTTAAATGCGAAGAATTTCTTAGCGAACTTCGGCGACTTTGAGCGTATCTATCTATCTATCTATCTATCTATCTATCTATCTATCTATCTATCTATCTATCTATCTATCTATCTATCTATCTATCTATCTATCTATCTATCTATCTAGCCGCCTACGACTTTGTGCTCTCCTGGCCGTATCGTTAATGGGAATTTATACCGAATTTGGTATGGCATAACATGACTGTATGACGAACATAAATGGCTGGTCATATCATGAAAATCATGACTAACTTGTCATGAAAAGTATGATTTACATGCCACGCTCATGGCGCGCTCGCGGCCGTTTCGTTAGCTTGACATACACCAAATTTGGGATTGAGTGAGATGACTGTATGACGAACATAAATGACAAGTGGTAATATGGAAATCATGACATGTCATGAGCGACATGACTTGCATTCCACGATCATGGCGCGCTGGCGGCCGTTTCGTTAGCTTGATATACACCAAATTTGGCAGTGAGTGACATGACTGTATGGCGAACATAAATGACAAGTGGTAATATGGAAATCATGACTTGTCATGTGGGACATGACTTGCATGCCACGCTCATGGCGTGCTCGCGGCCGTTTTGTTAGCTTGAGATACACCAAATTTGGTATTGAGTCGCATGACTGTATGACGAACATAAATGACAAGTGGTAATATGGAAATCATGGACATGTCATGAGCGACACGACTTGCATTCCACGCTCATGGCGTGCTCGCGGCCGTTTCGTTAGCTTGATATACACCAAATTTGGTATTGAGTGGCATGACTCTATGACGAACATAAATGTCAAGTCGTAATATGGAAATACTGACTTGTCATGTACGACATGACATGCATTCCACGCTCATGGCGCGCTCGCGGCCGTTTCGTTGGCTTGAGATACACCGAATTTGGTTTTGAGTGACATGACTGTATGACGAACATAAATGACAAGTGGTAATATGGAAATCACGACATGTCATGAGCGACATGACTTGCATTCCACGCTCATGGCGTGCTCGCGGCCGTTTCGTTAGCTTGATATACACCAAATTTGGTATTGAATGACATGACTGTATAACGAACATAAGTGGCAGGTGGTAACATGAAAATCTTGGCATGCATGTCATCTACAATGCCATTTACATGCCACGCTCATGCTGCGCTTGCGTCCGAGATCGCTAGCTTGACATACACCAAAATTGGTATATCACGACGTGACTGTATGACGAACACAAATGACAGGTCGTAACATGTAAAACATGACATGCAAATTATGTAAAGCATGATTTGCTCCTTCCTGGCTGCTTCGCATTACATCGATTCCCACAGTGCGTGGGAATCTGCCGGATTTTTTTTCTCATGGCAGGTCTTGTCCAAGACGACTTTGGCTCCTAGAACACGTCGTTTAGTCTGGTAAGATGGGCAGTGGTATACACATAGAATATGCACAATCATCACCTCACAGCCGTATAAGTTGCACGCCGCACTGCTGACCATTCCAACGAGATGAGATTAATGAGATTATGCATTCGTAAATGCCACACCCAACCACATGCGACCCAACAAAGTTGCATTTCGACGGGAGAGTCCGGTTGGCAAACGAAGTCGAAAATTAGGGTCAGTAGAATATAAGCTCGAGTTGGAGAAACCCTGTGTATTCTATTCTAAAAGTGTGACGCTACGAGCAAGCGATTGTAATTATCGTGCCGAGTCAGATATAAACCGGTACGGGCATCCGCAGGTCTTTTTCATGAGCAGACCGTGCAGCTTCGTCAGCGCGGTAATTTCCGACAATTCCGCAATGGCTCGGCCAGCCAACGAAATGTCATATCGTGTCCTTCCTCGAGCGTTCGGTGGTAGTCTTGCCTTATTCCCATTCACTAGCTGCTCGTTTAATTCACGCCGTAAGCCAAACTGCAGTGTTTGTAAGGCTGTTCTCGAGTCACAAAAGACAGCCCATTGATTAGGTGGCTGCCGAGGTATGTACTTGACCGCACCTTGAAGCGCTGCATGTTCCGCTGCTGTCGACGTCGCGATGTGGGATAAGTTCAGTTGTTTTGGTATGACGCCAGATGGAACAACCAGTGCTCCGATAGAGCTGTTGGAATTACAGTACCCCCCCAGTGCGAAAGTGCACAGAAGTGAGTTCTTCATTCCGTTGAAAAGTAAACCATCTAGACGGGCTGCTGTTTTTGTTAATGTCGAGCTGTTGGTAAGTTCTGGTGACAAAATGTGTATATGATGACCAATGAGACCTGTCTAATGCAAAACATTTAAGCTCATCTAGAAGATCGTTTCTCTGGAGGCTGCAGGGGCCGAATTCACAAGACTTCTCCTTTGTAAGGACATTGTTCCATTGGTCTGCCGGCCTCGCTAAAGATATGCCCCGCATCGTGATTGTCTGAAATAATCTCTTACAAACATTTTTCGCGTAACGTATTTTTTTGTGAATACGGGCTCATAATTTCATCTACCCACGCTGGGCATGAGCGGCTTCGTCTTGTTCCGGCCTTTCAATATGGCTAACATTAATGTTTCTTCCATTGAACTTGTGGCTCCCCAGGCAGGATCAAAACAAGACAGTTTTAGTTGCCTTACCCATACTTCCAAAGAACGTTTTGGATTGATCCCTCGTATGACCGATGTAGTTGTACGTTTTTCGGCCAGAGGAATTCTCAAATGTCTATGCAAGCACAATGGCTTAAAACAATTTAGCTTCTTTTGCTTATCTTTAAACATTCTGCCCAACAGAATAAACTAAATGAAAAACGCACAGCACCTAGCTCTCCGTGCCCTTACTAAAGTCAAGATGAAGTTATTGAAGCGATGAGCTGTCGCCACCAACCTTCTTACGACGCTTGCCGGCCTTAAAAAAAAGCGCATTGCTTAATATCTGTCTCCTAACAACGCACATAATGGGTGACGTCCCGGAGTCTCCTTTCTGTGTGTCCAAATAGCTTTGAGTAGAGTCCTTTCTTCGTTCAGTTCTATTTGCTATAGACTACATCCTTGTCGCTTAGATGGGAAACTGACAAACTCCGACGGCCGAGGTTGCCGAACAGGTCGCAATAGCCTTGGCCCTGCTAGACGACGGGAGAACAACAATATACAGCGACTCAAGATCGGCAGTCCGAGCATTCGCTAAGGGCACCGTCTCAGGAATCAGCCTTGCGGATTGTACGAGATAAGGAAGTTAAGAAACACACAATCGTCGTTCCCCGCTCACATGGGACAGATCGAGGGTGCTCCGTCCAACCTCAACGAGTCGGCCCACAGAGCTGCGCGAGGGTTCGTCGACCGCGTAGCTATCGAATGGAGCGGCGATGAGGTTCAGGACAACAAAGACCCTCCAACCACGTATAATGAACTCACCAAGAACTTTTATCTGAGGAGGCGAAAGTATCCGCCGCCACACAGTAAATTGAACAGGCCTCAGGCGTTGACACTCACTCTTGCAGGTCGGAGCATATCCCAGTCCCACAGTCTTGCACAAGATCTACCCAGAAATTCAGACGTCAGACACTTGCGTGCTTTGCTCAGACTTTGCCAGCTTAGAACACATGCTCTGGCGGTGCCCTGCGTTACGGGTTCACGAGGACGTTACATCGTCCAAGTGGGATGCTGCGCTGCGCAGTCCGAATTTGAAACAACAGCTATGGGCAGTCCAACGGGCCCACGACGTGGCGGAGAGGCAAGGCCTATCTGTCCCGACGTGGGAGCGGCCCGCTACGTGCTAGCTCACGCCCCGACGGACATAAATAATAATAATAATAATAATAATAATAATAATAATAATAATAATATCTGGGGTTTAACGTCCCAAAACCACGATATGATTATGAGAGACGCCGTAGTGGAGGGCTCCGGAAATTTCGACCATCTGGTGTTCTTTAACGTGCACTGACATCGCACAGTACACGGGCCTCTACCATTTCGCCTCCATCGAAATGCGACCGCCGCGGCCGGGATCGAACCCGCGACCTTCGGGTCAGCAGCCGAGCACCGTAGCCACTGTTCCACCGAGGCGGACGACGGACATAAATAAAGTTTTCCATACCATACCATACCATACATCTTTGTCACTGCTACACAGTTTCTAAGCTATCGGGTAGGGACACGGCCTGAAACTTTCGTGTTCCCCTACACTTCCCATGGCTCAATATTTCTTTTAAGTTAATGAGCAGGATTTTTCGGGTTAGGAGAAGCCTAATGAGCTGGTTTGTTAACAGGAGGTTAGTCTGCCCTCGGTAATTTGACCGTCAGCGCAACGCGTCGCGTAACGTGAATGACAGAAAATTACTGCGTCATCGCTATGGCTGGCGTTAGCGCCAAGTAAACTCGTGTCGCTCGTGCCATCTTGTTGCAATAGTCTAAAACAATCGAGAAGTTTCCCAAACATTGCGGTGCGGCCTGCGCCGACCGGTGGTAAAAGTTTTACAGCGAAAGCTGTTATGAGATCACAACAAGGTTACCGTAGTTGTCCGCCGCCGCCGCCGCCGCCGCCGCCGCCGGTGTCCGTAACCGCTATCGCGCGAAATAAAAAAAAAGCGAAAAAGTAAAAGATGTCAAGGATGGAACGGTGTTTGAAACTGTGTCCTCTCCGTGTCCTCTCCGGTGTTTGAAACTGTGTCCTCACCACAGAGCCATGCCGCTTTTGTTTTTCTGACATGGTATTTATTACAAATAAGGTTTATGTATATACATAGCGTACAAAATTCTTAATGCCGCTTCCACAAATGTACAATAGGCATTACAAAACAAATTCTATACAACACTGTGTTCTAAAAGGGTATTCCACAGTTTATGAACGAGCCATGCCGATGGTCGAAACTCCTGCGCACAAAAGCCCCACAGAAGCGTTATGTCGAGGGAAGGAATCGCGTTAACGTACGTAATATACACCAGAACACAGCGAGTTCAGTGTGTGCCACCATATTTAGGCAGCACGTCGCGCCATGCGCAGCGAAGCAAGAATTGAACTGCCAGGTTAGCAGGCGCTCCGCAAATCAAACGCGGAACTTCCAACCCCGAGTCCAGCTGTAAACATGTTTCGCGCTTCTCCTCTCCTGAATATTTGTTCTGTTTTCTTGTGAAACGTCGAGAAAACCTTCCTCGTCAGTCCGGAATGTCTACAGCACGTGCATTGCAGACAGCGGAAGCAACTTCTTCAGGTACGTACTATCGCGATGGAAAGGAAACGCGAACAGCAGAAAGCGTGGCTTTCGACTCAGTCGACCTGCGACATGCCTTGACTGTCGCTAGGCAAAACTTGTGCTTTCAGCCGGCGTCACCGTAGCGGTAGAATCCTGCACCTGTTTGTGCTCACGCGCCGAATGTGCTTATCATTTGCGAGTCAAGCCTGGAACTCGGAACGCACACGCGCTTACAAAGTGCCAGCCAGAGCAAGATTTTATAGTGCTACGGTGACGCCGGCTGAAATCATATATTCGCCTAGCGACCGTCAAGGCATATCGCAGTTCGACTGAGTCGAAAGCCACGCCTTTCCGCTGTTCACGTTTCTTTGCATCGCGATAGTACGCCGTTACATTTGTACTAAACGTGCGCAGTGTGCGGGCACGCGTGAGTCCGTAATATCTCCTATTATTGCCTTGTAGCCTGCGACAGAGTACGGCAGTGATTTGGTGCCGCATACTACAGGCATACTGCACGCAAAATTACTGCTGTAAAGCGAAATAGCTGGCGTTACGCTTGAATACACGCAGTAAGTGTACTTACTCGTACACTTCTACTGGGCTCGTATAGTTTTTCCTGTCGATTGTAATTATCCACTGGCAGCGGAGCTCGGCGTTTATCGTTGTGGATGAATATCTGTGCAATCTGAAAACACTGCACCGGCATGATTCCCGCGTCGTGTTGCGATCTTCACAGACAGTGCTGAGTAATATCTTCCTCTTGCGCTGATTGTTTTCGCATCCAAAGACGGCGCAGTGGTGCCCAGATTACTTCTTGTAAGCGGGAGCGGCGTGAACAGGCGTTTTCTCGCATTTTAAAGTCCCAGAGATGCAGCTTGCCGTGTTAACCTTGGCGCCTTGCCGTGGATACACGCCTTGGCAGTTCCCGAACAACGTGGCGTCAGGGTGCCAGAGTATGCCGCCGGGAGCCTAGGCGCCTGGGTGCGATATAGGCGTGCTCCGGGGAGCTATTCTCGCGGTGTCCACTTATGGTACCTTCGACTGGTCGTTTGAGAGCGCTCTGACTGTGTTTGCAAGTGTTCAATTCAACAGCTTTAAAACTCTTCAACGAGAACAAGCTGTTATGCAAGTCATGTTTCTCCTTCCTGATCATGTTTTGACCTGATAATGTTAGTAGCAACGCTTAGTTGCTATTTTACGTAATTTTTTCAGCGCCTGCGGAGCGCTCGAAAACGACCAGTCGAATGTACCATTAGTGGACATGTGCACTTCAGCCTCCACTGATTGGCTAAGCTCGGCGAGAGGCGCGCCGTCTGTTTCCGGTCTTTCTTCCGCAACGTCATTTTGACGCCACGCAGCTTTCACAACTCTCTACACAAATGAGAAAGATGGAATGCGTTTCGCCGCAACGAATGCTGCCCCCCCAGAGATCCGCTTTTGGACGCACATCTCTGAGGCCGTGCATGAACTCTAATCACGTTAGCCCTTGAATTAGGTTTAACGCGGCCGCCCGCCTGACGCACCTGGAAGGTCGGTACGCATTCCCTACATCGTTCTTCAAACATCTCAACACGTGCATACGCAAGTTCAGACTTGTCAAGTTTGTTTAAGAGTCCAGTTACTGTACATTTCGTCCACTTTCTTTCTCTTTATGCTGGGAATGTGCTGGCGGGTTCGGTGCGTCGACGTGGTCAAGAGCGCCATGACGTCACGGCTCGCCGCTTTTTCGAGTAAATGAATGCACTCCTGCCGAAGTGGACATGTCCACTAAGTGGACACCGCGAGAATCGCGCCCCTGGTGTATAGGCTCCGTGCAGACGTAACTCATGAAGGCGCCTCTAGCGGCGACAAGCGCAGATTTGGAAGGATGTTCTCAGTCGCTCGCACAGTGGAGCAATCGTGAACGACGCCTTTTCCGATGCCAATGCTTTTCGTGCTTTTCTCGCTTGGCCAGGGGTCACAGCGACGGTGCGTCCGCGCTATCAATGCGATCAGTACAATCGCTGCTGTCATCTGTTTCAAGCTGCCGCCTAGTTTGCTGCCACAGAAGCCCGAGGGCGATAAGCTTTGATCGTTTAGTGTGCCAAGCGGCCCGCGCTACACGAGTGCAGTTTCGTTCAACGGGCTTGTCGCATCCGTTGTCGCTTTCGCCAAGAATTTGATGTGGCCGCGTTCGCCTGAGGGTGCACGAAATCTGGCGAAAAAAAGCACACGCGCTAACACTGCGGTTTCCTAACGGCTGCTAACAATTTACTGTCTTTTGAAAGCAAACGGGAACGGAAACGCCTCAAGCGAAGCACCAAAGCATGGCGCAGTGGCTTGCCGCCGCTTGCGTCGTCTGCTCCCGTATCACACCAAATCTGCTGCCGTTGCCGCTTTGGCGCTGGAGGCAGCGCGCGACTGTGGCGGCTCCTAACGTATGCACGGTGCCCATAGCATGGTAGAAGCGTAAAATATAGGGGTGTGCGAATATTCGAGTTTCGAATTCGAATCGAATAATACCTAATCGAATAATTCGATTCGACTTTCGAATAGCTGGTATTCGAAGTTTCGAATAATTCGACAGGGCGAATATTTAAAATGCAACAAAGGCCAGTGGTGCACGTTGGTTCGGGTGGGTGGCTAAAGCAAACGCTAACGACGTTACTGTAGGCCTTTCGTTAAAACTTGCACCGATATCCTGGTTCAAAAGCGAGTGCATGTTTATTTTAAAGGAGATCATGTCATTTCGACCCCGTAAAAAAAAAACACATGGGAGAACCGTGATGCCCTCTACGAAACGAACGCACGGACTTCTTGCGTTGTTCGGCCGCGTGCGCCGCAAGCGCCGTAAAACGCCCTGACTTTGGCCTGAGATACCCTCAGTGATTCACATGTGAAAATTTGTCCACGCTGTGCAGTCACCACTGCCGCACCGAACCACTCGTTCACAACCTCCCATCGTTCTAGAGCGCACTTAAAACGCTGCTGTAAACGGGTGCCCGAAGATTTTTGCGCCCGGAGCACCAATGGCGATGAAGCTTAACATTACCGTTGTCAGATGAGCCATATTGTCCGACCGTAGGGGGGGGATGGGGAACTAGCTACCGTATCTCCTTTGTTAGCCTTTAGGATGTTAGTAGTGGCGTTGCTGACTGGAATGACGGCTCTTCTATCAACATCCTTGCGCGCCAACAAAAGCTAAAAAACAAACAAACTTGAACAAGTGAGTAATGAAGCGGTCAGCACGCAGCAGCGTCCTTATTTTTCGTTTGTCTTGCCATACCTGGCGGTGCACGTTTCGTGTATATATACTATTCGATATTCGGATTCGAATTCGATATTTTTGGTAGCTATTCGGCACTATTCGATTCCAATCCGATTCGAGATGAAATTTCACTATTCGCACACCGCTAGTAAATTAACAACCAGGCGTCACAGACTGCGAATTGTGTAACCAGGCGTCGCACAATATGAACTGCGTAACGAGTAGGTCGTTGAATGCTTCCAACCAATTACAAAGGACTCAGCCATGATTCTTCATCGTCATCCGACACCAAATCAATTAATGGAGAAGTGGGTACTTTGCAAGCGTACTTATATTAGTAGCCCCAAGAGAGTTTGCAACGGGTTCTAGAAATGACGCTCTTCCAGCTTTCGCTGTGACTGCGTTGCGCTTTCCGCGCAGACCTGGCGTTTTAGGGGCGAAGAACCTTAGGGTCTCGGCGTGTCGGCGTGCTCGTCGTCTACTTCTTGCTGCTGCTTGCTGCTGCTGTTGTGACGGTGCTGCTGTCGGAGCGCAAGAGAGGGCGCCACCGCCTCAGCGCTCGCCGCGTGGCGAGACACAGCGAACGGCGCGCGTCGGCTTTGGAAACGTTCTTCGTGCGATGAACGCTGATCTACCAGCTCGCAAGACGAGAGCGCGCCCTCGCCCGCGAAATACAACGCCGATGCAGGCAGCGTCTGCTAGCGAGTTTGTTGATAGAAAAAAATTGGCTTCGTATCTGGCGTGCTTCGCTGCAAATGTCGTCGAAAGACGATAGTCTTCTGCCGGCTGTACTACTATGTTTTGCCTTACCTCAGACAGCGCCTCCTCTATGTTGAATCAGGCGGCATCTCGCTGGCATTGATGAAATAGACGAGGCACTGCGTGAGATATGGACGCCATCTGGCAGTAGCATTGGGAAACATAAGCTTGTGCACAACCCAGGGCCACTGCCAGGCTTTTTCGTGCATAGCGTCGCAATTTAAGCGCAGCCTAAGAAACACTAGGGTCTTTAGAATCACGTATCTATGGATTGTCTATTAAAGGAACACACCACCCAATATTTACGTATTGATGTTGCGCCTAAGATATGCGTAACATTTGCTTTTTGATCGACAATGTTCACAAGTATGAACGCAGCCGCTTGTGCGAGATGGCTGGGCGTTCAGCAAGGGGTTAAACTTTGGCCGGGTGGCTGAATCGAGGGACAGACAGACAGACAGACAGACAGACAGACAGACAGAGAGAGAGATAGACCAAAATTTCTGCGTTGAAGTATCCCAAGAAAGACTATCGTCTTTAAAAACCGACTGCTCGCTCTGCACAACCGCTTACCGGCCACCCCGTATATATAGGCACTGGATCTTGACCTGCAATGTAGTGCCGGTGGGAGATTACTCTTGTGCGTAGTTGAACAGTAAATATTCGCAGCGTGCGCGTTCACTAAAGCAGACTGCGGATCTCTGTGCCTAATCGAAGCAAACTGGGGCTCCTATTAGACCCGTGAACACTGCATGCCTCACCCCTGCCCCAGGTTTCATGTTAGTGGAGCTCAAACACCCTTTCCTACATGCCCCTTCGCCACAATTTTTTTTTATGTGGGTGAAGCCCGATCACATCAAAATAAAGCAATCAGCGTGCCTGCTGCTATATATGCAACATTTATGTCCTGAGGAGGTTTCGCATAATCTCAACTTTAAACATAGTTAGAGCTGCCGTATCTTGAGTAGCGGAGTGACCCTTCCAGGTTTCGTAAAATATTTTGCAACGTAATTTCAGTAGCATACCACGGCATTATTGCCTTTGGTGTAAAAGTAGTAACAAAACTTCTATTGGCTGAATTTAACAATTATTTTCGCCCTTTCACGCATCTGAATTTTTTACAATATTTCCATACTCCTAACTCGTCAGGACAGGTTTTATTCCAGCCAATGTTGATTAGCGACATAATAGCGTAGCAAAGAACGCATTCGCCTGAGCATTCGACATGAAGAAATGAGACGGTGAGCAATGGTGAGGAAAGAGCCTTCAAATTCGAATGTTTTTATCGGCCGTCTAGCGCAAATGCGCGTTTGCCTACGCTAGCAGTACCTTACTTTATGTTGAACTCCCGAAATTTCTCTCCCACCAAACTCCCCACATTGATTTTACTTGTAAACTAGCGCCCGCAAAATTATACTTCCAGAGCACGTAACGTGGGAATGCCAGAACTTTCTGCCTTTGTTTAGTGTTTTACTCTATAATGTAAACAAATGCATACCGCCGTGCTCGGAAGTTTGGGGAAAGATTGGCCCAGGTCAGTGCGTTATTGCGTTTTTTCATCGCCCTCACACACTTCGCATTCAATTGCACAGTTATGCAGGCTACTGTTCGCCAGCCTTTGTCAGCTAGCATAAACTGGCGTACGGCAGCTCGTAGAAGTCTGCAGTAATGACCAGAATAAATAAGCTGTCCTTTCAAATTAAGAAGCACCAAGTGCCTTTCATTAGAATGAAGTAAATGCAGTGACTCGGAAGCGAGGCAGCGATTGCTGCTTTCATGTGCGACTGCATAGCAAAGCCATGCTGAAGCCATGTAGATAAAACCTCGGCCTTTAATCTAAGAAGTATTTAGCGCTGCGATCGTTCGTGGTAGGAAGTACTAGGTAATCCTGGCGCTGGGCATATCATTTCACATTTCCGTCTAGTCACAGTAGTCACTAGGGTCTAAGTATTGAGACTAAAATAAGGCGTTTCGGCGTAGAACTTCTTTAATAACGTCAAGGCAGGTCGGGGAGGAACAGCCGAGCAGGCGCAAGTGTCGCGATGCACCAACACCGAACGTCGTCGTCTTTCTGCCCGAGAGAGGTACCCTCTACCTTTCAGAACGGCGCTGATCTTCTCCATTACATTTATGTCCCCTCCGGAAAAAGAGCCATCCTGGCGACTTAGGGGCAGGAGACAACAGTAGGGTCGTAGTAAGGCTTGAGCCGGTCTAGATGCACCGTCTCGCGTCCGCGGCGTCGTTGATCAGGAGACGGCGCAAGTGGCTCAATGATATAATTTACGGGTGATGATTGCTGGACGACGCGGTAAGGGCCGTGGTACTTCGAGAGAAGTTTTGATGACTGACCAGGGCTGGTGGAAGGGACCCAGAGCCACACAAGCGAATCAGGGAGATAAGACGCTGGAGCCTTCAAGCCGTCGCGATGGTGTTTCTGGCGTTGCTGATCGGAAGTGGTGAGGAATCGGGCGAGCTGGCGACACTCCTCCGCGTATTTAGCTGCTTGGGAAATTGTTGTAGACTCAGTTGCGTCGGGACTGTACGGAAGAATGGTGTCTAACATGCAGGAGGGCTCGCGTCCGTAAAGTAGAAAGTATGGGGAGAATCCCGTGGTGGTCTGAGTCGCAGTATTGTGCGCGTACGTCACGAAGGTGAGAACGCGGTCCCAGTTTGAGTGAGCAGAATCGACGTACATTGACAGCATATCACCCAATGTTCGGTTAAATCGTTCTGTCAGGCCGTTGGTCTGAGGATGGTATGCTGTGGTGGTTCGGTGAATGATGCGGCATTCCTTTAGAAGTGATTCGACGTCTTCGGACAGAAATACGCGCCCTCGGTCACTGAGGAGCTCACGTGGTGCGCCATGACGTAGAACGAGGTGGTGTAAAATAAAAGAACCGACGTCACTGGCCGATGCAGATGGCAGTGGTGAAGTTTCTGCGTAGCGCGTCAGATGATCGATTGCAACGATTATATAGCGGTTCCCAGCAGCAGTGATGGGTAACGGTCCATAAATATCAATGCCGACACGTTCAAAGGGTCTGGCAGGACAAGGTAGAGGCTGTAGAGGAGCAGGAGAACGGGGAGGGGTATTCTTGCGCCGTTGACAAGCGAGACAGGAGCGGATGTAGCGGCGAACAAAGCGGTACATTCCACGCCAATAGTAGCGGTGGCGCAGGCGTGTGTAAGTTTTCAGTACTCCCGCATGTGCACAATGTGGATCGGCGTGAAACGAGGCGCATATATCCGATCGAAGATGTCGGGGAATAGCCAAAAGCCATTTGCGCCCTTCAGAAAGGTAATTTCGCCGATATAGCAAGCCATCTCGAATACAAAAGTGATGTATTTGCCGCCGCAGTTCTCTAGGGATGGGGTGCGATGGAGGCCTACATAACAAATCCATAAGAGAAGCGACCCAGGGGTCTTTCTTTTGCTCCAGAGGCATGTCACTGACAGAGAGCGAGGACGCGTCGTAAAATGACGCAGGCGGGGACGAATCATCAGATGGAAGAGGTGAACGGGACAGAGCGTCCGCATCAGAATGTTTACGTCCAGATCGGTAAACGACGCGAATGTCGTACTCCTGGAGACGTAGGGCCCAACGGGCAAGTCGGCCGGATGGATCTTTTAAGGAGGAAAGCCAGCATAATGCGTGGTGATCTGTGACCACGCTAAATGGGCGTCCGTAAAGATAGGGTCGAAACTTGCCTATGGCCCATATGATGGCGAGGCATTCCTTTTCGGTCACGGAGTAGTTGGTTTCGGCTTTGGTGAGTGCACGGCTGGCGTAAGAGACGACGTACTCGTGAAACCCAGGTTTACGCTGTGCAAGCACAGCGCCGAGACCGACACCGCTAGCGTCCGTGTGCAGTTCAGTCGGGGCGAGTGGGTCGAAATGTCGCAGTATTGGGGTTGTGGTTAGGAGGCGGCGAAGTGTGGTGAAAGCATCGTCGCATGCTGATGACTAGAGGCCGGATTTTTAGGCACTAAAAAATCGTGTTTTAGGCGCCAAAAATAGGCAGGCAAAACACAGTTTTAGGCCCCCCAAAATCGTAAATATAGGCACAATAAATTTTTACAAAAACTCAAATTTTCGAATAAGGACGTGCGCGACCTGGTCTACGACAAGAAAGCAAACAAATGTTATATTTTATGATTGTACAAAGGCGTTAATCATTTAACATAGCCATGCAATGGTCCCTTTTCGGGCACGGTTTCCAGGACACGGTCTCTCCTTTTATTGTCCGGAATGGTAAGTTAAGTGTCCAAACTCGAATAAGCACGCTCCTGGGTCTGCTTCTTTTCGGCATGGCTGGGAAGGGCAGCACAGGATTCAATAGCCAGACCGCTAAAAGGCCAGAAGGGTATGTGAGCCTTGTATTGGCCGGGTCTAATAGCGCAGAGTCAATTTCTCCTCTTTGTGTGAACACCATAAAGGGCCCCTTACCAGGTTTGAGCGTTTCGAGCTAGAAGTGTAATGCGTGCACTGCGCTAACGATCACGTCTGCCAAGATTTGCAACGCTACGCTCCCCGGAAGGAGGTGAAATGTCAGACTGAATGCCTCGTGCCCTTTATCTCACGGGCGCGCGCACCAATGTGGGGGGAGGTGAAGTTCAACAAGGAATGGTCCTGTGTATGTCACAGTAGTACATGAAACTGCGAGAATTATTCGAGGCTACATGTGTAATTTGTGCAATCTGTTGCTTGAACAGAAGAATGAAAGTTAATAGAAATATTAAAACATACAAACGGAATGTGTTTACCAAGAAGTAGTAGTTGATTTTTTCTTCGAATCGAGAGCGATGCGAGACTTAGCTGCCTATATTTCTTTTGTGTTCGGGTTCTGGCCGTTCCCGCGTCGTGCCGGCGCCAGCCCTGACAACGCTTAGCATGTTTTTGGTGCATCGTCCCTTACAGCAGTTCCAGCTGTGCGACGCGCTGTGTCGTGGTAAGGATACAGGATCCATACCAGCCTCTCCAAACGCATAGACGGATCCATCCCACAGAAACAGGCAGTGCACTATAGAGCGAACGCCGAAACGATACAACACCGCTTGTGCGCACGACCTGGCTTGGGCATGTCATGTGCACATAGTCAGTGGCGTACCAACTCTTTCGCGAGTGGGGGGGGGGGCAAACCTACCTCACTTAGCGAACGTGATTTATGCGTTTGTATATATATATATATATATATATATATATATATATATATATATATATATATATATATGTGTGTGTGTGTGTGTGTGTGTGTGTGTGTGTGTGTGTGTGTGTGTGTGTGTGTGTGTGTGTGTGTGTGGTGTTCGTCAGGGAGGGAAAGAAAAGCTGAAACAAAAAGGAAAGACGGAGAACCGCCGGAAGCGGGCAGGTTATCCGTGTATTGTCTACGAGGGGTAGATAAAAAGGGCGGCCTGAGCAAGCGACCAATAAAAAGCGGAAAAGGGAAGAATTGCCGCTTCTACCGAACCATCTGAACTTGAACTCCATATGTGCGCTGACTACTTCAACCGATTCCCCGAGCGTATGGGATCTGCCGAATTTTAACACGAAAGTGTTTTATTCAAGGGTCCACCAAGATTTCAGTGACGTATTTCCGTCACGCAAATCACGGATGTTAAGAAAAAAGTTCCCTGAAATGTCATCGAACATACGACCTCTCGATCCGCAGCAACAAGTGCCGATCACGCTATCCACTGCGCCATGGCCACAGACTCTAACGGCTTTACAAACGCGCCTTTTATATCTCACTCTTTCCTCTTACAGTGATCTTGGTCAGCGGGGTGGTGTCGCTCTTTTGGAGCGGTAAAGTAAACCAATCCATCATTACTGAGGCCTCCACGATTAGCGCCTTCAATGCGTGTTGCTACGCGTCCGTCCCATTCGGCACGTTTTCAATAGTGCAATTTTGTCAACGCCTTAACACACCGCGAGGTGGCGACCTTAGCCCAAGCGTTGGTCTTGCTCATAGCGTCCATTCAAACCAGAAATAGCTCTGCAACGCGCCCCTGCCTCACTTGGATGTGATAACCGCGTTCCTCGCTTACGCTCGCCACGAAGACAATGGCGGCCGGGCTAAAGGGGCGACAGGACGCGCTTAGCGTTTCCCTCTAGTCCGACCGTGGTGTTCAATCACACTTAACATGCCGCGGGATGGCGACCTTAGCCCAATTTCTGCATCCAACGTGTGACGGTTTTCTGGCTATCATGCCTCTTTCCCTGATTGCGCTCTGGCCGTCAACATCTCCAACTATCACAATGGTTTATTTAATCATTGACCACGGACGTTAGTCGTCGGAATGGAGATTTACCACTAAGTGTCAACGAGGGGGCATCCACGTTAAACGGTGCTGTAGCTGTCAAACACCAAAATATACATTGTGCAAACCCTCCTCTATCAATGTACAGTAAACATTTAATTACCTCTGTAAGGGCGCGTTTTACTTTCGTGCTATACTGATTTCTATGACGGACGGATCGCGCATCTTTTTTTTTTTGTTTTTTAAATGAATGACTGCGTTATACTTTTTCATAATAAGTACTACACTTTCTTGCGTATATTCAGGCTTGTGTAGGTTATAATTTGCCTTGTTTGCTAATATTCCAAACAGTGTTTCTAGCGCGTGCTTATTAACATTATTACTATTATTATATTACTCTTATTCTCAACTTGTCAACCCTTTTCTTTAAAGAAATGAATAATTTGTCATGTTAGGGACGTAGTACATTGTTTCACTCATCGTATATGTATTTACAACATTTATGAAAGGGCCCTCCATAAATACGCCAATACAAACGGTATAAGCAAAATTTTTCTTCAAAGAAATGTTTGCGATTTTAACGTTAAACTATCCCTCGTTGGTTCCTCATCCCGCAATGGTCGTTAGCTGTTTATGCTTGGTCGAAACATTCTGGATCATGCACACATAACCAGCTCGTTAAGCGAACTACATATGACTCGAAAATGATCCATTGCGTAATGACCACTTATGCACGACCACGTAAAAAATAAGAGAACGAAGTATATTAAATATGGCATATCGTTGGCCAGTGGTTTTTCGGCATCCGTAAAAAATTTCTGCGTGCCATACAATCGCGTGCTTGTTACACGACGTCACGAATCTGCGAAATGTCGTGGTATTTATTATGACATATGCACACTAAACAGCGCATTCGTGTGTTGAACAATACCAAAAACTTTTTTGCAATAGTCGGAGAGCGTCTCCTTCTAAACGTAATTGAAGTAGGCTGCCCGCCAATCACATTAGCAGCGGCTACTTGTAACAACTGGCGAGATGGATTCATATGAGTATAATAAATATTTTCAATTGCAGCATAACGACGATTAGCTGTTTGTGCTCGTATACAGGGCTGGGCAAAGATACTTTGAAATTGTATCGCGATACGATACAAGATACTCGGGCAAGAAGTATTGGAGATACAGATACAAGATACTTCCGGAATGAATGTATCCGATACGATACTTCCCAATTGTATCTTAAGATACTTCGATACATTTGTAAAATTGCTATTATAGATGTATATAATGACGCTGCAAATGCGTATGTACCGAAGTGTTTGCTTGAGAATGTCTTAACTGCGACCAACTTTGTTTATTTTAATGAAACATCTGTTTGAATCCCGAAAGCTATGTCTTTCTTGCTTAATGCATATTAGTTTCATTCCGAAACAAGTTATTGGCATTTGTTTACTTGACAGCTGTTCATAAGCTGCGGTATAGTAGTTTTTACTTGACACTTTTCTAATTTATGGGTGTCGCTGCTCTACTTGGCGACCAGCCAGCGGGTTGCCGTTTAAATTGCAAGAACTTCAATAAGAAGCCTCCGCAAGACGGCACAAATACCGGTGCAGAGTCTTACCTTGTCCGTAAGCGTATTACCGCTTTCGTAGTACTGCATCACCCGACAGCCGTATAGAGCAGTAATAACGCTGGTAGCGATATTTTTTGTGAATCAGCATGTGAAGGCGATAACTACCGAGTCGGCGATCATAGCTTACTGAGGACATAAAACTGCACTGACATTTCATATCCTACCTATCAACTTGCGTAAAGTGTTCGTTATCAACATATTCACTAACGTGTAGTATTTTACCATTTCGTCTCTGAGAGAACTTGTGCCGCCCAGAAGCTTCCCAGATGTACTATACGCGGGAAAAAGCGTCGCAGGATATCACAGCTATTCACACAATTGCAACTTCTAGCTTGCTTACCTGCTGTTTTTGTAACACACTCACAAAAAAGAAAAGACTTTACAGGGACCGAAAAAAAGGAAAGCGAATATACCTAAGTCAAATAGCAAGGCAGTTCCGCAATAAAAAATGACAGTGGATAGGTATACAGGGTGTTTCACATAAGTACAACCAAATATTAAAAAAAAAGCAAGCGTTTAACCGCGGCTGAATGAAACCAATGGCAAATGGTTTACCGTCATGTGTCGCTCGTTATGGTATTTTACATTGCGCTTTGTTGGTTGATTAACTATGGTCAAATATGCGACATTTTTAATGTTCACTTTTGAGCAGAGTGCACTTCGTCACATCGTAGAACGCATTTAAAAACGACCAAAGCAATTATTTTTTGGCGGCGTACATGCTGCGTGGTGAATGTTTTCTGGCTTTTAAAGCAAGCAAGTGAAATATTAAATAAAACCACGTGACTGCGATCATGCGCTATCATACTGCAGCGCTCTTAAACGAGCTTCGAGCGAAACAACCGGCGCGCGGACCGTCAGCCTGTCGCTTCTCAGAGACGATGGTGTTTCTTTGCCGTGTGTGGCGGTCAGAAATGTTGAATCTCTGTGGAGCCGATGCCTAAGCCGCGGCCGCTCATTTCGTCCTGGTCCTTACCGGTTGTTTCGCTCGAAGCCCGTCTGAGAGCGCTGCAGCACAATAGAATAGGAGAGCAGCAATGTGGTCATTTTTCTCCGGCTTTCTTTAAACGCCGGAAAATTCCCTACGTAGCACGTACTTTTCCACACAAAAAAAATCAGATATGTCGTTTTAGAATGCTCTCTAAAACGTAACGAAACGCACATGGCCCTAAAGTGAATAGCAGAATTGTTAAATCATTCATATTAGTTAACAAATTAAGTGCAATATAAAAATACCCTAATGAGAGCATCATGGCGGTAAACTCCATCGTTGGTTTTATTAAGTTGAGGTTAGGCACTTTGTAAATATTTGGTTCCAGTACGTGACACCCTTTATAAACACGATACAGGCGACACCCCTAAAAGCTACGAATATAGAGCATGATGTATCGCAAACTTAAGTGTTAATGTCAGACAATAGAAAACTCAGTGCCCACGGAAATACCACTAAAGGGCTCCTGGGGACGATTATGAGAAAACCAGAGTACTTGGTATTATGTTTCTCAAATCCCTTTCCTAACGTATTTAGGTTTTTTATCATAATTACCATTATTAAAACGTAAGCTCAATTTCGCTGTTTTATTATATAGTAAGCAGAACTTTTGTTTGTGTAAGCACTAGGCAGGCACGCTCAGATTATTTTACCTTTGCCCTCAACATCGCCTGAGCAGTAAACTCACATGGAATGTAGTTATGTAAATAGTAGCAATGACGCCGACAATTAAAATAATAAGAAATAAGAGAAGGACTACAAAAAAAGGAACAGAGGAGGATGTTACAAAATATCTGTTACTATTAACAAACGGGAATAAACTACACAAAGACTTAGATAACATGTGTAGGATGCAAATGGAAGACAGCAAAGAAAGCACTTGTGCTACAATCAAGTTATCATTAAAAAAAAAATTCTTGCATAATTGAGGACGAAGAACAAAGATAGAAAACGCCAAATATAATCTGTTACGTTAATGTTTGTTTTATTGTATATAGCATCGACACCGGTGGTGCGATGGTTGTTAGAATCTAAGGAGGAGGAAGGGGAAGGAAAGGCAGGAAGGTCAACCAGACGAGCGTCCGGTTTGCTATCCTACACTGGGGAAGGGATTAAGAGAGGAAAAGATAGAGAGATAGAGAGAAAGAAACAGAAAACAAAATCACATGAGCTTAAACTAGACTGCTGCTTTCAATAGAGTGGACGCGGGACTTCAGGCGTATCACGTTTCACTGTAGATCATCGGGATATGGTGCTTACTGAAGGCTTGCAAGCACTGAACATAGAACACCCAGCACCTGTTGTACGGACTCAGCGTGCGGTGACTTTAGCCTGCCGACGAACACTCGAAGTGTGTCTAACAGTGATTGAAGAACTATCAAGGCTGATCGGTCTTCTTCTGGCAACTTGTCAGTCGGAGATTGAGGGTTGACTCTTGCCGAGGTGCACTGTGAATCCGCAAGTCGCTGCGACTTCGGCAACGGAGGCCAAGCTGCGTCAGTTGTGTCCATGCCTTCCATAGTGTTCTGGTTTGCACCGACTGTCGCTGATACGTGTGGCTGCGGCTTCGGCGATGTAGGCCAAGTGGAATCCACAGGAACCATGCCTTTCACTGCATTCTGTTTCATGCCAGCCGTGTAGAGTTCGGGACAGTCCGGGTGCCAAAGGCGGTGGTGAAGCAGGGCGTCGAATGGGCGCTGCGGATCTAATTTGCATATAAGTCAATCTCATAGTGTGCAAGTCAAGCTTACATCCACGAGATCTGTCAAATCTATGTGTGAAAGCAGCGAGACGCAAAGCAACCCCATTCTTGCATTCATGAGACTTTGCAACGAAACACCACGAAAGACAAACTTCGATAACAACACTATAGCCACATCTGAATTTGAGCGAAAGACGCCACACGCATGGAACTAGGAGCACAGTACCGTGGCTACAAACAAGGTTCATGGCACCACACAGCTAAAAGGAAAGAAAACATCCAGAAACAAAAGGTGGGCTGCACGTAAACGTTCGCGCATCTGTTTTTGTGGAGATGGCTCAAGCGCCATCACGTGATTCTGTTCCACCAACACAGACGCATGTAGACCTTATTTCCGATGCTCACTGGAGCACTCTGGTGGAAAAACAAAGGACTGTCACTGTCGTCACCTTTATTGAGGTGGCTTAGTGGCAGAAGTGTCAGCGTGAGAAGCAGAGTTCAGCCAACGTTTGTTGTTTCACAGGGTGCCGTTTTGAAAGCAGTATCTTGTATCTTAAGATACACGATACATTATTGAATGTATCGGAAATACAGATACAGATATCGTTTTGCGAGACGTATCGCGATACAGATACAAGATACCCAACCAGTATCTAAGATAGTATCTAAGATACATGTATCTTCGATACTGCCCAGCCCTGCTCGTATACAACTCTGTGAGCTCATCCTTGCTGAGAGAGAGAGAGGGAGAGAAAGAAATAAGCTGCGCTGCGCGTGTGTGCTTCTTTGCTGACCGAGTTGTATTTTGAGCTGTAAAAGTCAATTCAAGTTGAATGAAAACCAACTAGCCCGACTGTTAATTAAGTCTCCTTAGTCCAAAAAACCACGGACCTTAACCATCTTCCTGGTCCGGTGGATCAAGTTGCGGGGCAAGCTTAAAAGTTGAGCTTCCCACTGTGCTCGAGTCCACTGCTTTATTCGTCGCCTTGTTGGAAGCTGCCACCATCGCTGCAAGTCACCTTAAGCAACGCTCATGAGGTTGATCGGAGACTAAAGCGGACACCTTTTTTGGCGCTTCCAGTACGGCAAAACTAAAAGATTAAAAAAACTTCGTCACACTTATCGGCTCACATCAGCTTCGACAGAGCCGCGGTGATGCTATTCCTTTTCAATGAAAGAAAGTGACTTTCCTGAAGCAGGAAGCGGTTTGATCGGTCCGTAAAACGTTTGTTGGTTCGCACCCGCATTTGCATCATCGATGATTTAAATGTCAGTCCAGGCACAGCAGAATAAAAGCATGAACGAGTGATCCAATGTTCTATGGCCCCTGCTCAGCGCTAGCCTGCTCTGCAATGCTACAGCACAAGGCACGAAAGCGTCGCATAGGCGGCCCGCACCGCGAAGAGCCTACAAGGAAAATCTTCACAGCAGAAGGGTAGAAAAATTTTCATTATATAATTAAGTGATTACTGTGATGAAGGCAAACTTCACCTCAGTTGTTGGTTTCCCAGCGTACAGCCGACAGTGACCACTGCCGAAATTGGGGGGGCTCAGCCCCCCTATCTTTCTTAGTGGGGGGGGCTCGCTCCCCCCTTGCCCCCCCCCCCCCCCCCGGCTGATACGCCTATGCACATAGTGTAATTTTGCATGCGCATGGCGTGTTGATGCGTCAACGTCGTGTGATCTTCCGGCTCCGAGTTTCTCCGATACCGAAGAGGGCAGGGAGGAATTGGGCTTGGCGAGTGGCAAAGGTTTCAAGCTCACCTACCGGCATCATGCTTTCGCGGCTCGTAATGAACCGATTAAAAAGTTCTTGGGGTACAAAGCTCTTCATTGGGCACGTGAACACTTCCAGTATCTGACTAAAATTTCTCATGTGACCTGGTGAAGTGCCCTTTAAGAGTAAACTACAAACGAAACAAAAGCCATGTGCACATCTGATTTTTTTTTACCTACTTTCTATTTTCCCCTGACGGCACTCCATGGTTTCGCATTCGCTCTCCATATTCCTGCTGCTGCGCGCAGGCACCTCCTGTTTTCTGCCCCACACCACGCCCAAGTCTTCAGGCAGGTGCTTCATTTCCATGGGAACACTGGACTGGAAAACCGGCGGTAAAAGCCGCCCGCCACGTCCTCGGCCATAGACGCCACTCTCCTCTTCTTCCCCTCTCCTCTTCCCGCCTTTATTTTCCTCTCCCCATTCCACTGTACACGCTGGGACGTGCTCCCATTTAGGGTTGCAGAAATAGCGCCTTTTCCTCTCCCCTGCTCCAACCGCTCGCGCCATGTCAGTGCGGTGGGGTAAAGTGGCCGGCGCGTCCCATTTCACTGCTGCTACCGGTTGCTTCCCGGATGTTTGTTGAACTAGGGAACTAGGTTGTTGCACCCCATAAAGTTCCGAAACGTCAATTTTGCCCGGTAACATGAATTACGGTCTCAAACTGTATCTCGAAACAAAATTTGAGGCTAAATAGCGTTCATATAGGCCCCAATTTTGAAAATAGGCATTTATGGGCACTTATAGACATTTAGGCACAAACCTCAAAAATAGGCATTTATAGGCACTATAAAAACACTATAAAAGCCCTCCTTTACCCCTAATTCATGCTCATATATCAAAGTGGCGCGATAGGAACGCAAGGAAAAAAATAGGCATTTGCCTATAATCCGGTCTCTACTGATGACCATCCCGTGAGGTCGCGGCTGCCGCGAAGGAGTTCAGTCAAAGGTGCTATGATGGATGCGAAGTTGCGGATGAAGCGGCGAAAATACGAACAAAGGCCGAGAAAACTCCGAACTTCTTTCAATGTACTCGGTTTAGGGAACTCGGCAACCGCACGAAGTTTTGTCGGATCAGGAAGAACACCCTCCCGGGACACGACGTGGCCCAAAATAAGGAGCTTTCGAGCGCCAAAGCAACACTTCTTCAAATTCAGCTGTAGACCCGCAGATTTGAGGCAAGTGAGCACTGCTTCCAAGCGTTGAAGATGCGTTGGAAAGTCACGTGAAAATATTACAATGTCATCCAGGTAGCACAGACATGCCTGCCATTTCAGGCCGCGGAGGATGTTGTCCATCATGCGTTCGAACGTGGCAGGCGCATTGCATAGCCCGAATGGCATGACATTAAATTCATACAAGCCATCGGGAGTAACAAAAGCTGTTTTGGGGCGGTCAGCCTCAGCCATTGGCACCTGCCACTAACCGGAGCGCAGATCTAATGAAGAGAAGAACTCGGCTCCTTGTAGGCAGTCGAGGGCGTCGTCTATGCGAGGTAACGGGTAGACATCTTTGCGTGTGATGTTGTTCAGCCGTCGATAGTCAACGCAAAACCGTATCGAGCCGTCTTTCTTCTTGACCAGAACTACCGGCGACGCCCACGGACTGTTAGAGGGCTCAATAACACCACGCTTAAGCATGTCATCAACTTGTTCGGCGATGATGTGACGCTCAGTTGCCGACACACGATATGGGCGCTGACGCAAAGGGGCATGGAGGCCAGTGTCGATGTGATGAGTTACAGTTGAAGTACGCCCCAAGGATGGTTGTTGGTAATCGAAGCTGGCACGAAAGCGTTCAAGCAATGCGGTGATATCAGAGCGCTGCTGGGACGTCAGGTGGCTGTCGAGGCATCTAGAGAGTGCATCGGTGAATGATGGTAGCGAAGCTGTAGCAGGACAGTCGACGGCGCTAATCTGGAGAGAAGTCGGCTGATCGGCGACGACACTTGCGGAAAAGGAATCGAGGTCATCAACGCTGCCAAGGCACTCTCCCTTCAGTACGACAGAAGGGCAGGGAAACGGATTGGAAACGTAAATTGCACTAGAAGTGTCTTGAATCTTGAGGACGGCGAAGGGTATCAAGCAGCACTTGCGGCGGAGGGCATTTTGAGCTGGTGTAAAAAGAACAGGTGAGTCAATAGAGGCGTCGCAGGAAAGCGGGACTAAAGCAGAGGAGAAAGGGGGGTATCGTGGTGTCAGCAGCGACTAACACTTTCGCAGGTAGGGACGGCGAGTCGACTAAAGCAGAGTCACACAGCGGCGAGAACTCGACTTCGGAGCGACCACAGTCAATGACAGCATTGTGAGTGCATAGGAAATCCCATCCTAGTATGATATCGTGGGAACATTGCGGAAGCACGACAAATTCGACTGTGTAAAGGACATCCTCAATAACAACCCGTGCTGTACACGCAGCGAAAGGCCGAATTTGTTCTGCATTGGCAGTGCTTAAGACGAAGTTGCGAAGAGGCGTCGTTACTTTTCGGAGTTTTCGGCAAAGCTTCTCAGACATGACAGAAACTGCGGCTCCTGTGTCGACTAGTGCTGAAACGGATACACCCTCAACGGCAACAGCGATAACATTACACGGTGAAAAACAAGGCCTTGAAAAGTTCGAAAGCTGCGCAGTTCTTGCCTCCGGAACTGCGGCTCCTAGTTTTCCCCTGGGTCAGGCCGGGGACGTCGCATCATGGGAGAAGGGGAACGGGGTCGCGGTGACGGCGACCGGCGTCCGTTGAAGTTCCGTCGAGTCGAAGAAGATTCAGTAGCGACGTATGGTCCGGATGAAGCAGGCTAAGGTCGTGGCGCGAAGTCATAAGCATACGGCCTCATGTCATCATGCTGCATAAACTCACGTCGCCGGCAAAACCGTGCTACGTGGCCCGGGAAACCGCACGCGTAGCATATGGGCCGGTTGTCTGGAGTGCGCCATGGGTTCTGAAAATGTGGTGCCGGTCGGGAGTGCGGACGCGTAGCTGGGTGTACAGGCTGGGGCGACGAGACAAAAGGGCGCGCGGGGACGTAGGAGTTGGCAGCGGGCAATCGTCGAGGTGTGACCAGTGCTTCAGCATACGTGAGCGGAGCAGTCACAGGTGGCGCAATGGCTGCGGGGAGCACCTCGGCGACTTGCTCCTGAACAACACGTTGTATTGACGTTGGCAGCGATGATGGGGCCGGATCAGAGACACAAGGCAAAATGGAGAGCTGACGGGCGACCTCTTCACGCACAAACTGCTTAATCTCTCGTAGCAAAGCAGCATGGTCCTGCGCAAGGCCAGGAGGCGTTAATGCGGCAATGGTTGCACGTGACGCGCTGGCACGACGAGTAGCGTCCCGTTGCTTCCAGAGTTCATCATAGCTTTGGCACAGCTGTATGACGTCCGCTACCGTTTGCGGGTTCTTAGCGATGAGCATCTGAAAGGCATCGTCAGAGACACCTTTCAAGATATGCTTGATCGTCTCCGCCTCCGTCATTGATGGGTTGATGCGCCTGCAAAGGGCAACCACATCCTCGATATAGCTGGTGTAGCTTTCACCGGCTTGCTGAGCTCGACCTCGCAGGCGCTGTTCGGCACGCAACTTCCGAAGTTCTGGACGGCCGAAAAGTCGAATGAAAGCTGCTTTGAAGGCCGACCAGGTGGGCAGGTCAGTACTGTGGTTACGGAACCACAGTTTGGCGACGTCAGTTAAGTAAAATATGACGTTGGTGAGCTTGTGCGCATCGTCCCATTTGTTGGGCTTGCTCACCAGATCGTACTCGTCAAGCCAGTCTTCCGCGTCCTTGTCGTCAGTACCACTGAAGAGAGGAGGGTCACGCTGCCGAAGGGGGGCCGGAGCAAACAACAGTTGGAGGGGTTGTTGCTGCCTGGGGGTCTGGCTGCTCGCCGTCGACAGGGGCCATGAGATCAACTGAAGGCAGGGTTCGGTTACGAAGTTCCAGGGCGGTAGAGTACCCAGCACCTCCACCAGTTAAAATAAGGCGTTTCGGCGTAGAACTTCTTTAATAACGTCAAGGCAGGTCGGGGAGGAACAGCCGAGCAGGCGCAAGTGTCGCGATGCACCAACACCGAACGTCGTCGTCTTTCTGCCCGAGAGAGGTACCCTCTACCTTTCAGAACGGCGCTGATCTTCTCCATTACAAGACATTCATAGGATTCAACAGTAACAAGAAGTCTTCAGCTCCCAGACTTCCTGTAAGTTCATAGCGCAGAATCTGGCATTACTGTTACCAACAGTTCCATGTATAATTCAATGTGACGATGTCAAATTAAATACGTGTGGCTAATCTATCTACAAAATAACAACACTTAGAACGACAGTAAGTCAAGCTAATTAATAGGGAGTCATGATAGAAGAATATAGGCGTGCGAACAAACACGCAAGTGATGAAAACAACACATTGGAGTTTGTGTTGTCTTGATCTTTTCTCTTCTGTCCCAGTTTGCCCTTTCACAGAGAACAACACCGCCTACCAGTACATGTAGTAAACAACGCCCTGTACATCGAAACCAGACTGTGAATGAATGAATGTACTATAACATTCTTTTTTATGTAGTCGGTTCTGCGAAATATCATTTCATATCAGCTTACCTCAGCGCTTCGACGGCTGCAGAACTTGCTGCTCTCCGTGCTGCACTTCAGGTAGTAAACCGCGAACAGCCTCAACGATGGTCAGTCTTCAGTGACTCGAAGGCAGCTCTGCAATCTTTGCTGTCAGCCCTGCGGCACGGACCATGCGAGCAGTTGGTCTTCGAGGTTAGGCATCTCCTCCATACTTCATTCGAGAAAGGACACCACGTGACATTTCAGTGGCTGCCAAGTCACTGCGGCGTGATAGGCCATGAACGTGCCGACATTGCTGCTCGATCAGCTCTTCAAGGGGACATGGTCGAGACCATACTCCTATCGAGGACCGATGCTGCTAGCCAACTTCGAGTGGTTGCACAAGAAGTCACTTTCTCCACTTGGAACACAACAAGTAGACTGCGCAACCAACACCACCACTGACCAGACACTTTACGTCTTCAGACACCTACTGGACTACTCCGAAATGATGCCATTCTGCTTTGCCGTTTATGACTTAGAGTGGCTTTCACGAAGTCCTTCTCCTTTAGAATCCAAATGGCTGACAACCTTTTTTGCGATAACTGTGGTAGCGAGGAAACATTACGGCATATCTTCTGTGACTGTCCTCGCTATAATGCGCAGAGAACATCACCAGCAGCAGCTCTAGCTCTGATAGACCACAGACCGATGACGCTAGAAACCATTCTGGAGAGTCCACCAGATAGGTCATCGCGGGTGAAGGTGACGAAGGCAGTGCTAAACTTCTTAAAGGACACAGACTTGCACCGGCGATTATAGACTTATGGCTGTGATGACTGTGAAGTCTGACTTTGTGTGTGCGTGCTCTCTCCTCTCTCTCTTTCTCCGTCTTTCAAACTCCCCCCACCCCTTTCCCCAGTGTAGGTTAGCATACCAGTCCTACTAGACTGGTTAACATCCCTGCCTTTCCTTTCCCTCCTCTTCTTTCCTTCCTTCTGAGAGACGGTGATGCGCGACGAAGGTGGGACGCGTCTGCTTTTTATGCAGCTGTAGGAATTTTCTTTACTTACTCGACCGCACGTCGCGATTACCTTTTCAGTAAATAAAAACGAGAATAATCATTTTCCTCAACCAAATTTTAAGCTCCCCGAAAGTGTACCTTCCTCACACAACGTCTCCTCCTTTGAGCCACACTCCCGCGGTTGAATTGCTTCCGATCTTCGCATACTCAAGTGCGTCCCCAAATTTCGCTCTATTTCTTCTCATTATTTTTAGTCCTTAGATGGCGGCACGTGCGAAAATTCCGTCACGGGGACTATCTGCGCCTTTGGCGCTGCGCTGCTTCTTGTGTGCAGTTCTTGATGATCGTCGATAAAGGCGGCTTAATTGCGTGAATGGACGAGCGGACGTCATTCCGAGGACCAATAAGCGCTCCACGAGTGGAGAAAGGGGCCCGGCACTTCTTATCGCCGCCGCCTTTATGCGCTCCCCGGCAACTGCGAGGGATTCCGGTTACCCTCGCTCACACCACGGACGAGGATGGTGACATTTGGTCGTAACGAGCCGACCATTACGCGCCCGGGCGTGTTTCCTCTATACGCGCCGCCGCTGTGAGTTCTCGCACATTGCGCCAAGGATTCGCTTCAGGGGCTCGCAATAGCTCCAGGAATGAAAGCGATTTTCGACAGAAAGTAAGGAAGCCGTGTAAGGTCAAAAGGTAAAAGGAAGACGCCGACCAAAAAACACTTTAAAAAGTAAAAGACGTGTTGGCTCCCGTACGGAGGCGTCGTTCACAACCTATTGACCATGATTATTCCCGACCAGACGAGTTTTCGTCGAACTATTGATTTCAATCCCCATAATGTCAAAACTTTTGCGTGTGCATGTGCTACAAAAAGAGAGACCGTGAGAATAGGCGAGGAACACATTTACGGACGCCGTGCTAATGAAAATCACTGCACAGGAGAAACCAGAAGCCGCGAATAATGAGCGCCATCTCGCCGTGCGATGCTCATTTCCACAATGAACCCGTCAGTGAAGGGAAGCAGAGTGACGACCTTCATTTGCATTCATGGGGCTAGCAGCCAGGTGTGCCTGATGCCTTTGGACTCCGATGAGTGTTCCGGACTCCAGCATGGCTGTACTCGTAGACAGCCTGTGATCAACGCTTCATTATATATACGGGAGCTCTCGAGTGCATCGAGCTGCATTGCACGATCGCAGTGCGTCGAATTAAAAAGTTAATACGGACACGCTAGCGTATACGTTCCGGAGGTTAGAAGGGCAGCGCTTTATTCTCTGACTACAGCAGGCGAGAATGGAACAGTGGTCACTGTTTATATTTTTATAATTTTTGATACCTTAGGTTGCCACGAGGCAGAATGTCGGCTTGGTCACTCATCTGTGCAATACACGGAGCGACAAATTTACGAGGTTTTATGTCAGCCTCATCATGTTACTTTTGATATAAGTATTCTAATAAGTGCCAGTTCAGTTGAGGCTCACTTAGAGATGCGGTGAAAGTGCCATGAAATCTATTGTGTAAATTGAGGAGGCGTATAGCGTTACAACAAGCAGGCACCACGTGGCTTAAGGCAGCGTTTGCAAGCGATCGTTTTCAAGAACATTTAAGCCACGCGGTTCCCGTAGGCAGTGGCTGAAGTATCTCTAGAAACTGATCGCCATCAAAAATACAGAAACAAATTAAATCGGCAGGTATAACAAAAAAAAAGAAAAAACAAGGGCAGTTCGCCAGGCGCGAAGTTGGCGGTACGTATACCATTACGCGCTGCTTATCCCTTTCCTGCCCGAGAAAAACATAATGGAGAAATTGCTAACTTGCTCAAAAATTATTGACGTTTGCTCTATTGTAATTAAGTTTTCAAAGGTTAAATTGTAAGAATTGGAGTTTTTGCCCCAGAAAACAGACCCGCACATATGTGCGGGCTGGGCTTTTATTCATGTGATTCACCGCAGCGAGGAATACACTCATAACGGCAAAGACAAAGCAAAAAATGCGCGGTGAGTGCTGCGAATGCAACCTTTTAAAGTATTGTGTGTCACTTGTGAGGCACAGGTATAAGTTGCACTTCATACAAGAGAAAGAAGCTGCACTTGACTGACTGCAGTGATGTGCATATGTCAAGCTGTATACTGATCGCCAGTGGTACGTACAGCTTAGTCTAGTCGCTTGGCTATGCCGGGCGCCTTTTACACTCCAGTAAAGTTGTCTAAGGATTGATCTTGTGACACATTTTTCTTTCCGCTTTCAATTCTTGGGCGCCTGGTGACGACCAAAGTTCCTCAGAGATCGGATGCAGCCCACGATCAGGTCCATACCTAAAGCTGCTTGATCTTTTGCACAGTTACTTGCAAAGTTGCTTCATATCTAACTAGGGCACACTGCCGTTTTTTCAGCCGTAACTTCAAAGATTGTTGCATTAAATTAGTGTGAGAAAGTTGGCAAAGGAGTCTTGAGAACAACAAGAACGTCGGCTGTCTCACTACTTCCAAGCAGGTGATGCTTTGCAGCCGAATGTGTTCTTCCAAAAGACATCAATTTCACTGAAACTGACAGGATAGGGTGAGTGGTCACCTGGCCCAGTTATTACGGAGGCGACTGCTCCAAAACTCGCCTTCCATACTCCAGTTTTCATCACTAAGTTGGCTCGAACGACGAATATGAATCTCTGTCATTTCGTCAACGTGGTCCCTACCCAATTCTGACGCAAGACATCAGGAGGCTCAATATCTCTTCTATGTCTTCTTCATTCTCTGGTTTGAAAATCTCGGCATGTGAAAAAAAAGAAAATTCAGCGCCCACAGAAGCTTGTTCCCTAAGTTAGATAATTTTAGCAATTTTAACCCTCAATGTTATTTATTATCCTTAGAATTTCACTGGCGATACTGAAACTCTATATCATAGGCAATGTAAAATGTAATTCTTTGAAATATAATGCCTGTTGTCACAGCACATTCACAAAACAAATATTTTCTGCGTCAATGGTGATCACAATTTGCGCACATCACTTCGCGTCGCTAACTTCAGATATAAGAAAACATCAATAAACACCAACCAAAAAAAGTGCCAATAAGACGCCAGTAAAGCTATTCGCAATAAAAAAACAGAATGCGCAGGCGCAACCGCGCGCGGACGAGCCAACCTGCGCCGCTCTGCCGTGCACTTGACGAGAACTAAAGCCCAGCCCGCACAAACGTGCGGGTGACTTTTTCACGCGTGAGTACACAGCGTGTGTGGTAGGAACGCGTAATTTTTTTTAGCGCAGCATGTTTTTCTAAGTCTTAATATTCCTTTCATATGCATACACTCCCGAAAAAAAATGTACAACAAGAAGGAGCGTTGATTTACACCTCTGAGGTAGCTGCTGTCGGCGCACGTGCTCAGACGGCATTTTTGGCGGAAGATTACTCGCCCTCTGGTGCCGAAATTATTGAACTACTGAAACAGATATATTGCCGTAAACATTGACTTCAGCGGCACAGAGCTACAAAACCGAAACTGAAACAGGTGCCGTTTCGTGAGCGTCTTTATTGACCCACACATTTGTGCGGGTCAGGCCGTAAAGGGTTATGAGGAACGCATACTAGCTTAGAAGAAAAATTCAGCCTTTCCCAAGCCGAAAAAACCGTCGGACAGCCAAGCTGCAATGATGACGATGATGCCGGCTTCCGTTACAAGAAAGTCGTCATCATCCCCCCCTTCGTTTCATTTATTTGAAAGAAAGTGTCATAAATCATTTCGAGCATCATCATCATCATTTCGCAATCATGCTCATAATTTTGTTTTATTACTTCTTTATTCGCGCCCCCTTTAGTCTCATGACCTGCGTGAGCACTACTACTGGTTCTACTACTACTAGAACTGCGATGACGACGACAGCATAGGGTAGACTGAGATAGCCTCGCTGTGAAAAGGGTGTATGCCAGGCATTTGTGTTCCTCATGATTGTGAATGACGTTAGCATTATCTCACACGCAATCGGCAATGAAGGAACATGGCGTTGTAAACGTTGTGTACACCCTCTTCCGCCACATTATCGCAAGCACTGCTTAGGCTTGGCGCGTTCGGAGAAGCCAGCTCATAAGTGGCCGCCTTCTGTACTCGATGGCCACTGCTGAAAGTGAGGTCGAGATCATAATGGCTATAGTGGGCGCGTCACGCGCGACTAGTCTTCGTTTGGCAAACAAACTGCTCGTGTTCAAGCAGCCTCTACTGAAGGTCCTACGTGCTCGATCAGAGCAATGGGGCGCAACGCTTTCATGGCCTTCCGTAGTCGAGGGTGCTGACTTAAAGGCGCCGAGTTTCGCCGATTCTGATCTGCACTCTTAATGACGCGCAGTTGACTAATGGTCTGCATGGCTGCATCGTTCTGGTATAAAGATTCATTATGCACATGAGCGAAGTCGTCCGGCTGTCTTCATTCATCAATATAAATGATACACACAAAGCGTGAAGCGTTATGGCTGCGTGAGTGCGAGCTTCTCATTTCGTTCTCCTCAAGAAACCTACGCACCATCGTAGATTTACGGTGGTGCTTTTTTTACTCACTCACTCACTCACTCACTCACTCACTCACTCACTCACTCACTCACCCACTCACTCACTCACTCACTCATTCACTCATTCACTCATTCATTCACTCACTCACTCAATCTATCGATCGATCGATCGAACAAGCAATCAATCAAAAGATCGAACAAGCAATCAATCAATCAATCAATCAGCTCGACTGCGGGCTGTCCTTTATCTGCAATGATGCGTTCTCTGCAGTCCGCTCAGCCTGGCAGATGTTGAGAGGCATTGCGTGCTCCCTGTTTACGTTCTTTCCTTTAGCGCGAACCATGGGCGTCATCAAGAATAGACTTCTTCTGCGGGAGAGTCAATGCAGGCGTCTTTCTGAGGTGGTGGCCGCAAAAAGAAAAAAAAAGAAAAGCGCCAGGAGTGCGCGGAATGCGCACCACAGTCACAGCGAAAGCTGGAGAGAGACAGCAAAACCTTTATTAAAAAATTCGGCAGATCCCTCGTACCACGGGAATAAATGTCATGCGAAGCATGCGGAGGGAAGGTGACTGTGGTGTAATTTTTTTTGTTGAGCGAAACGTTACGAAATGACGCTAAACATATGTCTGAGTCTGAGTCTTTATTTCAGGCATGTATAAATAAATGCATGGCTGCGGAGAAGGGAAAAAAAGCCGCTCAGTTGCGGCTTGACGAAGCTCCCTTCCCCCCGTACACATCGGTAGAGCGGTATACACGGAGCAGAAATAGCACAGACATTGAAAACTGAAAAAGTATAGAAAAAAAAAACGACAAAAAAAAAACACGGTCAACAATAAATGGGCAATAATACAAATACACTATCTTTCCCGGTACATTCAAAGAAAGTTGTGGTCACAAAAAAAGAATTTGAAATGGCGGGCAATGCAAACATTAACTAAATAGGTTTCGAAGAGAGTTGAAGGAAATTTCGCGTATCGACGTGTGACAGAAGCCGAAATGTTATACGCACAGACATGTATGTTGAACAGTCGCACATGTTTTCTATAGGCAGTTGTTTACAGTTGCGTAACGATGCCAAGAGCAAACATGGCTATTACCAACGCCAGAAGCGGTTAGCTGAAATGTAGCGCTTGTGCTTGCGATGATGGTAGCCCTGGATAGTGTCATGAAGACCAACTTCAGTGGATGGCGCCTTAACTACAGGTTGACGCTAACCCGACGTGACGCTTGTATCATTTCAGTACATATGTAATGTTTATAAAATTATATAGGCAGCACTGCAACCACAAATGACGTTTCGCCAACATTACGCCTGCATATGGTCTTTTCCCAAAGGAGTTCTCAGACCGGGCTTGGCCCTGTGGTAGAATACTTGATTGTCACGCAGAATGTTTGGGTTCGATTCCTGCTGGGAGCATCAGATATATTCTTTGCATTCGTCAGGGTCAACGCTGCCGATGTCGGTTTTTCCTAACGCTTTTGTATTCAAATTACCGATGTCTGTGCTCGCCGTTCCTCGGTAGATATAAACTGTCAAACACCTGTGGCGCATACCCGCATACCGCGGCCCGTGGTATACGGGTATGTGCCACAGGTGTCTGGAGAAAAGGATTTTCACGTTATTCATGTCATGACCAGAGAGTCATAATCGTCATACCCTCTTACCCTCCCATACTAATTTTAGTCTAACCAAGCATCCCCGACGTAGGCGGCTAGATAGATAGATAGATAGATAGATAGATAGATAGATAGATAGCGCAAAAGTGCCGCGGCCCGTATGGTAGATCGTGCCCATTTTGCGGCACCCCAATCCGCGATGTAACTGCCACACACTTATTGTGGACCTGCACAGGTCTGCAATTAAGCCGCCGTCGTCACCTCCGTGCAACAGACCTAAGGCCTGGTCGACCACGCGACCTTGACCGCTGGATTGCGTGGACCTCACCACCGCTCCCTACTTGACTTTATACACGAAGCAAACTTGCATGTGTATTTTTGAATCAAAAATTATTATGCATAAGGGCAGACTTTCCAAAATAAAAAAAAAAGATAGAAACGCTCAAATTGTCTGCAGTACGCAAAAGGAATGCTTCGCATCTAAAAGATCAGTCGATCACATCAGGCATTGCCCGTAAGAGCGGCCTTTCTAGAGCCTTTTAAATGCGAATGCATTTCTTAGTCGAGCTATGTCAGGCGCATCCGGCGGCGTCCGCGGAGGAGGAGGATAGGTTGAGGAGGTGTCCGCGCGCCGGCAGGTGTTATCTCTCCGCTCTCACTCCCTCTCCCATAGCAACAGCTGCGGGCGCGCGCGCTTATCCTCGCCCCTAGCAACCGGAGCATGTGATGCGAGAGAGTGTAGGAGAGGGTAGGTGCAGTGCTTCGCCACTCCTTCTCTCGCCGTTCGCTCTCTCTCCTCCCTGCGCCCCACTCTCCCGTCCGCTCGCGCCTCACTCTCGACCGTTCGCTGGCTGGGCGCCTCTCAAGGCGATGGCAGAAGAAGTCGGTGTCGGCGCAAGAAATGCATTCGCATTTCCTCACGATTCCCTTCGGGGAGGTGGGGGGCATTTTTTTTAAATACTCTTGGGGCTACTACTGCAAGCTCACTTGCACGGCGCCCCCTACGCCATAAATCATAATTTTTTTGTAGTGGTGAAGCGTCCACTATGCCATTATTCATCCTTCTTCGGAAAAGCGTGGTACCCGCTACACACTTGTAAGGCATTATGTGCACTTTGTTGATGCTGTGGCTGACGACGATGAAGAATTAGGCCTGAGGGTTTCTGTAATGGGTTGGAGCATTCAACGACCCACTCGTCATGCAATTCGCATTGTGTGACGACTAGTTGTTACTTTAATGTAACGCTTTATTAGGGTAAGGTGGAGCAAAATGCGACAAAACTTTGAAAATAGTCAATATTTTATTTTATTTCACTCGTTACCATTAAACGTCAGGGCAGAGACTTTCCTTTGGGCACAAAGTATCTGCTACATAAATATGGACTATGTTGGCACAGTTCAAAGGTTTATTATAAAAAGAAATAAGAAATGCACCAGATGTCTCATTTTGCCCCAACCTGCAGGGTAAAACGAGACGCTGCGAGGGGTAAAACGAGACAATGTGAAAAAATTTCATGCCCTTCAGATTTTGCAGTAGAAGCACTTGAAATTGTCCCCGTGAGCTCCCACGCAGTCTTCATGAGCCCAGTCTTTGCACGCCACACATTGAATCCAGGCAGAAACCGGTGCTGTGTTGCTCCTTGCAGTATCTGTTTGTGCTAATGTTGTCTTTTGTTGAACGCTTGCACTTCATTGGATTATTTAAACGATTGCAGGCTAGATATGTTCTGACGCATCTTCTTCGCCTATTTTTGCCGTTTTGATGCGGAACTGCACAGGCGTTTAGTGGCTTTCAACTTTGTCAGCTGGGCGTTGTGAGGCGGTGAATTTAAAACTGCTGGATTCAGATTTTCTAGCACTTGGTATTTTTTTTTTAATTTCAGTATTGGAAAAATGTCATTAAAACTCGATCCCAAGACGTGTTTGTTAACGGCTTCACTTGGAGATTCTTCCAATTTTTTCATGCGCCAGCGTCCTTGGGAACGCGGAACAACCTCGACGCAGCGCGAATGGAGTGAGTACTGTCCTGAACAGCAATCAATGTTTTTTCATGTGGTTTTCCTCCCAGGAAGCTCTATACGATATTCTCTTGTGCGCCCGAACCCTCCTAAACAAAGAAATATGATATATAATGAGTGTAAGCAAATGGTTCACTTAATAAGACACTCTCTAAGGCAATTCAATGCCTTTTTGTCGCGTTTTGCCCTCCTCACATGCCCAAATTCAAAAAACATTCTGATTTGGCCCTGGACACGAAATGGAACTAAACTTTTGGTGGCATGTAGCTGGTAGTATAAAAGCAACAAAATAAATAGTTGCGTTGTTTTAGTGACGCAAGAGTAGCTTCGTGCACGGATCCGAAAATTTGGCCGAGCAGAATTTCACCGCATTTTGACGGGTCACGAACACAATGAGACCAGCCCCGTAAATTTTCACGCGCCGAACGCTGAGAGCAATCATCAACTTTTACTCATGAAAAGGTGCACAACTACCAGCACCTATCGCTGAAATAGAGAAACAAAGAAAAGTACTTTTTGTATTAGCTATAGAGGTCGGCAAAGTTCAAATGTCGCGTTTTGCCCCGCGTCTCATTCTGCCCCGCTTTACCCTAAACATGTTAACGCGATTCCTTACCCGACATGAAGCCTACATAGGGTCAGTTTGCAAGGGAGTTTCAAGAACCGGCATAGCTCAGGAGTATAATACTGGGCTGCCACGCAAAGTGCCCGGTTTCGAATTCTATTCTGTCCTCAGGTATTTATTTATTTAGTTTTTTTTTCTTATTTCGCGCGATAGTGGTTACGGACACCGGCGGCGCCGGCGGTGGTCAACTACGGGCGCCAAAATCCGGCCCATGTTGTGATCTCGGCGGCGCCGGCCGCTGGCATCGAGCGGAGGCGCGCAGCTGTCATCGATCCCGCGCACTCGCTGTCAGCGCGCATCGTACATGCCAGGCTGGCAACCCGCCAGTCACTCGATCCCCTTGATCGAATGCCCCCCAGCTTGACCTGCTGCAGCGCGTGTGACGGGTCACTATATAGGACGAGGTTGCCGAAAAAACGCGTATGTACCACAGGGACCACCCCAAGCACGCGCACTTTCTTCGGCGGCCGAGCCACGCACAGTAGCCGGCAGAATCGAATACTGGTTTGCGTGTGGGCTTGTCTGAGCTGCGGGCGCCGTCAGCAGTGATTGCGAAAGTAATTAACCCCCGAGGTAACGAGGTGGGTGGCATACCGCTTAACCTGCAACACTGTATTTGGGCGTATCAAGACAGCTGTGGCCGTACTTATTTAGACCTAGCCTCGCCGGCAAACACGAGGCGCATGTGAAAGGCTGTCGTCATGATTTGTATTTTGTCTAAAAAACATAAATTCTATTATCAAATGGTGTTGTTCATGAGTTGTAGCGTTAATGGATAAGTTTTTTTTTTTCGGGGTAGAGGAGTGGGTGGAAGAAAGCGAGTATGAAGGTAGGCAGAGTTTAGCGCTCCCAGGGATTTCCAAATTAATGCCAAACGTCACCCTAAGAAAAAATCAGTTTTCCCCGCAAGGACGAATCAATGGATGCAATAATGAATTGGAACGTTATACGAAATAAGGCTGGCAGCTAACTCTTTTGGATCCGATCTCGCGTAACTGAGCGAGACGACGGTGTAAGCGAATACGGCCGCTCCAGGGTGCGAAGCGGGTTTCATGCTGTGTATTGTCAAAACGTGAAGTAAGCCGTAATAACACAGCGCGGATGCGAGCCGTCTCCTGATGTCTGACGAGATAGCGGGCACGCCAGCGTTCGCGAGCGCGTCCTTATGAGCAAGGTTCGCAGTTGCTGCTCGAGGCCGGCGAAGAACAAGAGAGTACGGCACGGCGGAAGGCGCAAGAGAAGCTCGAAAGGCCACTCGTCGTAACCACAGAGTTTCCTAAGAATACAGTCGAGGGAACTCTGGCGCTAGTGTCTATGGGAGCGGCAACGCATGGCGCTTCAGCCGCCTTGGGAATGATGGGTAGTTCACGTATTTGTCTAAGCTTCGTTCTATCGGCTCTGTTTGGCTCCGTGCGGCCTACAGTCATTTTGTCGCAAGAGGAAGTTCAGCGAACGTTCAGCAGCTCCACTTCACGATCCTTGACCTTTTAGGCTCACCTGTCCAAATCGGGTCATGAAGTCCGACAGTGATTATTTCTTTCATCTGAAACAAACGCCAAAGCACCACAATTAACAAAGCCACGAGTGCGTTTGAAGCCGCAAGCACGAAGATTAGCCAAATCCATGCACTACCCATCATTCCCGCAGCGCCAGAGCTCCCTCTAGTAAATATTGTAGGAAACTCTATGGTCGTAACCGCCGTCGGGTGGAAGCGACTATGGATGAAGCTGCAGAAGCGGCCCGACGGGAGCAACATGCGACCCTAATGTCACGCCAACGCTCAGTGCAAGAATTGGCGCAGAGAGAGAGGCCACTGCCACCGCGGCGGCAGATCAGCAGAATGTTCCAACAGAAAGTTCAACGGCATATCAAGAGAAAGTTCATCTAGGCGTTAGGCCTTTACATGTTTAGCATGTTGTAAGCATCCCCCCGTAATTCTATTTATGTAGTGTCACTGAGCGGATATTTTTTGTCACTCCTGCGTGTTCGGTTTGACGACATTCGCGGTTGGCTACCGCATAGGTCTGTCGGTGGGTCCAAATGGCTATGAGGTAGCTAAAAAAACATTCAGTATACTACTACTACTGCTACTACTTTACTACTACTACTACTACTACTACTACTACTACTATATTGCTACTACTATACTGCTACTACTACTACGACTACTACTCCTCCTCCTACTACTACTACTACTACTACTACTACTATATTGCTACTACTATACTGCTACTACTACTACAACGACTACTACTACTACTACTACTACTACTACTACTACTACTACTACTACTACTAACAATAATAATAGTAACAAACATTTCTTTCTCTCACTAGGACATGCAAGCTGCCGTACGTCTTCTAGACATGTGATGTTCTCAAGGAATGCTTCACTCTCTCTTTGGTCAGGCCCGCTTGTTCTATGTCGATCACTGATATTAATTTAAGGGTAAAATGATGCACGCAGAAAACGCCACACATTCGCAAGCAGGGATAGGAAAAAATAATGTATAAAATAAGTTTGTAAAGGTATTATGGAACCCCGTGAAATTATTCTGCTTTTTTTTTTTTGCTTCTGCTTTTTAAAGCCTTTCATTGTTTTCAAAAGCAAAACTCTGTTAGTGTTATGAGTACCCATATTTAACACTCGATCGTTCTGAGTGCACCAGAACATCAAAAACACGTGGACAATAGTTGAAAGTGAAAGCCCACTGCTAAAAAAACATGGCTGATCCCTCCGTCTTAGGAATCGGTATAACACGAAAGTGAAAAGTGCCTTCACAGAAGTAGTGCTTATTGTGTAGTGATTAAGAGAGTTGTACAATGTCTGTTGGTGTTTGGCAGCTATAGCACCGTTTGGACGTGGATGCACTGACGTTGACGCCTATATAGTGGCACATCTCCTATCGCGGCGACTAAAGCACATGACCATGATTTAACCGTTGGGGTAGTTGAACTTTTTGACCTATACCTGGACACAGCGTATCGGGAGAATCGCGCGCGATGATGACATCAACAAGCACGTAATAAACACTAATACTGTGCACTTTTTCAAATCATCGTCACTTAAGGAGAGAAACGGCACGCCGTGTGCTCCCAAGTGATGCGGTAACCTCGTACACTACCGTTCAGCAACACGGGAGGCAGAGTTTCTTAGCTTGAGCCGCGTACGCGCGCAGGCGTTTGACGTCCGTCTAGCTCCACGAAGACACCACATTCGCCCGTCGACACCATTACCTTTCTGCACCGCTTACTGCAGCAGTTTTATTAGTCGGTGCTATTGCACTCGAAGTGGTCAGGCGGCGAAACACCGTTGGTACATGTGGAAGCTGCACTTCAAGGTACATGTGGAAGCCGTCACACGCTAACAAGAAGCGAAAGGCAAAGAATATAACTAGAGTGACACATAACTGCGTCTAGGGCGACATCCGATGCTAGCGCGGGCAGTGTTTGTTGCTGTTAACTATCACCTCCAAGATTGCGCGCCGGCGCTCAATCTCGGACGCCATCCTTTAACTGCGTCGTTGACGAATCCTTCTCTATCGCTGCTCGTAAGTGTCATGCCGCGTTACTTTTCTTCATCGCTCACAGACCGGCGGCACCACCCCGCCCCGCCAACAGAGAGCACCGTACGAGAGAGAATGTGTGAGAAATATGAGGCGTGTTTGAAGAGTGTCTGTCATCTGCGTCGATAGCTCAGTCGGTAGAGCATCGGCCGCGAAGCGTCGCGGGCTGAAGAGTCAGAGGTTCGATTCTGGGCGGGGGGAATATTTTTCTGAAAGATTTATCTTTCTCATTTGGTGGCGTCCATTTTATCAACGTCATATCCGTGACGGAAATACGTCACTAAAGTCTTGGTGGACCCCGGCATAAAACACTTTCGTGTTCATAAGCAGGCATAGTTTGAATAACATTTCTAGCAGTAAAACAAGTCTAAATGAAAAAGAGAACGACGCAAGAAGACACGAGAACCATTGTAGAAAGTACGAGCTAAGTACAAACTAAAGCATAAGGCAAACTTGAGGTCCGCTTTCAAACAAACCATAAGCAACCAAACATGCTAACAGAGAGAGAGAGACAAAGAATAATTGCTCCTTTCGGTCGATGCAAAGAGTGGGAACTTCGTTTGAAATCCTTCAGTGCGCCGCCCTTCGTCCTGGGTCAGACTGCAAAAGTGGGTCACCTTGAAGATTCCACATTCCGCGACTTCCAATATGTATATAAAGCAAGACAGGACTTCTTTCTTCCACCGGAGTTGGCGCACCAGTCTCAAGAGCGTGTTTACGTTGAAGGCTTTTTATTCAGCGCTCGCAGCATATTTGAATGGTCTATGGGACAGCAACAAGTTCTGACTGAAGTCACTAAAAATACAGTGAACAGTCTACAGATACGCTTGCATTTCGCCGGATCGTTTAATTATCACGCATGCCCACCATCCATCCGTCCGTCGGTTCGTCCATCCGTTGGTCGGTCGGTCGGTCGGTCGGTCGGTCTGCGTGAATAGAATACTACAACTAGTTCTATGGGGCAAACTTGTGAAGGCGTCCTTCAGCAATTTAAGCTCACCTGTGCTAGATAAAAAAATCGCGATCGTTTCTTTCAAATATAGAAACGCTGCTGATGAAGACACACAGGGACGTCTCAGTGGATAAATGTACGGCTAACACACAACGATTCTTCAGAAAAACCCTGTCGACATTTAATCAATGTGCCATGTGGCCTCTACAACACATCATGTTTTCCATCTCAGAGAACGTGGCCGTCCCTACGATTTCGGGTGCAGACAGGTGTTGATGCATGCGACGGACGCGAGGGGATTGTAGCAGCGACGTGACATTGGCTCGCGAACAAGACCAGGACACCACGCAGACCTTATTAGGGCTTCGGTTCTGCATTTTACGAACCCAGCTCTGGCGTGTTGTGCTCAGGTGCTTTACGATCAACCTCTCATGAGAGAGCTCCACGAAACCATGTCGGCCGGTGTGAAGCTAACGGCGTTGCAACAACTACGCACAATCACTTGTACTCTCCCACGTTCCTTCATTCCCCGGCAGTATTCCATAAAAAAAAATACACGTAGGGTTCATTCCTGTTCTTTTGTTGCTTTTCTTTCTTATTTTGAGACACCACTTTTGAAAATAATTAACGAAAAATAATATAATGGGAAGAGCCATTGGATTCTCGGACGTCGCTTAACTTAGCCGCCGCGGTGATGCAGTGGTTACGGTGCTCGGCTGCTGACCCGAAGGACGCAGGCTCGATCCCCCCCCCCAAGGCTGTCGCGTTTCGGTGGACCCGAAATGCTTAGAGGCCCGTGTACTGGGCGATGTCAGCGCACATTAAAGAACCCCAGGCGTAGAATAATCCGAAGCCCTCCACTACTGCATGCCTCTTAATCATGTCATGGTTTTGGCACGTATAACCCCGGTAATTATCCCTATTAACACCCTTACGTTACCACAACAATGTTTCTGTTTCTAAGCAAACTAGACATATAATATGTGTAGGTTAATTTGAAAGCAGAACATACAGTGCGTTCAACACGATCCACAGAATATGCATAAATCCCGAATAGGAATTTGCATATTTGGACTTTAATATTTCCGCATTCAATTAAAACACGCTCCACCATTCTTATTCTTTACTGAATCTCTCTTTATCACTACGCGTTCTCCAGGGAACCGAACCTGGCGTCAAACAGTAAAGCGCTTTCCTTTGTATTATCACAAAATGTCTTCCTCGTTATTTCGTCTTTAACCTTTTGGCAGTTACTCAGAGCTGGTTTTATCCATCGCTGGCATCCAACAAATCTTCTCCGACTGTCTTACTTTTCACTTAACGCTCTTTTTTTCTTTTTTTGCCATATCGTTTACACTTCTAAGACGTATACTTGCCGGTTAGTCTCCTAGTTTTTCAACAGCGCCGCCAGTGGTGGTGCGGACCTCGCATATTGATGATGAATCCATGAGAGGAGACCGATGCAAGCAGTCAGTGTTGTGCAAACACACCAAGAATCCCAACGAAGGATCTAAGAACTCCCGAAGAATTTAAATGTTTTTACAGGGCCCAAGAAATAAAGCAGAAATGCTCTGTAACAGGATAGCCACTTGGGTTAGTTGGTATTTCATGATAAAGTAGAACTTAAAGCGCAAATAAACGACGCCGGACCAAGAACGAACAACACACACCCCAAGCGCTCACTCAAAATTTATTTTATAGCGTAAACTACACTGGCTGAGGTTGAGCGATTCCGCGTGGCTTATCGAGAGCCGTGCTGCGCATGCCCGAGGAGCAGTGACGTCACACGGCGCCCAGCTGGCGCGCCGGAGAAGGCCTGGAAGCTCCTGGAGTGACGTGTGACTAGTGGGCTGGCGCTTGGCTCGCGTGAGCTCGCTCGCTAGTCCATCCGTCTGTCCGTGCGTCCATCCGTCCATCTGTCCATTCGTCCATCTTTCCGTCCGTCCATCAGACCGTTGGTCCATCCATCTGTCCGCCCGTTCGTCCGTCCGTCCGTCCGTCCGCCCTACCGACCATCTGTGTATCTGTCCGTCCGTCCGTCCATCCGTAGCTCACGCTACGTATATCCTGGCATAGCCGAGCTAAGCCCCCGCTAATTTTATTGCAATAGCAATTATATGGACAGTCTCGAAGGGTTTTTGCCGTCGCCGTCGCCGGCGCCGCCACCCTCATTTCGCGTATAGAGTCCAAATTGATAGACCCCCCCAGCGCATCGTACGTTCCACCCGCGGGTAACAGCTCGGGAGCGGGGGGCGACAAACGCGGCTGAAGCGGACATCAAACGAGCCGGCCCATCTCCGTTGCTCCGAGGCGTATGCGATGAGATCCCCCCCGCCTGTTCGACCAGCCGGGGAATGCTCAAGAAGAGAGGAAACGCCCCGCGCGTCTTTAACAAGCGCGGAAAGACGCAATGGGGGGGGGGGGGGGGGGTCATTCATGCAGCCACTGTAACCTTTGGTTTTACGAGCGCGGTCGTCGCTGGCGCACGCGTTATCTCGCAATCTCAGCAGCCGACATCGGGCGGCGAACAGTGTCCCTGGAGCGGCCGTACGCTCTTAAACAAGCATTTTGTAGAGTTGCGTGAGATCGGATCCGAAAGAGTTAGCTGCCAGTCTCACTTCGATTAATATTAGGATGTATTGCTATCGCATTCACTGCTTCACCCTTGCCGTGAAACTGACTTTTTTTTAGACGACAGAACGTTCATATATACGAACATCGCACCATGCATCGCACAAGGAGTTATAGGCCTACGCCGAAGTAACGTGTTAAGCGTCGGTTAATTTGTTGGTCAAAAACACGTTAATGCTTTTGTAAGATGCTCTTTAGGTGTGGTATACCAAATCCCTTTTTCATGTGGTCACGTGTACATCGTCCAGACCGGTTGGTGTATCAACAGCCGCCTTCAAGAACCTAAAAATTCATTGAATGGCACGTCTTCATCCCATCTTGCCTCCCATTGTCAGATATGTAAGTGCACCATAATTTTGTTTCGTCACCCGCGTCCGACCACGTGAGAAATCTCGGAGGCATATCACATCGCAAAGAACGCCGCGATATGTGTAAGCCAAGCATCTCTTTTATTGCATGGCAAGGAATTCAGTTTTTATTAACAGACACTGAACACGTGCCTTGTGTGTAGGCCTGTAACTCTCTGTGACATGCGCGTTGCGGTGTTTGTATATATGTACGTTCTTTAGTCTAATAATAATAATAATATCTGGGGTTTAACGTCCCAAAACCACGATATGATTATGAGAGACGCCGTAGTGGAGGGCTCCGGAAATTTTGACCATCTGGTGTTTTTTAACGTGCACTGACATCGCACAGTACACGGGCCTCTACCATTTCGCCTCCATCGAAATGCGACCGCCGCGGCCGGGATCGAACCCGCGACCTCCGGGTCAGCAGCCGAGCACCCTAGCCACTGATCCACCGAGGCGGACTTCTTTAGTCTAATAAAAATCAGTTGCGAGTGAGCGCTTGTGGTGTGTGTTGTTCTTTCTTGGTCCCGCGTCGTTTATTTGCGCTCAAAGTTCTACTTAAGCAGAAAACTAGTTATTTTTTCCTATAATGGCTTTCTGGAGTCCTCATCCCAGGCTATTTTTCATTTTTGCATTTTATTTGCGCTTTAGCTGATTCATTCAGTAATAACTAAAGATCATACTCCACCCTCCCACTGCTTCTTACACCTCTGAATCAGCTATGCACTGGAGTGTAAGCTATTCCGTAATCGATTTCTTTCGTGATTTCATGATGAGGTTGAGGTTACGAGAAATACACTGTCGCGTGACGGTGAATAGAGCCACGAAAAAGACGATCACCAAGGAGACGAGCATGACGACGCCGTGTTGAGGTGCAATCGGATATGCTGTTCGTACCGGAAATATCTCGAAGGTAATAAATATGCGTTTTATTTTTTCCTTCTATCTTTAAACACTGCATTTTCGTGCACCTGCTTCGTGGTGTAAGAACATCCTTAGGTGGTGAAAACAACACGCGCTAAGCGCACAACTTTTGTTTAGTAAGTCCCCCCGTAAAAAAAAAATAGAAAAAATGCGGGATCTTGATGAAAACGGCACGCTGTTTTGGGAGTTGGTCCGCCTCGGTGGATCAGTGGCTAGGGTGCTCGGCTGCTGACCCGAAGGTCGTGGGTTCGATCCCGGCCGCGGCGGTCGCATTTCGATGGAGGCGAAATGGTAGAGGCCCGTGTACTGTGCGATGTCAGTGCACGTTAAAGAACACCAGATGGTCAAAATTTCCGGAGCCCTCCACTACGGCGTCTCTCATAATCATATGGTGGTTTTGGGACGTAAAACCCCACATATTATTATTATGTTTTGGGAGTTCCGCATTGGGAAATGAAAATAAAAAAAAAAAAGCGAAAAGAAATTGGACAGTGAGAGAGAGAAAAAACAAAAGAAGCTTACAGCGTAAAATGCTCGTATATAGAATTCAGAGGTTCTCGTAATGGGCTCTCACGGTTTCCCAGCCCCAAGATGGACAGTCGTTTTGGACGACTGGGCTGAACGCGCTAGTGGAGCACGCTGAGAAGTTCATTAGAGTAAAGCAGGATTTCCTTACGAGAAAACCACTGACGCTTGCCAAGCCAGAACCGTGAAAAATAAAAAAAAATAAACACATTATTTTTCAAAGGAAAGTAAGTGAGAAGGAAGAAAAAAGAAATTTTTACGCTTACAGAAAACCAACGGGAACAACGAAAAAACAAAACACACACAAAGCTCGTACGAATTAAAAAGCGATTTTCACAATAAACGAGAAACTAAAAGCGACCTCCTCGTATTGTAAATTATGTTTCACATATAAGTATTTAGCACCGAATCGGGCTTTTACATTTTCATCAGTTGGTGGGTCAGCCGTGACCAGAGTTCGGTTAAAAAATTAACGAACTTAAATACTCGAAAGAGACAGGACGAAATATTGATAAGTCGCAAAGCTATTATTTTGAAAAGTTGTCATGCACATTCATTTTAAACATTATTATTTTTTGGCACACCATGCTGTCTATACCTTTCATTAAGGAAAATATTAATGCTTATCGTCGTCGCCTGTCGCATTAAGCCTAAGTCTTCTCTCGGATTTAAGGTGTGCGTGACGGAAAGATAACTGACTCCCAACTAAAAAAAATATAAAAACCTTTGTCCCGAAAATCTTTATGTATTATTTGAAAACGAACCGCATAAGTTTTATATTTCTTTTTATGTGTTTCTAAAAACGATAGCTGCTAACCGCCTCTTAGCATCAGAGTAAGCAGCTGTTCAGTAAATTAATGAAAGACAAACTAACAAGGGAATAAGGAATGTGCACATCAGGTTTTACTTCAATTTGTAACACCCATAAATATAAGTGATCTGAATGGGGTTACAGAAGGGTGTTGACTATCGCCCGCTCTGCTTTGTCGAGGCAATCGAAATGCAAACGCTGGCTTTTTCACTCAATGAGCCATTTGATGCCATCGCATCAAAATAGGATTGATGCCCGCCAGGATACGCCGCACGAATATGTAAGCTGTAACAAGAACGGATGCCAATATTGAAGGACACTTTGTACATTCCAAAGTGTGTACGGCGAAAGCGTGTGGCCATTCGACTGACTATACCATGTCTTTTTTTCTTTTACACTCTCAGTGGGATAACACACAAACCGAATGTGTGCGTGTTTTCTTGTTTAATTATCTACAGCGAATCGCACCGAGACGCGAGACTAATCTTCCTCCGTTCGCATGCGTTCGTATTTTCTCGCGCGTTGCGCATCGTACAAACGCCATCTGCGTTCCAGCGCTCAAATTGACGGACCCTTTGTAAATTCCAAAGTGTGTTCCGTGAACGCCTGTGTCCATTGAGGCGGCGTCAGTAAGAATGATTCCAAACGCTGGGCACAGCGGCGCTACGCAAGCAAAGCGCAAGCACTGTAGAGTCCGACGCGACCGGCGTCCGTTTGCGCACCCCTGGCGGCCACCTGGCTCCGTGCCAGGGCTCGGACGGACGGACGGACGCCGGACGGACGGACGGACGTGAGCATGAGACATTAAAAACTTTCGCCTTAATAAACACGGTTCCCGCGCTTTCAGTGCCAGAGCGGCTTTGTACTACACGCAGACGCCCGAAGGCGACCTCGAAGAGACAGCACACATTCACGGACGCACTGCTGTCTTGTTCACATAATCGGCACTGGACAACTAAATTTGCTAACTGCATGTCAGATTTAGACCATGTGCCCGAGCCATGCTTGAGCAGTACGTGAACTCGTGTTACAGAAAAGAAAGACGTGAATCGTAATGAAGAACTACCAAAGAAAAGAGGCACAATGGAGGAGAAGCAACTTCGAAGATAAGAAGAGCCCTCGGAAGCGGAAGAAGTTCTGTTCTTCCGCTCGTGTGTTATTCCGCTCATGAGCGCGTACACGAGCCGTCGCAAATCGCCTCTCCAAACAAACGAGGCCTGATTTATTAGGGGGGTGGGGGGTTACGCGCACGTTTTTCGCGTCCGCGCTCCTCTGCTTTCAGCGCTCATCAGAGGCGGCGGCGCTGAGCGAAGGTCGTAAACGACGTCGGCTCAACCTGGTAGCTTCGATCCGTTGGGCGTTCGATGCAGAAGGCAGCAGAAGAAGACCTTCGGTGGCGCTATAAACTTGCCCAGACCATAGCAGCCGCGTCACCGTACAGCCATCGCCCTTGCTTCTTTCTTTCGGCGGAGACATTGAGGCGTAAAAGACCGTGACTTAAGGAGGACGACGCGGGAACGACGGCCAGGTGCAAGTGAAAATACCGGGCGGAGACAAGACAAGCCTTAACCTGACCACATAAAGCGGCTTCGCTTCGGGCCAGAAAAAACCGGTATAGCTGTAAAGGTAAAGCAGCCGCGAAGCGAAATCGAGGGATAAGGGAACGGTCAGTGCATCATCACCTGTGGTACGTATGTGCCGTCTATAACGAAAACGACCTTTGCCGCTCTTCCTTTCTGGTCCGACAAAGCCGCCTTCAGGAACTCGGAATTGTGCCCTAAAGATAGCTCTGGGCAGCAGGACGACCGAACTCGTATATTTCTTTCTTTGGGCCGTTTTTCTTATTCTCACTGCCGTAAGGGAATGCATAGAGGTTAAGTTATTTCCATGTTCCTTTTATTTATGTACAACATAATAGTCACACCACGAGTGTGGTATAAAGGCGGAGAATGGGAGCGATGTGCCCGTATATCCACGGGACAGCAAATTTTTTAGCACACCCTCGAGTTTAAGCCGAAACTACAATAGCCTGGTTCAAATAACACTGTAGTGGTAGCGTATTGCGACACCATGCTGCGCTTGCGAGCCACGACTACACTGTTTTATACATAGGCGTATTTTATTAACAGCTTACATGCCTGAAATAATGAAAATTTTGTTACTATGGTCCAGTATTCAATGACTTCGAACTCTTCAATGGGCCGTTGGTTGTACTTGCCTGCGTTAGACTGCCCGTGTAAAGCATATAAGTTCCTTTCGCGTTTCGGACTCTTCGAGCACTAGAAGTTCTTGGATGACTGATGTAATAGAGTACATGAAATTGAAGCACTGGGTCATGAAGACAGTTTACATAAAGGTACAAAGGTATATGAAGGTACAAAGTTACTACACATAGTACCTTTGTCGGCGTTATATTTAGCCCACGAAACATATTGAAGCACAGTTTTTTAGCAATCATTAAGAGCACTTGCCCCGTATTCTTCTTGTCTATGTTGTTTTGGTGCCTGTTATTTCTTTAGGCCTAATGAACCAACTCGCCCATCGAGGCATACTGTTTTTTCCAGTTTTCTACAACATCACTTAAAGCATGTCGGATCGGACCTGGCACAGAGTCAACGAACGGGATTGGGTATGTGAATGATCTTTCATGCGTAAATTCTGACTTTTTTGTGTGATTATGGACAACTTCACTATGAAAACTATCGTGTAAGAGTAGGGGAGTAGCCGGAGTCACGCATAAGAATCAACCACTAACTCAACACATGTATTTAAAAAAAAAAGTACATCGTGATGGTGGTGCGTTAGCAAACGCTCTCTGCATATCGGAGGGAGGGTTGTGATACAGTCTTTGAGAAAATTGTCGTTTTAATGGCGAACCGTAGCCCGAAATTGTTTAGGAAAGCTTCCGACGAATTACAGAGCAGGAAATGGTGACTGCAGATCTTGTGGAGCCCTGTTTAATGAACATAAGACCTCAAAGTTTAAAACGACGCGTGTTAAGTCGTCGCAAGCACAAGTGGACTTGCCATTAAGGTGTGGAAAAAAATAGTCTCTGTTGCTGCAGCCTAACGGAACATAAACCATCACGAAATGTAGTGGTGCTGCACGTGTCAAGTAAATCTGGTATAAGCAAACCACAAGATCATTGTGAAAAACTACGCACACTAGAATGAATAATTATCGATCATGCGATCATTGCCTTTAATCTAGGCGAATTTAGGTGATGAGGGTCACAACAGCCAACGGGTTTACTATTCATACACCTTCCGAATTTTTTGCATTGTTCTACTATTGGGAAAGTTCTGGGGGTTACTACATATCCCTGCCTAATGAAACCTGTCTCTTTTTAATGAAAGAAAGCTTGAAAGAAATGACTCCTGGTACAGCTGGAGTAACAGCTGAGGCTTTCACAGCCACGAAAATGTGCAATAGACGCGACCTTCAATAACCACTCAAGGAGACGCATGTTTAATTGGGATGAAGCCATGCGGGAAATAATACTTGCAAAATAAATCAATTATTGCGAAAACTAGTCTAGCTTTACTCACAAGCGTAGATGTATGTAGCACAGCATGAATGACGATAATATTTTGTTTTGTGGTCATGTTGCTTCAACGCATGTAACAGCTATTGCAGTTTCTTTCGAGGTTTTACGCGCTAATGCCAATGCCTAATTATGACGGCCGCCACGTTAGAAGAGCTGCGGCATAATTTTGACCACCTGCTCTTCCTTATTGCGCTGATAAATACCAAACACACCGTAGTGATAAATTCCCAACACACCTCTCTTGACTTCAAAAAGACGAAATAATGCATTAATCTTATACCTTTCAGTCTTCCATGAAGAGGCTCAGGAATGTCAGGAGCTTTAAAATAAATTTTCAGTTGCCCGCACAGTGAGGAAAAAGTTGAAGGACACTTTGTAAATTCCAAAGTGTGTTCGGCGAACGCCTGTGCCCATTGAGACGGGGTCGGTCACAATGGAACGCGATGCGCGCGTCTCCCTTCTTGCATGATTGGACACGCTGGGCACAGCGACGCTACACAAGCAAAGCGCGAGCGCTGTAGAGTCCGACGCGACCGGTGTCCGTTGGCTCGCCCCGGCGGCCACCTGGAACCGTGCTAGGGCACGGACGGAGGGACGGACGGATGTGAGCATGAGACATTCAAGCTTTCGCCTTAAAAATATAATTTCGTGATGTCAACTGTAGCCAGCTACAGAAAAAAGCTACGCAACTGTGACGTCAATCTTTTAAATAAAATATCCCAGCTGTTACATCAAGCCCTAATATTTTTGAACGATATCGTTTGAAGGGAGATGAACTATACAGATATATGTAGCACCAAATTTTACAGACTTATCATCAGTACACGCCCGTACATTGAGCGTCCGCTTTTGGCACTATAGCTCAGCCAGTTGCGTGGCTTCTTCGGGATCGGTGCATATAAAAACCGTTAGAAAACGTAACGGCTGAAGCTAGTTGAACAAGACATGCCACACAACATTACACCATAGCTGCAGAAACCCTGTAAAATTTCGTGGTTTCAAGCGTGAGAAAACTCAAATGAACTTTCTCGAGGGAAAAGTGAAAAGAAGATCTAGATTAAGGGGAACTTCCCGGCTAAGCTTGCAAAAGAATATAACAATCATAGAAACATATCATGACATGAAAGGAAAAAAAAGAAAGAAAAAAATGTAGGCAATATCTTTGTTTTTATAGCGACTAAATGAAAAAAAGTACGCACTTGCAGTAAGTGTAACAAGTAAAACGTAAAGCAACACTGCGGGAGTCGTGGCAACCCCGCGTTCAGCGATGTGTGACGTGCAAGAGCATCGAGGGGCGCTGTCACGGTGGGAGGAGTGTGCATTGGTGCACGAGCGAGTCGACAGGCACGCCCGACGGATCAATCAACGTCAGCTTTTCTGGTGGGTGGAGTAATAACCATAGAAGGAAAGAAACGGTAAAGAGATGTAGACAACTCCCGCGTGCTCACTTCATTCCCGTTACGAACCCGCCCCTCCTTAATTAGGCGCGTGTCTGGCCTCTGTTGCTTCCCGGGCCAGTCGACCGAGAGTGCCGCTTCGCTATCGGGACTTAGCGTTCAGAAAGGTATTGCACTCCGAAAAAAAATGTGGTCTGAAGGTCAGAGAAGAACAATGAATGAGGCAACATGTAGCGGAAGCTTGTATTCTAACTTAGAATTGCATGGAGCTGAGCTAGTTGGTATGTATTCAAGTTAAAAGACTGGGCATGCAAACAGGGACGCAAGAGAAAAGTCGCAAGAGACGGACACAATTAAGAGACTGCGTTTGTGATGTCTTGACTTCTCTCTTGTGTTCGCGTTTGCACGCCCAGTCTTTTAACTTGTATTCCAAGTGCTTCTGTCAGGCGAAAAACATGGCTTTTGAGCAGGACGTCACTCATGTGCAAAGGCTACTTAATCTGGGAAATACCGCAAACCTGTTTAAACAATACTAGTTCTCATCGCTGCTAACACACAAAGATGCTACAACACGCACGAGGGGTACAGAAGAAAAAGCGCCTGTAGTGCGGTAAAAAGTAAGAATAAATAAATAAATGAAGATGCAGAGTTTTCAATATTCTGTTGCGGGAAAAAAGTGATACTGCAGGGAAGAAAGGAGCTTCGCGAGGGCGTAAGCACAAGGACTAAAGTGAAATTTACACTTGCTGACAATGTACCCACGGTCACCGCCATTCTCTTACAGAGGATAACGCCCAGACATCCATAAACCTGCCCATTCATCATTTATTCTCGAGCCTTCCTTTTGCTCTCGAGGAGGTCCCCTTCGCATTCCTCCTGAGCGAAGATCAATAGCGTTGGTGTCTTTGAGGCAGGAGCACCATGTAATGCAGCGAGAGGGAGTAAAAATTGCCCACTTCAAAGAGACTTCGTGCTCGTGCTTACACAAGCTCAACACTCCCTCTGCAGCCCGGATATGCCGGCGCGTTGGTTTGGATTTGTGGCTTCAACAGCGGGACTGCAGGTGAGCTCTATTTTTGTTCGTCATTTACACTTCTTTTTCTCCTCTCCTTGTTGCAATGTACTGAGATGTCGCGCTTTGCTGGCGTACAGAAACATCATTGCTATTTTGTATTATCCTTATTTAATCTTTCGTTTTCCTTTTTCTCGCTGTAGTTATATATACATTCGTATCCACTCGCCAATCTAGCATCAAGCAATTATGATTTACCCAATTTTTTGTTGCGCATACCTGTTTATCATGAACAGGGACAACGACATGACCCGCCGATAAGCCGAGACCCTAAGATGTTTCGCCCCTGAGAGCTAGCGCAGATAAATGTTGTGTGGTACCCTACGGAAAGGCCCCACTGGCTTCCGCGGCTTACCGGACTTGGTCGGTAGGGTCGCAGTTGGCTTTCGGAGTCCAGTTCAGAGCGTCGTGCCTCCCAAGATAAGGCTGTGTGTGTTTCTCTTCTTACTCCTGGTGATGTCGCTGTGGGAAGCAAAGAGACAGTAAGACTAAATAAAATCACCATGCTTGCTGTTCCAGAAGAGCTTGTGTAGGGGCTGGTTGGAACAGCAATTACGATAAAGGCGGCGCTGCAAAGTTTCAAACACAAAAGACAGAGACGATACAGACGAAGCGCTTCGTCTGTGCCGTCCCTGTTTTCTGTGTTTTGAACTCCGCAGCGCTGCCTTCATCATCCTAGCTGTTCCACCCGTCCACTTCATTTGCCCGTCTGTAATGATGTTGATGTGACTGCTACAAGTCTGTTGCTGCTGTGCCTTCTTAAAGTAAATATTGCAAAGTTACTATTTGTTCGCCCAGATTAGTATATCCAAAAAAAGATGAAGTATTAAATTTTCAGAATACCCGCAACGGCATGTGAAGTGGGCGTATCGCTTTCGTAGACGTTATTGTTCCATTTCTTCCATTATCAACGCTGTGACAATAAACGCCGGCAAGAGTAGCATACACAGCAAACGGGTTTGAGCCTTTTTGGGAGTTTTGAGCCCGGCTCTTAACTTGCATCCTAAAGGTACTACGCAAAACCCCCCTACCAAAGGAGGTTTTAGGGGGGGTACGCAGGGCAAGATGGCGGTGCCTGTTGAAGCGACAGCCGTCCACTTCGAATCTTTCTAGCCGTGGGCCTGCATTATTAAACTCATTCATTCCCAAATAATGCTGGTATTTGATTTAGATTTGACTAATGAGGCTTCGCTAAGCGTATACTGGCGATAAAACAGCTCCGTTTTCGAGATACACAGTCGATTTGCGGTGCAGAAGGCTTAACAAGGTTTGTTTACAAAGTAAACGGAGTCAAAAGAGGGAATTAGCGAGGTAACTTTGGAGTTTTTATTTAAATCATTTCGGGCGCTTGAACGGAGTTCATTGGAAGTTTTTCTGCTTCTTTTGAGAGATTTTAAAACGCCCCTTTATACGCGGCCCGAGAGAGGGCCAGAAAAAAAAAAGGTATTTCGGGCACTATAATAGCGTTTTAAAGACATTTCTTGCAACTATTCATCGCTAGGACATATTAGAAAATGGACATTGATGTATTCATGCACAAACATGACATATGCATACAAGCACGCACGACACAGGAATTGAACTCGCGACCACACGCACTGAAAGCAAACATCATATCCATTACACCACAGCGCCACCACTAGCTTGCGTAGTTTTTCACGGGGGGTATATATCTACAAAGCGGCTACTAACCTGTCGGCGACACCTCAAACATTTGTTCTCGTAGCATCGGCATGTGTTAGCGCTTTCGCTAGGCCAGTACATAAACTCAGGGGCGTCACGAAGGCCAAGGTAAACACCTTCAGCTTCGAACTATTCGGTTCGTCGTGTCGTGCCGCTAGAAAAATTGTAAACGTGTGCCCTCTTGAGTACTTCGACACGGTTTCACTCGCCCGCAATTCGTGGATACCAGCGTGACAAAAGGTATCCTCAGATGGCCGAACATATGTGCATTCCATGGGCATGTGATGTGGAGCTATTTTCGTTGTCTCTGCCGCGAGCTGCACGCGTCCCATGACAGCGGCGTGTTCTGAGCTGTACGAGACCGCCTGTGTTTCCATTGATGGGGTCTGTGCCTCCCGCCGCACGGAAGCCCTCAGACACGAGGAAGAAACACTCAGCAACACATCTTTATCATTTCAAAACTCTGCCGCGACTGACTGTCAGCGGCCCCTAAGCGCGAGCGTGCCTGTGTCCATCGTTCTCGTCATCCACCGGCGCGCTCACCGCTACGACTCCCATAGCATATAAAAGTTACTCACGCAGATGCCCACAAGCGTGCGCAGGGTGCCTCTTCAGGTGGAAGGGGGGCGATGGACGAAGGCTCGTCGCTGCGCCCTGTCAATGCACGGGGCAGATTCTCCCCCCCCCCCTCCCCGTGTGCACGCCTATGCAGATGCCCGAGTTACAAGGACATTGTAACGCGCCTACACTAAGTGCATTTATGGCGCGCGTACTCTCGCGAGCCGAACGCAGGTGCAGCAGCGCCTTCAGAGTAGCTGAACGATAATCTACATCCACAATTAGCACTTATTCGCAACTCGCACTTTCGCGGGGCACACAGCGATTCTATAATTCAAATTCAGTATTTAGTCACTTTCACACTCGGAGGCTACCTACAATCTTACTACCTACAATCTTAGTAATTAACCTTCATTGTTAAACATCACACAAATGCATTAAAGCGAATGCGTAAGCATGCCCCAATGTCAAGTAAAACCACCACAAATTAGCGGTGACAGGTCTCCCGTTAAATAAAAAAGTTAATGCACATGCACTTCGCCCTTGTGAAAGTCCATGTGTATGTGGCACTCCTCTTGCACAGATGATGTAGCAAGAATAAAAAAAATGTAGTATTGCCGTCTTCTACGAAACCGCTGTGATAAGAATGATAAGAAAAACAGTGTTCGCAATATTTTATTGGAATCAAAACAGTAGCAGTTCTCATGTCAGTGTAAGCATATGTATATTTCCATCTTCTTGCACAGAACCTACACCCAATACAAAACACTAAGAATGTATACAGTACAGCCCAAGCACTATATATAATTCACAACAGTAAAGCAACATGAAAGTAGTGTGGCAAATCTCATCATAATGCACACTGACATGTGCACTTCACAGTGCTAGTATGTAAACACAATCCAGAGAAATGGGATCTACAAGGAACTTGGTGTCAGCCTGCACATGAAGGCAACTAAGTTAGTACAATAAGGCTAGCATTACTTTTAAGAAATATGCAACCATGCAGGGAGGCATGTTGTAGATTTTAATTGAATTAGTTTGCCCTATGCCATCAAGACATGTCACACATCATCATACAGTTCTGTTTTCTGCAGAAAAGTCCAAAATAGACCTGTGGTGTTGATTGTAGATCCACTTACCACAATTCGTAAAGGCGTTCAGCCATGACAGCAAAATGACAACATTGCATTCATATATGGCTGCACATAGTTACTCACAAATATCTGAAAATGAATGCAGTTTTCTAGAAATATACTTGGGAATTTTTCGCCATTATCACACAACTGCAATATACCAATACTTCTATTATACGTAATTACTACAGCTATGTTTACAATATTCGCATGCCAGCCACTGTCATCTGCAACCTAAAAAGTTCTTCATCTTTAATTCCTCACTTCATGGCTTGTGCATAATTACCACATTGAAAGTTAATACCACTACCATGGCTGCAAAGTCAACTTGAAATTAGGCAATCACATGCCTAAAATTAAAAATTTCCTACAAGTAGTGGCTGGTGGCTTAGCATATTGGATTCTAGGGCTTGCTATGCCGTGTGGTTGAATAGAATTTGACCACGAATCTACAGAGCCTGTAAAGCAGTCGGGAATTGAGTTCATAGTTAGTGTGAAAACAAAACAGTAACACACATAGAAATAGAAATGAAGGGAATAGGACAATGCAGTACTAGAAACTGAAATTTAACACGTGTATGGCGTTTTTAGTCACGTTCATACTCATTCTGTGAGTGCATGGTTCTTTATCTTTGTAATTTTTTCGCACTAAGTGTGTATATCTTTCTGTGGTTTGCATTACACTTCAGGTCCTCGTTAGTGTAGAGTGAGGCACAGGGGAGTGTTCCCACAATACAGTGTCTTGTACACAAACGAGTGGGTGAGCAACTCTTGCAGCTTTGCCAGAAATGTCTTCCTGAAAATCATAGAAAAGAATTCCATTCCATATCCAGAAATATGAATGTCTTGGCAAAGACTCACACTTGACTATACTAATGCAGACTTTTAAACAGAACACGTAACAGATGCAATAGTGAGATGCTGCTACGTAGTTTCTTGTGAATTTTTCACTTAAAGTACAGAGGGCAAAAAGTACTCAACTGTAATGAAATGCGAAACAGCACTAGAAGTGTACTTTTGTCCTGTGTACCATCACTCGAGTAGTTTTAGCTGTCAGTGAAGTTAGCATTGTAGTGTAAAGGGGTGCAAATTTTTGTATGATTAACCTTGGAGTTAAACGCATTTCAATGGAGGCGTAACTGCTTGAGGCCCACGTACTTAGCTTTAGGTGCGTGTTAAAGAGCCCCCAGGCGGTCTAACTTTCCGAAACCCTCCACTACGGCATCTCTCATAATCGTATGGTGGTTTTGGGACGTTACGCACCAACTGTTATTACCACTTAGAACACATGGCACACTAGCTTCTTCATCAACCACAGCTGTTCTGTTTAGGACTGAAGATTGGGCGACTTGGTATTGATTCATGGCAAAATTAAACAGTGCACTTGTAATGACGACAATAGAAGACGTGGACAAAGTACCAGCCTGTTTACCTTGTCAGAAATTGTGTCAACAGTCAGAATACTGTGTGCTGATCATAAACACTATGGCAACAAAAAGTAAAACAAAATAACCAGAGGGAAGGAACAAGGTGATTCAACAACGAGGTTCAACAGATTGAGCTGAGTTATATCAATCTGATTAAATTAGCCTTGCACAAGTGACACATCTCCTAAATTCCATAAATATGCACATGTAACCTTGGCAAGTTCTAGTGCTGGTATGTGACTAATGAAGTGACCATACCATAAAATGCATGTGCTTCACCAAACACACTGTAACTAAGCACATGTCTTACACATCATATGGCCATCATAATGTGTCATTAACATGACTTATTCTTTGAAGCTAAATGTATACAAGCTCATGTCAATGCGCCTTGATATGCAATTTAACTTTTTGTGTAGGAGACGGACAAAGTGCGCAATGCGAAATTGTCGTCAAAAAGTATTCTTACTTGCTCATAATATGCGCATGAGAACAGAATAAATAGAAAACAAATCTGGCCTTAATGCACGCTTTACCACATGACAGCGTGATAACAGCTGTCTTTTTTTGTTGTTGCTTAAGTGTATACTCCCTGGGAGCACTGCTTCATTCATGCTTTATCGCAAGCAAGGAAATTATGTCGTACAAACATTCAGTTTTAAGGCGCACTCGCTTGAATTGGCTAGCCACGTCAAGCGGTCAGCCAATTCGAAACACGTATCACACATCGTTGTTATGTGAGCTTAATGGCCTCTCTTTTTTCGCGTTTCATTGCACTTTTGACGCGACGCAGTGTGCAGAACAGCACCTACTGCTGCCCAAGCGACAAGGACGCGCAAAGAGAGGAAACATAAGTATTACGTACCATTTGTGTCCCTGAATGTGCCGCGAACGCGGCGCGCCCATCAGCTGCTGCTCGCTTGAGTCACCGGGCCATTGCCACACCATTGCACACGCAGTGCATGTTGCACTGTCGTCAAACCACACATTTCACGTCCCGCGACGAGAACACAGTAAGGCTGCCGGCATGAAATGTGCACACATGATCGACGCATAGCAGGGTAGTTGAAAGGCGTCCTTCACAAAACCGATGTTATCCCATGACGGCTTCGCTTCGCTATCACTCACGCACGCCGCTGGGGCCAGCCTGCGGTAGCATTCGCTGTCATTTCGGAACTTCTCGCGATTCTCTTCTCGCGTTTCTTTCTTCTTGCTTTCTTTTTTTCCCCTCCGCGCGCGCACGCGTGCGATGGTTGTTCCGCTCTTATCGCCGCCGTTCGAAGGTCAAAGGCGCTTCGTCCCTCTCAGAGCAGCCGCTTGAGGAGAGTCGCGTTTTTTCTTTCGTTTCTCTTTTTTTCTTCTTTTTTTCGCCGGGTTCTTTCAACGCCGGATCTTCTTCCGTGCGTTGAGGCACACCGCCTGTGCCCAATTCGTCATCCAAAAGGGTATACTGACTGTTCATGCGGTGCCGATAGGCCACATCGAGGGTGTACACGCTCCTACTTTTAGTTTAACTTCGATTTGATGGTAAAACAACATAAGCGAAGTCATTCTGTGGTCGAAATGCATCGTGAACCCAAGCCCAGCGGTAGTGTGCATTCCGTACACCAACGTGCATCAGTCGACGAGACGAAGAAATCGTTGATTAGCACGTTCATGAATTTATTAAGCACTTTGAGAAACACTTCTTTCGCCCGCGCAGTTGCATACATGCACGCCAGCACTGAAGGCACTATAGCTTCGGATAAAATCAAGGGAAGATATGCCCGAGAAAGTGAAATAGGAGTTTTCTGTCCTTGAACTCCATTTGACAAAATGGCGTCAGATCGTGAATTTACCTCCTTTCTTCCACCTTTTATCCCCATAATTTCTCAAGGAAGTAAAATTGAGGACGCAGAACTTTATTAAACCGATCTTAATACCCCCTAAGGGAGTACGGTCCCAAATGAAGGTAGTATTAAGCCCTTCAAACGCCCAATTCGGCTAGTTTGCGTTTACAGTGTACCTTTCTTGCTCGCATAGGAGCGCCCCGCCCGAGTGACTCCAATGTGCGCGAGAGCACTCGGCCAGAATGACACTAATATGCCAGTGTGACGGAGGTTATTGAACATATAAACCACAGAGCACTAACCATGAGTATTTATTTTCTCAAATTAAAAATAGCGCTACTGATGAGTGACGGGGAAGCGTCTTTATCAAGAGGCGCATTCTATAGGGGAAATTAGATTTTCAAATTTTATTAATAGGCTACGTTTTACCTAGTTCATTTCCTGATATCAAAATGACCTCAACGGAAAGTACCAATATCGATATCTTATGCCGAATGAATATTTCTCTCAAAGAAAAGGGAAGCTGACGCAAAAGCTGTAAGAGCAGCGTGCTGATTCCCAGCTGAAGTGGTATAGCGCTGGTTTTTTTTAGACGGGACAAGACACACAAGCGCTAACTTTCAACAAATGATTTATTTGAATCCGGACAACATATATTTATACTTTACATCAACAATCACGCATGCGCAGATACAGTTCCATTATGAAAATCAAATTCTTTTTTTTGTCAGAGATACAGTGTGTGGCTGGTTAGCCACACACTGTAGCACGTGTGGATGCGTTCCAGTTTTTGATAAATGTTCCATTATCCGTAGGCACCTTGAGGAAACCAGTGGGTTAATCGTAGAATCGGCAACTATTCGTAGGCTGGGTGACGTTTGTGTTAGTACCCCGTCACTATCTATGACAAAAAAAAAAAAGAACCTTGATTTTCTCAGAGGAACTGTATCTGCGCATGCGTGATTGTTGATGTAATGCATAAATATATGTGATCCGGATTCAAATCAATCACTTTGTGGAAAGTTAGCGCTTGTCTGTGTCCCTTTCATCTTGTCCCGTCTCAAAAACAATCTGCGCTATACCACTTCCAGATGTCGTACCAACAAGGCCAGAAGTCAGCCCTTGCTGATTCCCAGGTTCGCAGGACAGCGTGGACACGGTGCAGGGGTCGAGAGGGAACTAAGCAGACTAAAGAATATCGAGCGACAAGGGAGCACGATCCGACACCTGCGCGGTAAAAAGCGTTAAAGCGACAAGACGTGAATTATGATTACACAAGATTGGATGCGCGAAGAAAAAAACAAGCGCCTGCATGCATTCCCGCTGTGCCGACAGGTTAATCAAGGCTCTTGATCCCTTCGCTGGCGCTGTCCCTCTCTTCAGTATGCCTCACAGAGAGGTGGCAGATAGGGGAGATTGGACAAACCAGCTGCGCCATCGGGTGAGCATAGCAGACCTTTGTGTTTTGCTATAGGAACCTTCTTGGGAGATTGGTTCCTCGGCTTTCACAGGACATCACATATTGGTGCTTTTGTTGGATTACTCTTTTTTATTATCACGACCCCGCGTTGCTGCTTGATACAAATATAATGAAACCAGACACGCGCAAACTAATAAAAAAAAGCAACGATCCCTGCTGTCACCACCCGACAGATTGCAACCGTCTGTTGAAAGCGCGATTGGACAAGGGAAAGGCAAGAGGTGTGCTTTGAAGGTTGGATAAGCGCATGAAAGCAACGAGGGAGCCCCTTTCAAGGCCTCAGCACCAAAAAGGCGCCAAGGCTGTGAAAAAATATAACACCTTCCAAATGCTGATATGGAGCCGCCTATCGAGTTGCGTAGGGTTGGTGGACGAAAAATGAAAATTGAACCGTAAGATCAAAGAAGACGACACGCTCGAGTAAGAGAAGTGTTCATATTGCCCCGAAGAAAATTTTATTGTGTTCTTCTTGTACAGTTATCACTTTCAGGGAGGACACTTGTGCAGTCAGTCAGTGAAAAGAAAATTGACTCTGGCAGCATTTCCTGCCTTCGGAATCGTGCGGTTGCGCAAGTGAACAACATAGTTCTGCGGTGCGCGCACACACACGCGCGAAATAAGCTCCCTTTCTCTTGCAATTGTTCCTCAAAAATCTTATCGACGATCTTTCACGGCTGCTGGTACTTACGAAATCTCCCTACAGGGAGCTTCGGTTATTCCATGTTACCATAGTTACACAACCGAGAGCGTCAGAAATGATTGCCTGGATACGAAAGTTCTCGTCATGACTAGGCACTCGCGTTAGGTTCAGTACGCGTGCATTAATGTGTAGTGGTCAGCGGTATGAGTGAATGGCTTTGTGCATTCAGTTTGTAAACTAGTTTGAGCCAACACATGAGAAAGTCACACTTTCACCGCAAGGGTGAAGCAATGAATACGATAGGAACAAATTCTAATGTTATTCGAACTGAGTCCGGGCAGCTAACTCTTTTGGATCCGATCTCACGCAACTCTACAAAATGCTTGTTTAAGAGCATACGGCCGCTCCAGGGACACTGTTCGCCGCCCGCTGTCGGCTGCTGAGATTGCGAGATAACGCGTGCGCCAGCGACGACCGCGCTCGTAAAACCAAAGGTCGCAGTGGCTGCATAGGGACCCCCCCACCCCCCATCGCGTCTTTCCTGCGCTTGTTAAAGATGCGCGGGGCGTTTCCTCTCTTCTTGAGCATTCCCCGGCTGGTCGAACAGGCGGGGGGATCTTATCGCATACGCCTCGGAGCAACGGAGATGGGCCGGCTCGTTTGATGTCCGCTTCAGCCGCGTTTGTCGCCCCCCGCTCCCGAGCTGTTACCCGCGGGTGGAACGTACGATGCGCTGGGGGATCTATCAATTTGGACTTTATACGCGAAATGACGGTGAAGGCGACGGCGACGGAAAAAACCCGTGGAGACTGTCCATATAATTGCTATCGCAATAAAAAACCGCCAGGCCTGCGCAGAACGCGCAGCACAGTCACAGGGAAAGCTGGAAGAGCGGCCTTTCAAGGGCCTTTCTTAAACACTCTCGGGGCAGCTACTACAAGCGCACTTACATGGTGCCCACTACGCCATAAATCATCATAATTTTTCTGTAGTGGCGAAGCGTCTACTATGCCATTATTCGTCATTCTTCGGAAGAGCGTGGTACCCGCTACACACTTGTAACGCATTATGTGCACTTTGTTGATGATGTGGCTGACGACGATGAAGAATTATGCCATTTTGTAATGGGTTGGAGCATTCAACGACCCACTCGTTACGCAATTCGTATTGTGTGACGCCCGGTTGTTACATTAATTGTTCTAAAACGCTTTACAAGCAGATGTTAACGCGATTTCCTTAACCGACATGAAGCCTGCATAGGGTCAGTTTGCAACGCAGTTTCAAGCAGCGGCGTAGCTCAGTGGTAGAGTGCTGGGCTGCCACGCAGAGGACCCGGGTTCGATTCCCGGTCTGTCATAGGTGTTTTTTCTATTTATTTAGTTTTTTTCTTATTTCGTGCGATATTGGTTACGGACACCGGCGGCGGCGGCGGCGGCGGACAACTACGGCGCAAAAACGACCCTTGTTGTGATCTCATAACAGCTTTCGCTGTAAAATGCGAATGTCATCTGCACTACTGTTGACAGCTGCTTTGACCGTGGTGTCCCTTATTTGCCGCTGCCACGTATGTAACCAGGACGGTTGATCAGTTAGCTTACCCTATGTTTAATACGGATAGCCAGCGACCAAGACAGAAGGGACAAAAGGGTTAATTTCTGCTTAGAGCCACGATAATGCTGCGTCCAAGGGTTCCGCTAGTATTCTGATTCTTCGGCCCCATTCCAACTTTCCTTGATTTCGTCAGCGATTATAGTTACCACTTTTAGGTGATCGCTGATAGACTTCTCAGTAATACCATGAAAAGTGCGGTTGTTCGACAGTTATTGTGATGTGATACTAACCAGCTGGTAAATGACAAAGGTTGTGGTAGTCTAACTCGCTAAACTGCGTCGTACAAGAAATATAGATTACGATCTTTTTAAGTCCTCTTTATCTGTAGCGCCATTCAACAACTTAGCGAATGGAATTAAACCAAATAACATAATATTACTGCTCAGTCGGTGAGTGACCGGACCTCGTCATCACTCAGAATGCACTAAAATAAAACAGAGCGACCCGCCTTGGCGTAGAGAACAGAATTGCATTTGCCAAATCGGTTTATGCTAAAATTTCAGACCAGTCCTCATGCCGGACATATCAGTAACATAATCCAACCGGCCAATGGCGAATAGCACTCATGAGCAAAATACCTTTGTAAGTGCAGCCCCAGACCACAGTAAATTGCTTCTTCAAAGGCGTCAAATGTGGAAAATGCGTTTAATCCTCGGGCACAAATTCATCTCATCCTTCTCAGTGGGCAAGTCATGTCAAAGACCGCGGGCGTTTCGCGTGTCGCCGCGTATAACATTCGATGGCGACTTTCCGTGGCACCTATACGTTGCTGTTTATGGCAACGTGCCCAAAGCAGCAGCGATGCGGCCGGGAGGGCTGGTTTGCTTCGGCCAGCGCTGCGCAAAGGCAGCGAGAGGGCACCATCTGCATTTTCTCGGCGAACAAGGGGGATGCCAATGGAGGGTTGCACGCCACGCGCTGCTGATGTCTTAGCCGGCAAGGCGTGCGCTTAATGCTTCACCACAACGTCGATCCTCGGGCTAATTTCGAATTATTCAAATGCGGCAGTAGGACGAGTGTTCCGCCGCGTCTCTTACGCTGCTGGCGCAGCTTCCCTCGTTCGCATGCGATATCTTAACGAAGGCCTGCTTTACGGCTGAGCGTAAACTCTCCAGTAGAGCAACGTCTGCGGCCAAGGACTGTGACGTGTTCGGTCTTTCCTTTTATCCCTGACCTAAGACACAAATCATGCTGCAGTACCAGAAGGCTGGCGCTGTACGCACAAGTATGTTCCTAAAGAAGGCGGTAGCACGACTCGACTCGGAATGGTTCTCCGTAACATACATGCGCTCTGATATATATATATATATATATATATGTATATATATATATATATATATATATATGTGTGTGTGTGTGTGTGAAAGAAAGTCACAGTGAAAAACATAACAACATTTATTCTGCGCTTTCGGCCGGGGACAGGCCTTTATCAAAGATGCCAATGGTACATGGAGTTCGGGTTTAAATACAGATTCCCGCGTTACATACACAGATACACATGCCGTCGCGATTCGTTGGCACGGGACAAGGTGAGGGACCAGAAGAACAACAACAGCAAGAAAGGTCAGGGGGAGAGGGTCAGACATGCGTACAAGGCCGCAATTTGTTGGAACTTAAGCAAGAGGTGGGGCCAGAACCGGGAGGCTCGTGAATCGTACCTCATCCACAAGTTCAACAGTGTCTCTGGTGGCATAAATGAAAGCTTAGGCCGACTATCGTGCTTAGCCTACAACGAACCTGAAAAATCGAATTCCGCAGGCAGCTAGGTGATCGAGGCATCGAAAGTTCCTTCATTAGCATTATTTTCTTCATTTTCTTCATTTTATTGTCATTCCTATGTGAAAGAACGTGCGTGCTCCTTCCTCCGTGTACAGATTCCTATCAGATGATGTAACCGTGTAGGCCTTGGGCGTTCGCTTTGACATAGGTTGTTGTTTTGTTGCTTTTGTATGTGTGCATATGTATGTATGTATATATATGTGTATATATGCATGGAAAGTTTAATTTGCTGAAAAAAAAATATCTCGTGTACTCACGCATGCCGCCTATTCCTACATCTGTTCACGATATTGTACACCGGCGAGCCGCTTCCTTGACTTTGGGGGCGGTCTGTGATGATTGCCGCCAGCGCCTGCAAAGCCTCCGAGGAGAGCGGTCGACTTCAATAGCCACACCCAACCCCATCCCCCCCAGGCGCACGGGTGGGCACGCACTTAACGACTTTTGACGCACTTTTAGAACATAACGTGCTGAACAAAGAAACACGCACTGTGCGTTCACATCCGGCGTCCGTGACCATTTTCCCCTTTCGTCCCGAAGCGAATGGATATCCCCTTTTAGCCGAGTAATCGCGTCCTTACCATTGTTACTTGTTTTTTTTTTCGTTTTTTTTCCTTGGATCGCACACGTAGCCTCGTTTTCTTAAAGCCCTTTTATTTGTTATTTATTGATTGTTTGTTTGTGTGTTGGTAGACTATATATATATATATATATATATATATATATATATATATATATATACACTCTACGCCAAGATTGCCACAGGTGGCCGAAGGGATCTCGATGGCGCTGCCTCTCCCTCCAAACTTGTGGATGTCCGATTGATCAGCGGTGATTCCCGTGCGAAAAATCCACTCCGTTGTTGTCCGCGCGGCCTTCCGGCAACACAGTGGTGGTCCGGATGAAGTGATTCGCGTCGTACACGGGCTCACTCACCAGAGGGGACAGAGCTGATGAAGACCGCCTTCTTCTGGCTGTGGTGTAGGCTCAGCCATGCTTGGGTCTCCGCTTGGTGAAACGGACTGACCCCCGACGAATGTGGCATCATCCATCGCTTTGATTTCGTGAAGCAATATGTTGCTGAGCAGTAGGTGAGCGTCACCGCACTCGGCCAATGACTGCGTTGAAAGCGGAGAACCATGCTTTGACGCAACAAGGACCTCTTTCCCAGAATTCGCGGACAGGTCAGGCTTCCCGTGCGGTTGCTCGTGAAGTGACGGCTCCTTCTCCGGTTGTCGCTGCTGGAAAGAGGTCGCACTGACGTGTTCATGCGATAGTGAGGCTTGTGATCGCTTCACCATTGGCTGCGAATGAGATATGGCCTCGACGTGTATCAGATATGGTATGATGTGGGTTACAGACGCCGAGTCCGAGACCAGAAGTGGTGAGCCTGGTCTCAGCGGTGTGTTCGTCTCGGGACAGGTTGTGACACCGTCTGAAGGTGAGCTGCAATGCACAGTTGCAGCCTCGAGGTGTTGCCCTTCCACAGCTCCATTCTCGGTAACACTCGGGTTGGACTGGGCGGTGGAAGCGGGGTGGAAGTGTTTCCTTCCGAAAGCAGCTATCAGCCTTGCGCTCCACTCTGCCCTAGGATTTCTGCCGCACGCCTTCGAATCTATGCCACGCTGCGGCAGCATTTCGAAGGCTGTCTATGGCTACGCACCACTTCTGCTGTTCCGTCCATGCCTTGCGAGCTCCGAGGGCGTTGACGGTGGCCACCCTACTTGTCGGCGTCGTCTTGGAAGCCGCGGAACTGCGGTAGTTCGAAGGCAGCTGGCGATGGTGATACGGCTGTCGAAACTCCGGAGAATGTCGACGCCAAACAGCCCAGCTGGTGTGAAAGCTCTGTGAGGGTATACCGGAGCTTTCTGCGGCTCTCTGGTGAGGTCTGTTCGTGGTCTTGCGAGGCGGCTGCGGTCAACGCGGCACTGATTGAGCACAGTGCTGGCAAGGTGGCACACACACATATATATATATATATATATATATATATATATATATATATATATATATATATATATATATATATATATATATATATATATATATATATATATATATATATATATATGTATGTGTGTGTGTGTGTGTGTGCGTGCGTGTGTGTGTGTGTGTGTGTGTGTGTGTGTGTGTGTGTGTGTGTGTGTGTGTGTAACGCATGAACAAGGCGATGGTAGGAGAAGCCGACGAAGAAGAAGTGCGCGTGCATTAGAATAAATGGATGGCATCTGAACCACGACGTATCTCTGTTCTCTAACGTCATACAAGTCGACAGGATCGACCTCATCAATCTACCATGGCTAGGCCAAAGCCTCCGCTCAACATACCGAAGTACAAGGGAACACAAGAAGACGTCCCCGTCGACAAGTGGCTACTCCTTTTCGACACGAAGGCGACCGAGGCATCATGGACACACCACGATCGGGTCAGTCACTTCAGAGAATACATCGAAAGGGGAAGCGTTCAAGTGGTACCGTGACAGAGATTTTTGGCAACGACGAGACATGGGACGATATAAATCGCGACATGCGAAATCGCTTTGCTATGACTGACGGAGATGCCTTTCGTTTCTTCATCCACTACCAGCTAGAGGAGGGCAGACCATCAAGGATTACTACGACGAGAAAAAACGACTGGGCTCCTTGGCCGACCTTAAAGAGTGCCACATCATTTCTGGACTGACTGACGGTGTTCCTCCTGTTGTGGAACTGGCGCTCGCCGGACTGTCTTTCGTTATGACCGGCGCCTGGGCCCGCGGAGGAGCGACGTTCCCTGTTCTACGAACAAGTCTCCGAGGGGCTGCTGGCCCGCTGACAGACGTTAAAAGACGTGTATTGTCCTTCCTAGCCGGGAAGTGAGGCGCCATGCAGTCCGACGGGCAAGGTGTTCGGCGAGACGACCGCAGTGGTTTTCGGTCGCGACATACTCTTTGAAGAGACGGCGGAGCCACCGCGGATGACCCGTCCCGCTAATTGCGTGTCGAGCGGCGGACCTTTGATGCGCTCCGAAGTGCGAGCGTAGGACCCCTCATCCTGCGGCTTTCTCACGCCACCACCTTGGTGCCACTGGTGCAATGCTGTGGCAACACCCCTGTCAGGCACGTAGACCTGGGCGGGTGTGGGCGGCGCCGTCGGAAGTAGCGTGTGTTGTGTGATTGGACAACGCAATTTGGACATGTTCCCCCCATCTAGGGATCTGGGGAAAAGTGACTCTTTATAATGAGCCCCCGTGGGCTCCATGAGGATGATTCAGAAGATTCAGAGGAGTCGAAGGATTCGGAGAGCTTCGACACGGGCCTTCGAAGAGATCGTCACGATGTAGCGAAGTCTTCGTGATGTAATGCTCGCCTTGTAAATAATGTAATTAAACCTCAGTTCAGTTTCCCTTCAGCCTCTTCATGCTGCCTCGGCATCTTCCTCCCGGGTCTCCGGTGCCTGCAAAAGCCGGTCGCAACGGCTGGGGCCAGCTGCGGGATACCACGACCTGTATCTCGAGCTGTGACACCCCGGGTCGCAACAACTGGATGGCAGACGGTGGGATGAGACGCAGCGACGGATAGCGACATGGACCGGAGGTCAGCCGAAAGCCCTAGGACCTGGAATTCGGCGGGACCGACGCAGCGTACCATGACCGCACAGTATGGGGTGAGTGCCTGGCTTTGCGCTTGAGATGTATCGAGTCTTTTGGCCTAGACCCGTTAAAGGATAGATATAACCAGCAACTGCCTAGACATTGTGGTTGCTATCTCAGCACAGAGCAGCACTCTGCGGTTATCTGAGCAAGCTAGGAAAAGCAGAATATCTCAGGTAATTCGGTAGGAGCAGATGTGAGTTTCGCGGAAGTTTTTTTCGAGGGTACGTTGTGGGAGTGTTTTTGGATACTGGAGAGTGCAGAAGGGTGAAGGAGAAACAGGCAAAAGGAAGAGAGGGAGGTTGGCCGCGTGGTGCTGCTTGTGTGTTATGCTTTTGGTCTCCGCTGTGGGATTGGCCAGGCTTCAATATCTCTAGACCCAGAATTGAAACGCTGGTGGGTTTGTGTTTGTCACAGCTGAGCCAAAGCAAGTAGTGGTCATGGACCTGACGAGATTGACGAGGGATAGCCTGTTAGAATTGTGTGAGGAGCTCGACATTGAGATAGACGACGATACTCCTGCATCTCAAATCCGTGAAATAATAGCCGGAAGCGATAACAAGGAGGACATTGAGTACTTCGGGAATCGAATTTTAATTGAACAGGAAAAGATAGAGAAAGAGAGGATAAGGGATGAAGAACTTAGGAAGAAGTGGAGAGAGATGGAAATAGAGGAGGCAAAGAGGGTTGAAGAACACAGGAAGGAGATGCAAGCGTTAGACGAGGAGCTTGAAAGGCTAAAACGCGGGTTATATACAAAGCAGCGGAGTGGTCAGTTTGTAGAGGTAGCGCACGAGAAGTGCGAGGAACAGTTGAGTGCGGTGCAATTCAGAGCCGTAGAGAAGGCCTAGCACATGTGAAAGCAGCGGGTTCATAAGGGAAGCCGAAGGTATCAGCTGCGAAAGATGCTGTGCTAGGAGTGGAGGCCGCCGAAGGCCAGAGTAAGAGCGACGAGGTGCTGTGCCAGTGGAATTCTAGTGAAACAACTAAGATAGTTGTAGACCATCTGGCACAGACACAAAGTGAGAGTGTCCCTAAGGTGGTTCTTGCAAACGACGTCCAATGGAACTTCGACTCGGTAGGCAAGAACACCAGAGTAAGGTCACCAGAGTGTACGAAAGTACAGAGTAGAGATGACAGTGCACTTGTGAGCTCCCAGGCATGTGAGCTAGATTCAAATGAATGTGTCGCTACGGTCGATTTTGCACGCGATGTCCCAGGATTCGACTCGCTGGGCAAGACGACCATAGTAACGTCGGCAGAGTGTACTGAAGTACAGAGTAGTACAGTTGTGGACAGCTCCCAGACAGATGAGCTAGGGTCCAGTAACTGTATCGCAACGGTGGATCCTGCATGTGGTGTCCCAGGAGATTTCGACCCGCTAGTCAGGAACACCGGAGTGAGTTCAGGAGAGGGAGTGAAAGAAAAGAGTGAGGATAACAGTGCAGTTGTAGATAGCTCCCAGGATTGCGAGCTAGATTGTTCAAAAGAAAGCAGCTGCATTGTTCCTAATCGTGTTAAGCTGTCCGCCAGTTTGGAGAATGAGGGTAAAGATGATTTGTTCGTGAATCATTCAGACTGCGCGGACGAGACAGCTAACGAAGGCTGTGAGAGGGTTCATGAGCCAGAGATGCGAGCGGAAGGCTCAAAGATGCGCCCCAAGAAGAGGCGTAGGCGGAAGCGGCGTCGTAAAGCCAGGAGTGCGACAAAGAGCACAGTACGTTTGAAGAAGCGCTGTGAACGTTTGAGAGTAGTGGGCGGAATGAGGCGTTTGTCATCGTCGTCAAAGTTATTTTGCATGTGTCCGAGCCGCCGGACGAAAAGAAAAAGAAAAGCGCCTTGGGCGAAAATGCAGACAGCAGGAAGGGGTCAGTCAGCCTCCCGTCGTTCTATCCACGGCACGTTTGAGGGGGGCGCGGGAGTGCAAGGTCGGTGGCTCGCAAGAAGTAGGTGAGCAAGGGGGGTGAACGCTGGTCTCCAGTAAAGAGCTTAGTGGGGCTCGGCGGCGAAGCGAATGGGTTCCGCCATTGTTGTATTCCCCATTCGATAAGAAAGGCCCACAGAGCGCGACCACCGCGAGTACGCCTCAAAAATGAGTGACACCCGTAAGCTTTCGAGGAAATGACGCTAGCGGATTTGTTTGCTTTGAACTTTTGTTTTGATTGTTTATTTTGGTTTTCGGAATGTTTTCTTTTGGTATCTCGGCGACCAGATAGGTTTACGTAACCAGTTTTAGGTTTTGAGTATTTTTTTAAGCGTTGTGTGTTTGGTTTTAAGGATAAGCGTAGTGCTGTTGCGTAACGATACGCATCGGAGCGTGCGACAGGGTATGTCGTACGAGCACATTAATAAGAGCGACGTTAGGAGTTCATTATGAGTGAGCGTGAAGAAGCAAGGAGCTTCCTCGCGATTTTTTTCAGGGTTCATGCGAGTTTTTTCTTTGTTTGTTTACTTTTATTCGCATGTGTCCGGTGTGGACGCGAGTAGGAAGAGCTAGTTCGTGAGTTTATGTGTATGTTGTAAGAATTGTGACCGCAAAGCAGTGTTAGTAGTTCATCCGCGCAGTAGCACTAGTACGTGCGATTGCAGACGTGAAATATGAGTAGTGGTCCTGATACTGATGCAGCGCGACAGGTATGTTTTCGTCTGCTCGAAGGAACTTGACGACTGGCTTTGGCGGCACAAAATTTTGGGGCCAAAAGGATCGCGTGAAGCAAAATGCTTTGGTTCACGAGTATGAGGCCTGGTTGACTTACAGCGGATTACTGACGCTGGCACACAAGTATGCCACGAAGGGCACATCACTGGGGAGATGTTTTTCTTGAAAGCAGTTTAAGAGGAAGCTTATTCTCGTTTTGAGATTGGGAGCTTCGGCGAAAGCTCAGAGAAACGCTTCGATTGCTGCTTTGTGTTTAGTTGTACTATTTAAGGAAGGTTGTTTTTACATGTTTAATTTTGGACTCGATGTGTCTCAGCGCGGGCAGGGCGCTCTCCTGTGCCTGTGGTTGTGTGTATGTATGCGTATTCCCAGGAAGAGAGGAACGAGCGGGAGAGTCCATGGTTGGGCGTCATCGGCAAAGGACCGGAGGACACAAATTCAAATCGACGCTTCGGGCAACCTGTTCAGCTGGTCACCCTCAGGTCGAGTCTCCCGCCGGCGGACGAGCTGTTATGACCGGCGCCTGGGCCCGCGGAGGAGCGACGTTCCCTGTTCTACGAACAAGTCTCCGAGGGGCTGCTGGCCCGCTGACAGACGTTAAAAGACGTGTATTGTCCTTCCTAGCCGGGAAGTGAGGCGCCGTGCAGTCCGACGGGCAAGGTGTTCGGCGAGACGACCGCAGTGGTTTTCGGTCGCGACATACTCTTTGAAGAGACGGCGGAGCCGCCGCGGATGACCCGTCCCGCTAATTGCGTGTCGAGCGGCGGACCTTTGATGCGCTCCGAAGTGCGAGCGTAGGACCCCTCATCCTGCGGCTTTCTCACGCCACCACCTTGGTGCCACTGGTGCAATGCTGTGGCAACACCCCTGTCAGGCACGTAGACCTGGGCGGGTGTGGGCGGCGCCGTCGGAAGTAGCGTGTGTTGTGTGATTGGACAACGCAATTTGGACATGTTCCCCCCATCTAGGGATCTGGGGAAAAGTGACTCTTTATAATGAGCCCCCGTGGGCTCCATGAGGATGATTCAGAAGATTCAGAGGAGTCGAAGGATTCGGAGAGCTTCGACACGGGCCTTCGAAGAGATCGTCACGATGTAGCGAAGTCTTCGTGATGTAATGCTCGCCTTGTAAATAATGTAATTAAACCTCAGTTCAGTTTCCCTTCAGCCTCTTCATGCTGCCTCGGCATCTTCCTCCCGGGTCTCCGGTGCCTGCAAAAGCCGGTCGCAACGGCTGGGGCCAGCTGCGGGATACCACGACCTGTATCTCGAGCTGTGACACCCCGGGTCGCAACACTTTCAACTCGTCATCAGAGTGGCTCGCCGCTGCGCAACGGGTCGAGACATCTTTAAGACGGGTGAGAGGAATTTCCGTTACTCGTACTCCTAGTACTACATCGAGCTCCACGTCTCTTCAGCAGACCGCAGCAGCCAACATTGATTTCTCGACCGCGTGTCCCACAAAATGAATGTAGATATTGCCCAGCTGCTAGTTTCCCACGACAATTTCATTGGCACAACAAATGTCCGCGCCGCGTCAACGTGTCCGCTATTGAGACTAGACCGGGAAACGATGAGAGCGACCCAGAGTTTCATTAATACAGTTCCATGCTCTCATCAACGGAAGGCCAGTAACTGCAATTCTTGATGCAGGAGCAACAATTACTTGTATCAGTGAAGATGTGTACAAAGAGCTCAAGCTTCAGTTGATGAGAGACTCCAGCATCATGGGGCAGCAAGTTACTTCAAGCATTCGAACTTTGGGTCGCGTAAACATTCAATTGCAAATTGGGAATGTCACAAAGAAAGTTTATGTACACGTTCTGCGAGGCATCAGAACACAATTAATTCTTGGCCTAGACAGCGTTTCGTACTTCAATCTTTCTGTAAATTTGGAAAGCCAGTCAGTAACACGAGGACGTGAAAATTTGAACCTGTCGAATCACAATGAAAAGAAAACCACTAAAGCACCACTGATGAGAACCCTGAATTCAGGAAACTTGCCAGAACATGAATCAACAGTGCTCGACTCTCTTTTAAATAAGTATGACGAGATCTTCTCGAAATCCCAGACAGATATATTGGATGCATCACTACTGAGCAACATAGGATTGCACTTACCAATGCTGTCTGTATTCATGGAGCACCATAGAGATGTTCACAGGCCGACAAAGCGGAAATTAACAAACAAGTTGACGCCCTCATCAAGCAAGGTGTTGTGAGGCCTTCGTTGTCGCCCTATGCCGCACCGGTAATCTTAGCGGAAAAGAAAGGTGAAGGATGTAATCGTCTATGTATTGACTATCGCAAGCTCAACGCCATAACGGTACCCGACTATCAACCAATTCCACGTATAGATGACATTCTCGACCACATGGGAAAGGCGAACTTTTTCACTACGCTAGACGTAACGTTGGGATACTAGCATGTCCGAATGCATCCCGACGCCGTTCAAAAAACTGCGTTTGTCAAGACTAATGGTCATTATGAGTGGTTGGTAATGCCGCTCGGGTTAACGAACACTCCGGCTACATTTGAAAGAGCCATGAAATCAATAATAGCCAAACATCAGCTCACTAATGTTAGCAATTACTTTGACGATGTGGTCGTATACTCAGAGACATTTGACGATCATATACGACACCTCGAGGCACCGTTGAAAGCTCTTAAAGACGAGAACGTAAAACTGAAACGGAAAAAGTGCCAATTTGCAAGATCCAGCATTGAATACTTGGGCCACAAAATTTCACAAGGAATAGTGACACCTAAGCAAAGTAATGTGGTTGCAATACTCAAAGTTCCGACACCTAAACGAGAGAAAGACCTCCAGCGTTTCCTGGGCACTGTAAACACTTACCCTCAGTACATCCCTCATTTCAGCGACATCGCTCTCCCACTCAGGAAACTACTCCACAAAGGAAGCAAGTGGGCGTGGACAGAAGCATGCGAGCAAGCTTTTTGGGAACTGAAGGAGCGCATAACTGAAGAACCGGTGCTTCGCATATACGACACTTCGAGACCATGTACCGTGTACTGTGATGCATCTGGTGAAGGCATTGGTGCAGTGCTGAAGCAACCTGACGACAAAGGCAAGGAACATCCCGTTGCCTATTACTCCCGCAAACTACTTAAGCACGATGTCAATTATTGTGTTACAGAAAGAGAATGCCTTGCCATTATAGATGTCATTGATAAATGGCATTGCTACCTTCATGAAAAGCCATTCACTGTTGTAATGGATCACTCTGCACTACAGTGGCTGAAGAATATTAAAAATCCTCAAGGTCGTCTCTTCCGGTGGTCGTTGAAACTATCGATGTATGAAGTAAACATCAAACATCAAAAGGGCATAAGCAACGTCGAAGCAGATGCACTCTCCAGAGACCCAATAGTTCAACTTCTGTCCCACGATGAACTTCAACGATGTAGCAATGAGCGCCCAAAAGGAACGTATTCATTGGAAACCAACGTAGTCATCGTCAAAAGAAAAGGACTAAGGAAGATATATGTGCCACATGAACTACGCCCAACCATTCTTAAGAACGCACATCAACATTTTGGGCATGTCGGAGTGAAGAAGACACTATCACTCTTGTCGCCGCAATATTATTGGCCGGATATGGTAACCGATGTTGCCACCTACATTCGGCATTGTGATACATGCCAGAGATGCAAGAAGACGAAAACAAAGAAGTATGGGACACTTGAATCCCTGCCTCCTGCTGAAGAGCCTTTTGACCTTTTTGCAATGGACACCATTGGAGGATTTTGTGGATATGGCTCATCAAAAAGGTTTATCCACTTGGTTATTGACCATGCTACTCGCTACGTATGGGCGTTCGCCCATAAAAGTGAGAACAGCGACGCCTACATCTCATGCTCAAAAACCATTTTTGCTGCCGGAAAACCACGGAAGTTCCTTTAAGATCGTGGAACAGGATTCACTGCAGGAAAATTTAAACAGTTTCTAAAACATAACCGAATACACCAACTCTTCACCTCATCTCATCATCCGCAATGCAATGGTATGAACGAGCGGACAAACCAGACCAGACCACCGTAACCAGACTTAAGTGCAAGATCAATGACGAGCCACAGAAGTGTTGGACTAAGCTGCTGTCGGAGGTAATAGACGAATACAACAGAACGCCTCACGAAGTTACCGGCTACGCACCGTCCTTCCTGATGTATGGAATTCCATCTTATCCAACTGTACTGAAACAGCGAGAACAAACGGTGGAAGAAGCGCGGAAAGCGGCTGTTAATAATTCTATCATCTACCACAATAAGAACAAAGTAATCTATGATAAGAAATTTCTTCCGATTGAGTTCCAAGTCGGTGACTTAGTCCTTTCCGAGACACCATGGCATCCCAACAACGGCATACTGAATTCCGTCATGGAAGGTCCCTACAAGATTCTACGCAAAGTCTCACCAGTGAACTATGAGATCAACCGCTCCGTGTTGCCCTTAGGTAGAAACTCGGACATTGTTCATGTTAGCAAACTACGACGTTATTTTGTACCTTCTGAACTGAGACTTTCTCGAGGAGAGGGGGGAAGAGTGTAACGTATGAACAAGGCGATGGTAGGAGAAGCCGACGAAGAAGTGCGCGTGCATTAGAATAAATGGATGGCATCTGAACCCCGACGTATCTCTGTTCTCTAACGTCATATATATATATATATATATATATATATATATATATATATGTGTGTGTGTGTGTGTGTGTGTGTGTGTGTGTGTGTGTGTGTTTGTGTGTGTGTGTGTGTGTGTGTGTGTGTGTGTGTGTGTGTGTGTGTGTGTGTGTGTGTGTTTGTATTGTGGGGGGTTTCGGGGCTGCGGCTAGCCCGGAACCCCTCAGGAAAGAGACCAAGACCGGCAAGGAACGCTCTTTACTGTGCCGAACCCCGGCCGCGACTGTCCGCTGCCAGCGGCTGCTAAGCGCGAGCCACGGGCAGGCCCGTGATGATCGTCCTTATCTTCTACGTGAGCCCGCAGCCGCCGAGCGCTCCCATACTACCCCCCTCCCCTCCGGTGAAAGCGGGGAGAAGGAGGTGCGACGGAGATGGAGGAAACTAGCCCTGGCCACGGCGGACCGCACGTGGCACACACGACCACATTCCCGCGCTGTCCATCCACAACTCCTTGGGGGACCTCATGGGCTGTCGGACGTCGTAACCGCTGACACGCGCAGCGAAGCCAACTCTGCCGCCACCCGAAGACGGAGGCGCACCGGACTCGCACAGGTTGACGACCACGGTCATCGGCGAGATCAAGACGGAATGCCGATGCTCCTCGTGCAGCACCGGTCCCACCGAGCTAGCGGGCTCGGAGTAGTCGAAACAGGCCTCTTGGCGCTGCCGCTCTTGGATGTCACCGTTGTCGTATGCCGTTTTTGTTGTCGTCTGGCGACGTTGTATGTCACCGTTGCCCCCATTGTCATCGTCGTGTTGCCGTTGTAACCGTACGGACAATTCACGTATAGGTGGCGGCCACTCCTCCACGTAGAAGTCGTCGAACGCTGGAGACCTCGGCAGCCATGGAAGCGTGACGTCCCCGCCGAAGCTCTGACTACTCATGCCTCCGGCGCTAACTTTGCGTTCGCTGATGTTGGTACCAGATCGCCTTTCATGCTCCTTCTCGACGTAGTTTTGGTCCTCGAGGATAGCCACTTTGCGCTCCAGGTTAGACACGCTGGTGTAGTTGCTCGCGTTGGCCGCAGCTTCCCTCTCGAACGGGTACACCTTTTCTGCCGCCCTCTCCAGGGATCGCTGCTGCTGCGTCACCTCCTCTTTTGTCTGGATTGTTGTTTATCGGCTTGATGCTGCCTTGTCCCAAGCTTCTACATCAGTCGTTTGTTCTCTATCTCAGTCGAGGCTAGCACCTGGTTCAGCTTTGCAAGCTCTTCCTGCATGGTCTCTAGTTCAGCCTCACTCCTCTGCAGACTGTGCTTGAGGATGGTCTCAGAGTGGGACGCCAGACTGAGCTGCTTCTCTAGCTCGGAGACATTTGCCGACAAAGTCCTCTGGCCGGCCTCGAGCCCCTGGATCATCTCCTGGTTCTCCTTGCGCTCCACTTCTTTCGTGTTCAGTTCCAGAATTCGTGACTGCGCTTCACTGGCCTATCGCTCGCGGTCCCGCTGGGCCTGGGTAGGCTGCGCACGGAGGTCAGCTACCTGCGTTCGTAGCTCGTCCAGCTGAGAGTCCTGAAGTGCCCGCTGCCTGCTGGAGCTCTTCTTCGTGGCTGCGCCGCATGTTTGCCAGTTCAGTGTCCCTGTCCAGCAACTGCCCTTCGAACTTGGCACACTGCTGCTGCTCATCCTTCAGGCGCCGCTGGGAGTCTGCAAGCAGACTCTCCATGCGACTGCACTCCCGCGAGTCCTCAGCCATCTTTCGGTTCAGGTTGACGATCTGAGCTTCAAGGGTGTGGTTTTTGTCACTCCAGAATGTCTTGACCGCGAAGAAATGTTGGCGCGAGTCATCCACTTGCTGTTCGAGCTGTTTCTCCAGAGTACAGACTTTGTCTTTCAGGTCAGAAATGTGACGCTCCTTCTCGTTAATCATGGTGGTTACCTTGGGTTTGTAGGCATCGTGCGCATGCTTGAGACCATCATGTTCATCAGTCAAGCTTCCCAGCTCACGCTCCGGCTGGCTGATGCGGGTAGCATGCTGCAATGTGTCCTGCTTGAGACGATCCACTTCAGCTTCAAGGGCAGCCTTGTCCCTCTCAAGGTCACGAGCGCGGACCACCTCGGAGCCAGACTCCGATTCGTCTAGTGTAAGTCTCGTGTCCCTGTGTTCCGTTATCTTCTCTTTCCTCCTCTTAATCCTTGTCTTCTTCCTTTTTTCACGGCCGCCGCTTCGTCATCCCGGGACTTTCTTACCTCTTCTTCAAGGTCATCGCAGTCAGCGGCCGTGTCCCCAACAATCGCGTCGTCCAACACCGTCTTCTCACCGTTCCTGGTCTCTGCACCCTCGTTGGCAGACGATGCGTCACCAGCGCGTCGCTTGTCGTCCCGCGGTGCCGCCCCGTCGCACAAACTCGCCACACCCTCCATGGCCTGCGCGGGCAGCGGGACGCCGAGGTAAGAACAGAGGTGCGCAAGGGCGATGATGACACGCCGCTGCTCGTCGGGGGTCATTGCCGCGGAGTGATAAAGGCGCATGAGGGTCTGGACCGGCTGTTCTAGCAGGAACAGGTCGTAGGTCCCGTAGGCGGCCATATCTAGGAAAGCCTGCTTCAGCAGCCAGAGCTCCTCGAACGCAATATCACCGTCCAGGGGGTCGAAGTTAGGAGCCGGCGGGGTCCTTCCCGTTGGACGCCAGATGTAGGGGTTTCGGGGCTACGGTTAGCCCAGAACCCCCCAAGAAAGAGACCAAGACCGCCATGGAACGCTCTTTAGTGTGCCGAACCCCGGCCGCGACTGTCCGTTGCCAGCGGCTGCTAAGCGCGAGCCACGGGCAGGCCCGTGGTCATCGTCTTTCTCTTCTTCTACGTGAGCTCGCAGCCGCCGAGTGCTTCCATAATATATATATATATATATATATATATATATATATATATATATATATATATATATATATATATATATATATATAGTGAAGCCAACTGTCTCTAGCACTGAACAAATGCTGAAGAATGTTATACAAATAAATATATTATAGTCATAATTTCTCTGTATACATGTCAAATGAGTGCAGCAGTGCTGCAGCCCCCCCCTGGCCCTCCCCCCCCCCCCTGACTTGAAGCCCTGTTTAGAGCGCGCCCTCTGCGCCACCTTCGCGCCATTTCGCTAGTAATGACGAAAACGCGCTGAAGTTGCCGAACTCTGAGGAGCGCCAGCAGTATATGGTGTATATAAATAGCTCCCCGTTAGTAAGCTAAAGAACGTATGCTCTGTGGCCTAGTGGTTTCGCGCCCCGCGCTGCGGAGCGAGATGTAAGTAGGTTCGACGCCCGGCGACGGAACTTTTTTTAACACGAAAGTGTTTTATGCCGGGGTACACCAAGACTTCAGTGACATATTTCCGTCACGCAAATGACGTCGAAAAAGTACACATGATCAGAAGACAAAAAGTTCTGTGAGCGGGAGTCGAACCTGCGCCCTCTTGGTCCCGCGACAAGTGATGCCGGGCACGCTATCCACCGCTCCACGGTCACGTACTCTGTAGGCATTACAGACGCGCCTTTTATATCTACCACTGTCCTCTCACAATGCTCTTGCTAAAGGGAAGTAGCGCATTATGACCGTGAAATCCACGATTTGTTCCTTCAAAGCGTCGTTTCTACGCGTCCGTCCCATTCGGCGCATTTCGAATAGGAAAAGTGCAGTTTTGTCGACGCATTAACATACTGCCAGGTGGCCACCTTACCGAACAGCGTCGGCCTCATTCATAGCATCCATCCATACCAAAAATAGCTATGCGACGTGCCACTGCTTCCCGTGGCCGTAACTGCATGTTCCCAACTTGCACTCGCCCCGCGAAAAATCCGGATACGGCCAACGTGGAAGACACTATGCGCGTTGCGTTTCCCTCTGGTCGGGCAGTAGTGTTCAATAACTCCAGCATTCCGCGAGTAGGCGACCTTAGCCTAAGTTCCGGCGTTTAATCAGTGACGCTCTTCTGGCTGTCACACCGCTCTCTAAGATTCCGCTCTCACCGTACAGCTATCACAAGCATCTATGACCACAAGGGTTTGTTTAATCATTGATCATGGACTTTAGTCGTCGGGATACAGATGTGCCACGAAACGTCAACGTGGATGCGCCCACGCTAAACGGTGGCTATAACTTTCTAACACCAATATACCTTGTGCAAGCTCTCTTATATCAATTTACAGTAAACATTCAACTATTTCTGTTAGGACACGTTTTACTTTCGTGTTATACCGACTCCTGTGACGGAGGAATCAAACATGTTTTTTCTAGATTTTCTTTGCAATCTGTTTATAATTTACAACGTCATATCCGTGACGGAACTACGTCAGTGGAGCCGTGGTGGACCCCGGCATAAAATACTTTCGTGTCAAAAAAAAAGAAAAAGACACCCCATAGTGATTTTTTTTACTCTATTTCATGTTTTGACCCTGCCGTAAAGACACATGTTCTTTTTTCAACCACAGGAGCGGTGAAGCCCCAAGAAATATGGTTCGAGAGAGGAAAGCGCTGCTACGCGATTATTACAGTGCCCGACAGAAGTATGTCCACCGCGTAGCGCAGTGAGCAGAAGCCGAGGAAGGGAGGGCAAAGGATGACAGTCTCATAGCGCCGGCGAAGTTCCGCTGAGCGTGCGGTGCAGCACAGTAGATGTCTTGTACTCTTGTTGGCCGTGCCTTCCAGTGTATGCAAATGCAGTCACCCCGAACTAGGCTGAGAGATGCATTTATGATTGCCTGCTTCCGAGGAGAAGCAGCTCGTTTGCATGAACGTGCCGGCGCGGAGCCGTGCTCGCGCATGCAAGCCGGAGTACTTCGTACTCTTTCTCTCTCTCCCTCTCTTCGCTCTGGTCGATCGCTTCTGAACTCGGGGGAGGATGCGCACCGAAATCGTGGGCCGTCCACGTAAAAAACACATTCCTGCCACGTTATGAAAGTGAGATTCTTTGACGCATCTTCGGACAGGTGGAAACACCGAAGAAAATGGCTCTCTGTCCGTTGAAAAAAAAAAAAAAGAACGTAACCTTTGTCACTGCTAGCTAGTGGCTCATTTCACTGACTCACTGAATGCTCCGTGACATGCCTTATGTATCGTGTTTCATTGTACGTAGGTCGGGTTATCTTCCGCCTGTCGCACGTATTTTATTGCGGATTTGGGCTGCGGGATATTGTGTTTGATGATGATACATCAAAATACGTTACACACTCTCCAGCTTATCCAAAACGCTTGATTCAATAAATGTCGATTTTAATGAGTGCGATTTCTATGCTCAAAATATTCCTCGCTCGCTCAACAAACTTAGAGAAATGAAAAAAAACAAGTACTAGAAGATAGGCGCAAGGCTTTAACGAGAGAAATTTCTAGTATTACATGTTTCTACCTCAGAGTAAAAGAATTTTGTCATACATATTCATTATAATAAATTACGCCATTCTCTGCAGATTTATTGTCCCAGTTTTTCAAAGCAATGTTCGGATTTTTGTTTGTTTGTGCGTACACACATATTGACTACGTACAATGGTGCGTACTATCGCGCTCAGTATGAGCTACATCGTGGGAGCGCGTGGCCAAGGGCACTGCAAGGTTGTACAGTGGCGCCTATCGTGAAATAACTTAGAGTTATCAGGGGAGCGTTTAGCTGTTTCTTTGAGTGTGCATCGCCTCGCCTTGCTTTCACGCTCGCCCTCGTTTTGCCCTGTCGTGATGTCAGCTTCGAAAATGATAACGGCCGCCGTGGCTTGACACACAGGCTTAGAATTTTTCTTCAGTAAAGATAAATAAATGGCAAAACGTTCCTTCAAATAAAAGAGGGCCAGGGTGAAAGCAAGCCATAGGGAGTGATGCGCACTTATAGGAATAGCCAAACTCTCTCCCAATAACTCGAAAATATGGCACGATCGGCGCCACTTTACAGCCTTGCAGAGCGCTGGGCCACGCGCTCGCGTGATGTAGCTCATACTGAGCGCGATAGTACATACATTTCATCTTAAAGAGGAGCCGATATGAAGGACCCATACTGCCAATTGAGAAAGAAGTGTTATAGCTTCAGTCGAGCCCACCGTTTTCCCATTCATTCTTTGCGCACGCTGAAGGCTTGAAACCGCAAGTAATATCCGTTACTCCCTTCAAGTGCATTGTACCTGCTTAGTTGTTGAGTAAAGTAACGTATAGACCGTAAAATTGGCCGGCGCAGGTCCCCTTCTTTAGCCAACTATCAGCTAGAATACTATATACACGCGGCCCTGTTCTCCGCCTGGCACAACCTACTGTCTGCCGATCTCACAATGTTGCGTATCGCATTTTCCGTTCCACTGGACGCTGCACGTGGTCCTAACCATTATGAGTTATGATATATGTGCAACCGAACTGCAATGATAGGTCTACGCATCGATAAAGGCGAGCGCGGCTAAGCGAAGGATTCCATCTTCGTCGAGACGCATTTGTTTGCTTACTGTGTTTCCAAAAATAACATCGGCTTGATCGCGAAGACAGACGTGCGCTGCGTTGTTGACAGCGCGAGAGCGGTCATCAGGCGTCACACCGACACATCGGCCGAAGCCTTATTTAGCTTTCGTTTCAAAGCCTTAAACAATAAACGATGCTTGAGTTGAAACGTCTTGATACTGTCTTGTCCGAGAGCATCCACAGCGGTCCGCTCCGACGCACCATCCGTCGTCTCCGGGCATCGTCGACAGCGCTTGCCCGTTTCATCCCGGTTCACAAAGAGCTCTTGGAAGAAGGATCACTCCTGCACGGTGAGCATCACCGATATATTTTTTATTGAGCTGGTACTCCACGACGCAGACTTGTTTCTCGAAGCAACGGCGAAGAAACAATAGAATGATCGCAAAGGCCAGGTTCCACTTAAGGGCATTGAGAGGTCGCTTCTTTTGTAGGAGACAGCGTGGACGCTTGGATAGCAGAACCGGCCACATAAATCCCGCGCTGTCTTTTACGTTTCTTCAAAAACTTCGCAATATTTCCGAGGGGTTATTCATGATAAGAACATCGCTCATGAAAACACCCACGTACATTCAAGACGTCGGTTGCTATAAGCACACTATGAGTAGCGGCCGGTAAAATTTGTTTTCCTCTTTGAAGCACCTCGAGCAAGCTTTCTTGATGGGCTGTAGCAGCCGGCGTTGTTGGCTGGTCATCTACTCGCTTTCGAAGGAAAAAATAAACTGAACGCTCAACTATTGTCATTGTTGAGAAGGGCACTTGGGACCCTAAACGAATTACAGGAATGCACAGTACCCATGTAAAATATGTGACATGTTTGGCGTTTTTCTCGCATAAGAGCTTATTCAGCTTACTAACGAAAAGCTGCGCGATACGCTGAGCAGTTAACCCTTTGTGGGCTCATCTATATCTTTACGTGATATCAGAAAATATACCTGTGGAATAGCCAAATAACGTGCTTAGAAATAGTATAAGGCAAGTTTCACCAAAAATACGACCATTCGTTTACGAGAAAAAAGTGGGACGTATCTGTCCCATTGACTTATGACGTGTCTTCGAAAAAGTGGAAAACACCTGTCCCATCGTCTCATGAGCGCACCAAACTGTCATCCTTTCGACAAAATTGCTCGCCCGAAAAGGCTCGAAAGAAGTGGTACGGAGGGTCACTACAGAAAACTATGCGAAAAAAAAGTCATTTTTAGCTGTGGTACACAATGGTCCTTTGCGCCTGTTGTGCTGTGCCAGCACCTTTGTCTGAAACCTTCGCCTACACCCGTGGCCTACACCCACCATTTTAGCTCCTCTCTCTTCTGTCGGTGCAGATAAGGAAGTGCACCTCAGTTTTGTTTGAATGTGTGCCCTGATGTAAAATGGAGACTATGAATCAAGGTAAGCCGCATCAAATTAAACGTGGTAGCCTCATTCAGCGCCGCCAGCTTTTTATTCCCTATTGGCGTCACGCAGCACGTGTTAACCTTATTGCGAGCTGGCAGCTGAGCGAAAATCCCTCGCTTACTACCTGAAGGCATCAAGTCTGCCTGAACGAGACCCTCGCCGTGGATGAAGGAGAGAAGTGTAAATTTAAGGGCTAATGCAAATGAGTTCTGCGGAATCCCGCAAGGTGGCGGAAGGGTTAATAAAGGGAAAATAGACAACCACCAGTTTGTAGCACGAAGCCATAAGGAAATCCGTACGGATTTCTCAGAAAGAGAAGCTTCTTAGTTGCCGAAAAATTCGTCCTGGTCCCGGGTGCACCACCGACAAGAAGTGGAATAATAAAAAACAGAGTAACTCGAAAAAAAAAAAAACACAGAAAAGGAACACTTTGGAATATCAGCTGTTAGAGAAATGCTCAAATATGGAACAAAAATGTTGTGTCCAGAAAGAAGAGTATTGACCAGATGCATTTCGCTGAAAGCACCTCTCAGTGGCCTTTTTAGAAAAACAAAATGTGTCTGCTCAGTCGGTGTTTCTCATCGTTATCGACGGGTAGTAAAGGCTGTGAGCGACTGTACTGTACAGTGCACGGATGAAGTAACGCTTAACGTGTTTCAAATGATATCTGGACACGGAAGAGAAGAAGAGCTTGTCCCATCATTTTTGCACGCACGTACGTCATTATTCGTGAATTGTATTTGATTCACTCTTTCTTCGTTTTTCTTGTCATAACTTTTAATATGCTTGTATTTTGTGTAACAAGCGCCAGTTATTGCTAACATTTTATCATGTGTTCAGTCGCCACCACTACCTCTGCCTGATGCATCTGGTGGGGTGAGAACTTAATCAAGTGGCTAGTCGCTTTTTTTTCTCATCCCCTCCATCAACACTGTATCGGTGGGAATAAATTAATAAAATAATAATAATAATAATAATAATAATAATAATAATAATAATAATAATAATAATAATAATAATAATAATAATAATATTATTATTATTATTATTAATAATAATAATAATATTATTATTATTATTATTATTATTATTATTATTATTATTATTATTATTATTATTATTATTATTATTATTATTATTATTATCCGTCTCACGTTCTGCACTAAGGCGGCGTCAGAGTCAATGACAAAGGGCCAATGAAAAATTCGTCGTAAGATTCCATATAAGACGACACGTGTCTTGTTAGCCTCCTCACCTGCCTTTGCGTAGTTCGTTTTTGTTTTGCTTCTGACGCTGGTTTCGCTTACATGACAATATTACATTCTGTCCTGCGATAACCTTGTACATAAAAGAAACGGAGCCGAAAAGAGACAGAAGGATGTCAATCAGGAAACTGTCTGGTTCAGGGAGTAAAGATAAGAACTATGGCAGTGATGTGCTGACCTCAGTGCACAGCGTTACTCAGAAAATGCCTTGCTCTTGCTATTCGAAATTCTTTGTTCTTGCTTTTTTTTTTATTTTTTTTTTTTAGCGAGAGTCACATGAAAGAAATGGCATAAAAACATCAGCCACAGGCCACAGACGTAACAAAAAGGGGGGAAACAAGTTCTAGTGAAAACCCTATAGACCAACCTCTAATTAAAGGAAGCGGCCATCAGAGAGGAACAGGAGGGAAATTATTTTACTGATGTCCTTAATCAAGACCCACGGGAGACGAAGAGGCGGCCTCCGTGTGTAGTCCAGAGGAAGTAACGAAACAGCGAACCCACGGGTAGATCAACACAAGAAGGTTGGGAATTCTATTCTTTAGGGTTTGTTTCCAGAAATGAATTTCCTGTATATGACAGCCTCTCTCGATTTTTTTTAAAATTATATATACACTAAGTTCCACGAGATGAAGCCAAAACAATGAATATTTCGTTCGAACAAAAATTAATGTTACTGACACGAGGATCTCATTACACTGTCTTCGTTTATCAAAGGGAACGCGGAATTCATGCGTTGCTTCATTTGTATCTTAGGTCATTGCTTATTCTGATTCACTTTAGCGTCGCAACCAAGAAGAGTTCATTTCTTGAGTCGAGCTAATGGGCTTATTTTTGTCTCCTTGCCCGAGGGGTAAGGTGGGGGAAGGAAATGGGATCGTCGGACCGTAATTATTTCGCATGCAGCGCAAGGAAGCTCATATGTCCGAGATGAAGGGAAGACGAGTGGTCCCGAAAATGTAACTGCCTAGCTTTAATTGATAGGAAGACACCTCGCCTTGTAGCATTGCAATTCCAGTGAAATGTGTAAGTTGACATCCACGTTTTAGAAGGCATCACTCATGCACTTTGTTCAAGTGAGGGTACGCGAAGATGTGTATGGGGAAGATCATGAGCCCGCTCCTGTCGTTTTTCGATGCGGCACGCTGCACACGCTTATGGTGGATCTTATGTGATGCAGAAATAATAATAAAACTGGGGTTTGACTGACCAAAATCCGTGACATGATAATGAGGCGCGCCGTAGGGCAGGGCTCCGGAAATTTTGACCATCTGGTATTCTTTAGCGTGCACTGACCTCGTAGAGTACACGGGCGTCTAGCATTTCGCCTCCATCGAATTGCGACCGCTGCGGCCGGGATCGAACCCGTGACCTTCCGGTCAGAACCCGAGCACCATACCCGCTACACCACCGCGGTGGATGCGATGTAGAAATAGGTTTATGGAAGACTAACAGGGGCTCGTTTGTGAACACAGTACTTGTTTCGCGAACATTCGCAAGCATTGCTTCATCTTAATTTCTGCTATTGGTCGCACATTATTTCGTTTCAGCATTCGCCAATGCGTTTAATACCCACATGAATTCAACTTGTACACTTTTTTTTTTGCGCCCAATAATACATCTATAAGGGAGCTTCCTAACAATTTCTAGCAGTTTTGATTTTTTAAATGATGTTTTTAAGGCGAGAGAGAAAGAGGGTGGGGGGATACAATATTTTTCTGCGTGCTGTAGGTGTTTGCCTCGCCGCGTGCCTGGGAGTGCTGCTCCTGATAAAATTGGCGACGCCTCGAATGAGGCATTCATAGAGATTGAAGGCATAAATTCTTTTTGTATTAGTGTTACTGTGAGAACGCTGTGAGTCGTACTTTCTATCCTTTAGAGAGCTTAAGAGTAGCCGGCACGTAATCTTGTCACATAACATCAATAAAATGAAGAACAATATTCACAGCCAACAAAGAAATCAAGCCTATAGAACTTGTGTGTAAGAGCCCATAGGTAGACTAAAATCACTTTTGTTCACATAGGACAGGGCTCCAATACAAGAACTTGGGGAATCCGGTTACGCGCCTATGTGTTGTTCACATTGCGCCGGTCTCCTACAACACGCTTACAGGATTCACATATGGGTTAAGCCGCGTTCAGACTGCAGTCGCGTCTTTCATAAATGTCGTATCGCGTAACAGCTGTATCGTCCGTTTGCGTAGCTAGCGACCACGTATGTTCACATTGATCTTTCCGGTACGATACGCTTTTTACGACGCGCCAATCACCACACTGAATGTGCATTGCATCCTCGCTACAATTGTTGCATCCTAGCAAGGTTCGTGTGTTTGGCCATGGCTGGGCAAGCGGAGCTAAACGGGAGACGCGACGAGCGCTCTCTTTAAAGCACGTCGCGTCTGCCCTCTAGTCTGGCAAACCAACTGCACACCCACGCTACTGCATGGCTTTCAAGACACGCATGAAGACGCGGAATCTGGTGACGCCGGAAGCCCCGCGAACGGAAATTGAAAACCGAAACTGCTTTGCCCATTGGTCGTACGTAACGGTCGCATCAGTAGTTCTCGTAAAAAGTCGCGCACCCGCCAAGATTTACGCCTTAAATGTTACGTAATTTAAGCTAAGTCCAACAACGTCTGAACAAGCTCATTACGTTGCTTGCGTTTACGCTTACGATCCTTACGGAGAATCCGTACCCATATAGACTATTTTACGGATGGGTTTGAGTGCCGCCATATTGGGCTGTTGACCTTTGTGTTCTATGTCTTTAACAACAAAACAAACAGTGTTACGGTGGACGCATACTCATGAAAATGGTTGGGTTGGTGCCTACGATGTTTCATGGCCTTATTAATTCACGTCGCGATATACAAAAACAAGAAAACATCGGCGAAACAGCCGAAGATGGCGGCGCCCAGATGTCTTACGGAAAACAGTCGATAGTCTGATCACGGCTTTATACACACGTAAGCAACTTCGCCGAGTTGCTGACTGCTTCGATTTGTTCTTGGCGAAATATTCTTGAGTTACCGTTTAATTTGAGTACGTAGGACCTGCTCTGGCAGATCCCTGTTTAAGTTTGCGCTTCATTTTTGGGGCGAAGCTCCTTAGGGTGTGGGTCTGTCCCTCCTCTGTAGTTGTCGTAGTAGTAGTAGGTAGGTAGGTAGCCACGTGTAGTGGAATGTACCCACTCCACGTGATAAAGATGACGATGACGCAGTATAGTGGAATGAACCCACTACACGTGATAACGATGAAGTATAAGCGCGTTCCAGACCACACATTCTCTTTCTGCCATGGATGAAAACGATCGAGCTTCGCCCACTCATCATTATTCACTTCGTGGATATGGCGTGATCTTTGGTCAAGGACCCCAACATCTCGAGCATGGTCAACTTATATGATGTCATGAAGATAAATAAATAAATAAATAAATAAATAAATAAATATGTAACTGATGTATATAGTTGACAAATAGGACTGTGCCTCTCCAATTTTTTTCAGAAAGAGAGAGAGGGGGTGGGGTGAAAGGAAAATAAAGAGGTTAACCAGGGGGGAATCAGCTGCTGGCTACTCTGTACCACGGCCGCAAGATGGAAATCATTCAGCAGCCGTGCCTAGCAAGCAAACAGCGGTGTCTGAAAGAATGAATGAGTTTGTGACGACACCATGAAGTGATGGCCATAATACTGCCGAAGAACAACACCCCAACATTTTCACTCAACCATGGCTATTTGTCGTTAAGTCCGGTTTCTATGAGAAACCGCAACAAGGTCCTCACAGCTGCCTCCCGTTGATCTCCAAGTCATAGAGAAACATACCTTCGTAAAGAGCGGACACTCCCGTAGGGCACTGCTGCCGAGCTACTGCGCTACTTTCAGAGCCACGAGCGGCTGGTCAGACCGATAATGTCTTCGGCATATATAAAAATAACAAGAAAAAATTTCCTTTCCGATGCTGGGATTTGAAACCGTGCCCTCATGCTCCGAAGGCGAGTGTTTTTACCACTAGGCTACACACCCATGCTATATCAAGGTGAATACGTGTACATCTAAACCATATGAATACGTTGTGCACCACTGTGTAAAAGAAATTTAGAAAGAGAACACTTTCTATGCAGACTTTACTGATTGTTGCGGTAGCGCATTAAACGTCCTCTGCAGGAGACGATGCAAAGCCGACATGGAGGATTGTACACGTCAGTAAAATTTTTCCTTTGCGAAAACTTAATGTTAAATTTGCGTTTAGGTGGTCCTCCTGAGACGGCTATTAGATGTGCTGACTAACGAGTGGAAGCGAGCCTAGGTACGCCATTTGGCGGGTGTTCAAACCCTTGCTTGCTCGGCCGCGAAAAGGCTCGAGTGGCCACCCTTAACGAAAGTATATTTCTTTATGTGCAAGTAGGTCAGTGCTCTAGAATTTTATTTGCTGTGATGGGGCGGTGGTTGTACGGCGGCGCTAGTGCGGCTGAATGGGCTGATCTTTCAAAGTCGAAGATTCATGCCAGCCTATCACGGCGTGAATCTGCCCTCTTGATCCGACCTTAGAGTTTCCTACTACATTTACTAGAAGGAACTCTGGGGCTGCGATTGTTGAGCCACCATGGGAATGATGGGACGTGAGCGAATTACCCTAATCTTCCTGCTTGCGGTTTCGAACGCCCTTGTGGCTTTCTTTATTGTTGTGTTTTGGCGTTTCTTTCGGAAAAAAGAATGAATCGCTGTGTGGGCCGATTGGAAGTGCTGAGCCTGGAAAGGTTAAGGTGGCGAAGTGGAACTGCTGAACATTTGCTGGACTTCGCCTTGCGACAAAGCGGCTCCAGGGCACACGGAGCCGAAAGGACGAAGCTTAGACAAATCCGTGTACTACCCATCATTCCCATGTTGAAGCGCCATGCGTTGCAGCTCCCGTAGACACTAGCGCCAGTACCTCTAGTGTATTAATAAGAAACTCTATCGGTACGACTATAGCTTGGAGTGGCGCTCTCAAATGCTTATTCCTTTACCATTGGAATGGCAGATAGCTCATGATGCGAACTGTTGGGAAACAATCGTGCACCATCTATGCGAGTGCACCCGCAATTTTTTTTCAGTGTTAATAGCGGTTCGAGCGGTGCAGAAACGATGAGGTTACGGAATGACAGGGAGAAAACACGGTGTCTAACGTCGCCTAGGCTTTGCGCCAGCGACCGTGGGGAAAGGTTTCACGTAAATTATCTCTTCCAATGGCGTTGAATAAAGGTATATTTATCGTGCACACGGAAAACGCAGTGGGCTTTCACGCTAAAGATCTGGGTGGCGCCTAATAGCAAAATGCGCATAAACATCACGGAGGCTTCGCACACGCGCACAATGGAGAAACCATGGCTACTACATCACTCGGTAACCGCTTCGATCGACTGCGTGCTATGGAGAGCTGCGACGTAAAAATGACAGCAGTTGCTTGGTTGCGGCATCAAATACTGCTTTTTAGAAGCCTTAAATCAAATAATCCAACGAGGTGTGGCTGCAGTCGCGACCTTCGGTACTGTGCAGCTAGTTGGGTTAAGTAGAGTGTAACGGCGCAGGAGCGACTCAGGCTATGTTGCACCAGACACGAGGTGAAACAAAAATAAATCGCTAATAAATGCAGCGAAAGCTGCCGCGCCTCAAACTTGTTTAAAAGTCGATCTCGCCATAAAAAATTATCCCGTCGGTCAGAGATACCGGCGTATGTTCTCCCTCCTAACTTTTTCATGTCTCCATGCCGGGCAATGGGCCTTCATCCGCACGCTCAGCAGCGCAGCAACGCAGTTGCTACAGTCAACAACGTTCGACAGTTATGCGTACATACCGGAGCAACAATGCAATGTGGCAGCGTGAAAGGTGATGAAAGATCGGATTGCCGTATCAGAAGCGGCTGATCGCCGACAAGCTGGAGACAGCGTCAGTTTTTGGAAAACGGCGCACACAAACATGCATGTGACCGACGCATCTTCGAAGGCCGCACTTCTGTACACTCGCCTGCAGCCCCGACTTTCACGCGTACGACGATGCCGCCGCCGCCTCCGGAATATCGAACTCGTAACACGCTTCGCTTGAAAAACAAAAGAACGAAAAAATGTTATTGGCAGCGAAGCTGGTCTCAGTCGAGGCTTTCATGTCCGGGGGCAGTCGTACATCGGTGACGGGTAGGTGCCATTACTCACGGCTCCCACCTCTTCGCCCACTACTACTCTCGCCCCTCCTCGCACGTCATTTGCCCACTTCATTCAAGCAGCTGAAACAATTGGCGAAGCGAAGGCTTCTTTGTAAGCCAACAGCTTCTCTGTTTCATCAGTGTTCGCTACGCGCAGCTGGTTGAATTTTTTTCTTGAAACTGTTAAAAGAGAAATCGCCGTCTGATGCGTCATGGCTAAACTTCTGTTCTAAACTGTGTTCAGGCTAACGTCTACAACAAGAAGAGTTGAAAAGAAACAAGACGGCACAAGCGGATATCAAGAAAGAGACGGAATATGTCACTTCGGAGAAAAGCTCCTAAAGCATGTCCCTGTTATTCCAAGCATAACATTTCTGGCTTATGAAGAAGATCGACTCCTTAAAAGTGGCGCAAGCAGTGCCTCGAACGACGTGTCGGTTTCCTAGCTAACGAGCTGTCGGAAAGAAGGCGTGTGCAACGGTCTGCTTTCAACTGGATCAGCTGGCCAATGCATGAAGGGCCCCCCAAAAAAGTGAAATATCAGCGGGTATTTTTTTTTTGTCTTGTTCTTCCGCTTCCTTCTGTTCACGTGCAGCAGCTTTCGCGTGATCCATCTTTTCTCGTAACTCACCAAACGCTAAGGAGCGACGCGATCGTTCATCCTTCAAGTCCATTCACCGTCCATCCGTCACTTTGTTATTGGTATTTTAATAACACAACTTTGTTATTTGCCATTTTCTCGGCGCTGATGAGTTTTAGGGGCGAAGCTCCTCTAGCCGGGGCTATGTCCCTCGCACCGTGTATGCTAGATGGCCATGACGCTGACGCTGATGACGATGAAGAATGAGCGCGTTCCAGACCACACATTCTCTTTCTGCCATGGATGAAAACAATCGTGAACGCGCTTTCGCCCGCAAAAAGCAAAACGGCAACGCCGACAACAAGCTGCTACCAAGGAGTTGAGGACGCGGGAAGCGGCGGCTCAACTCCGCGCACACACCTGACTCCCCAACTCCGCTGCAGCTGCACACTCGGCGCGCGCGCTAGTTACATAGGAACTTCAATAAAACTTCGGTTGGGCCTAGTTGGTACATCGCATTTAAAAAACTTTAGCGCAAACAAGACGGACCACAAAGGAAGAAGAGACGAGCACAGGCGCTTGTGCTCGTCTCTTCTTCCTTTGTGGTCCGTCTTGTTTGCGCTAAAGTTTTTTAAATAGTTACATAGGTGACCGCTAGAGGGCCGCGCCTATATAAAGCACTCGCTTTTGGCGCGCTTCCTTTCTCTTCGCCGGGAGCTCAGTCAGCGAACATCTCCACGCAGCTATTCATCATGAGCACCCCAGAGGCAAAAGCAGCGGCGCGGCGGGCTCTATAACAACGTGTAACGCCTTTACATGATGTGTGGGCGAATATTTCACGGTTTTACCGATAAGCGTTCGAGCTTCGCCCCACTCATCAGCATTCACTTTGTGGAGATGGCGTGGATTTTTTTTTACAATATTTTCGAAATAATGAGCTGTAAAAACAACTCACCTAGAACGCCCGCTTAACCATGTTTTCATGTTTTGTCCGTGTCCTCTTGTAAACAGGACAGATTGACGTTCCTTGGCATTGCAGATGTGCAAAGCCAGCCACACTATTTTAATCCGGCCATAAAGACCTTGAAGATATGTCTAAACGAAGAGGATAACATTACAAATTCTACTTTTTCAGAAAAACACTACCGCATTAGCTTTACGCCTAAGATGAATGCTAACCTGCACATTTACGCCTCACTGAAATAGAAACTCGAACAGAATTATGAACAGTGGTGAATAATAGTAATAATAATTACTACCACTCAGTGTACTCTGAGAAAGTCGCAATATTGAAAAAAAATATTGGCAGATCCCAAGTACCATCGGAATCGATGTTATGCGAAGCGTGCGGAGGCAAGGTGACTGGGTTGTAATTTTTTATTGAGCGAATTGTTATGAAATAACGTTAAAAATATGTACAAATGTTGTACGCACAGACATATCTTGAACAGTCGCATATCTTTCAAATAACTAGTTTACAGTGTCGTAACGATGCCAACAGAAACATGGGTATTACCCACACCAGAAGCGGTACGTAGTGCTGATATGTAGCATTTGTGCTTGCGAGGACGGTAGCCCTGGATAGTGCTTCGTGGACCAACTACAGTGGTTGGTGCGTAAGTATACAATTGACGTTAACCCGACATGACGCCTGCCTCATAGGAGTACATATGTCATGTTTATAAAATTAGATAGCCAGCACTGCAACCACAACTGACGTTTCACCAACATTACGCCTGCATATAGTAGCGTCTTTTTCGAAAGCAGTTCCGAGACCTGGCATGGCTCTGTGGTAGAATACTTGATTGTCACGCAGATTGCTTGGTTGCGATTCCTGCTGGGACCTTGATATTTATTATTTGCATTCGTCGAGTCACCGTTGCCGACGTCAGTTTTTCTTAACACTCTCGCATTTAAATTACTAATGTCTGTCCTCGCCGTTCCTGGATAGATATAAATTGTCAAACACCTGTGGCGCATACCCGCATACCTCGGCACGAGGTATACGGGTATGTGCCACGCGTGTCTGCAGAAAAGGGTTTCTCGACGTACGCGACAAGATTTTCACGTTATTCATGTCATGACCAGCGAGACATAATACAAATTTTGGTCTACCCCAAGTTAAGGAGGCAATCACGAGAGCCCCCAGACGTAGGCAGCTAGATAGATAGATAGATAGATAGATAGATAGATAGATAGATAGATAGATAGATAGATAGATAGATAGATAGATAGATAGATAGATAGATAGATAGATAGATAGATAGATAGATAGATAGATAGATAGATAGATAGATAGATAGATAGATAGATAGATAGATAGATAGATAGATAGATAGATAGATAGATAGATAGATAGATAGATAGATAGATAGATAGATAGATAGATAGATAGATAGATAGATAGATAGATAGATAGATAGATAGATAGATAGATAGATAGATAGATAGATAGATAGATAGATAGATAGATAGATAGATAGATAGATAGATAGATAGATAGATAGATAGATAGATAGATAGATAGATAGATAGATAGATAGATAGATAGATAGATAGATAGATAGATAGAAACGCAAAAGTGCGAACAGTACGCAAAGAAATGCTTCGCATTTAAAACGCCAGGTCTGCGCGGAACACGCAGCACAGTCACAGCGAAAGCTGGAAAAGCGGCATTTGTAGGACCCGTTGTAAACTCTCTTGGGAATACTAATACAAGTACGCTTGCAAAGTACCCACAACGCCATCAATCATAATTTTTGTCAAGTAGGGAAGCGCCCACTACGCCATTATTTGTCATTCTGCGGACAAGCGAGGTACCCGCATTATGTGGACTTCGTTGATGCGATGGCTGATGTCGATGAAAAAACTTCCCAATCTCCCGCTAAAGGGAACCATGTGTAGATGCGAAGCAGCGGGGAGATGGTTAGCTTGAATGGGAGAAACGTCGCCCGTTTCGCGGCAGCGGCCCGGGCGCTCATCGCGGCGCTGCACAGGAGAGAGAATGAGGCGCGCGCGCTCCGTCACTTTCATACCGCGGAACTACCATGGCGCCCCCCAGCGGAGTATGCAGCTGTCGCACCACCTGTCGTGCGCGCCGCTCCATAGAGTAGAGGATTCCTAGAGGAGAAAAAGGGGGGGGACAGTAGGAGAGAGAGGGGGGAGGGGACGCACACGCGCAGGGGGGGAGGGGGGGGACGCGGGAAGGAGGGACGGACAAAGCCCCCCGCAAGCACATGCAAGCAAGATCAAGGAATGGTGTCAACGGGACGCTGGCGCCGCTCCATAGAGTAGAGGATTCCTAGAGGAGATAAAGGGGGGGGGAGCGTAGGATAGGAGAGAGAGGGGGGTATGGGACGCGGGAAGGAGGGACGGACAAAGCCCCCGGAAGCACATGCGAGCAAGATCAAGGAATGGAGTCAACGTGGGCGACAGACACCACCGGTAGTGAGTGTTATTATTTGCTTGCACCCACCACCTGCCTAGCCAATGCTAAGCAGTCACTCTGTGCTCTCGGCCATGACTCTGGTGACTGTGGTGGTGGTTGACGGCCTTATTATACTACAGTTAACTGGTTCGCATAGTGAGTGCTTCCCTACTTCATGAAAGTGACCGGACGCGGGAGGGAGGGACGGACAAAGCCCCGAGCATAAAATGCTTCGCATCTAACAATCCACTGGTTACGCGATTCGTATTGTGCGACTCTTCTACCACGCTTATTACACATGTTGACGTGGTTCTTTCCAGACATGGCGTTTGTATAGGGTCTTTTTACGAAGGAGTTTCGAACACCGCCATGGCTCTGGGGTAGAAAACTGGGCTGCCACGGAGAGGGCCCAGGATGGAACCCCGTTCCATCCTGGATATATATTTCTTATTTCGTTTTTTTTTTCTTATTTAGCACGACAGCGGTTACGGATACCAATGGCGGTGGCGGCGGACAACTACGGTGCCAAAAACGGCCCTTATTGTGATCTCACAACAACTTTAGCTGTAAAAGGCCGAAAAATAGCTTTAAAAAATACAGCATTCCCCGTATTTCGGGACATGCGCTATCTCTCGGTGGCGGCCGGGCGCCCCGTCGTAACTGAATGGGAAGCACGCACAAAACAATCGTATCTCACGAACGAGATATGATATTGAAAACGAATTCCGGTTGCAGATACCAGGGAACCACTACATCATTTTTGGCATAATTCCAATAACGTGCTACAAAGAGCCTACCGTCACAGGTCATTTGAAGATTTTAGCACACAGCCTATGAGAGCTGCCTCAATTTAGGCTCAGTTTGGCGTTTTTCAACCTCGATTGCAAAGCTCAAAGAAGAGGTTTCAAAAACGATTCCCGGTTTTAGATTGGTGGGGAAGCGCTCTTTCGATTGGTATGCTACTTTATTGTGTAGCTAAAGCCATGCAACTTCCTCGGCCGTTTTTGTCGGCCTTATTCTTGTTGCGTCCAAAGCCCACATCTGCTCTTACATTGTATCGGGGTCTGCCGGAAGAGCTCACGGTGCTGGCAATGCTCGGGAGCATGCGCGCGAGAGTGAGATGAAGACGGTGCTTCGAAATGCCTCAATAAGAGCGCCTCGCCACTGGTGCGAATAACGTGCGCAATTGGAGCTTCAGATAGCGCCCTCTTGTGGCAGCCGTTCCAACTTCGCCAATGTCCCCAATTCCTGGCCATGTACTTCTACACTCGGGGGGCCTCCTGCTTATTAAATAGCTGAAGTAGAGTATTCTCTTTACTCGGAGGTGTCACACTATACAATTATAACTGTTTCTTCATCCAGCATTTCTTTTGGCTCTCTCGTGATTTTTATTTAGCATTGAAAACAGCACGCTCACTATAAGTAGAACTTCATTAAGAGCTGCGCTCCTGAAGATTGTCTCGTTAGATTATAAAATACGTCGTGTGGAATTTACGAGGTATCGCTGAATACTGAAGTGGACATGAGGCATCTAGTGCCATAGTAAGTCAATTGTCGGACTTTTGTGCCAGACTTTCATCGAGAAAAAAGGCCTTCCGACGTTCTCACGTGAACTAAAATGTTAAGAAAGAACCTTAATTGGCACGATATTGGCTCTGGGTGCCATTCTGTCACCCGCACGTGCTTTATAAAGTGTGCGCCTTCTTTACCCTGATAGCTTGTCGGCATGTTCGACGAGGCCGTCGTGCGCTATGACATTCAATAAACGTCATCCTAACGTCACTTGTCATCTCAGCTACATTATTTCCCGTCTTGCCTACAACGGTGATATTAAAACCAGACGGACAAGACAAGCTTTGAATGGACAGCTCCCCGTCATCCTTTATAATGGTCTATTGTTCTGGTTTATTCTATTCTTTATTGATGTAGTTTATGGTTTATCGCATTGTGGTGTATTGATGTAATGAAAAATATGCACTGTTCATATTGTCCCGGGGTCGCGACGTGGACGAGGGCAGCAGTCGGCTTCTTCATTGGTGAAACTCTTTATTTGGCCGAACTTGTGGCCGGGAAACGGAAAGTCAAATTACAGCAAGCAATGCACGCTGTACACAAATATCGGCGAACAGAGCGTCGGTCGTTGATAAAGTCATCATTGTTGGGACGCGCCGTCTTTTATACATCACGCATCGAACTTTGAAGCTTATAACTGGGCGTCGTGCAAGATCTGGAATAAGTTTGAGTCTTGCGCGCAATCTTAACAAAACGATCTACTACAATTGTGAAGCTTCTCGAACACTGAGGCGCGGTTTGCGCCGAGCATTGCTGACAGTCTTTGTGGGCGTAAACCAAATGCAGCAACATTGAAACAACAAACGCGCGTGGCAATATGTGCAGCGCAATCTAAGCTCTCATTCTATAGCCTAAGCGTCTTCCGGCCTTAGGGCATATTATTTTTTACGTTTTTCAAACATTGAGATGACGGCAAGACATGACAGTGGATAGGAGAGAAAAGGTTAGAGGTGTAGTGGCGCAGATGTCTCCAGCACGAACAGCAGCAGGCCGGCAGCAAGAATAGGGGTGGCAAGGGTCCCGGTCTCAGCGGTAAGAACTGATTTCCTTAGCGCTAGCGTGTATATGCTTCGTACCCTCTCCTCCGTTCTAACAAAGGAGGGGGAGAGGGCAACTGTGGATGCGGGGGGTGCGGGAGGGAGGGGGGGTTGTCAATCCCGGTTGTCAGAACCACTTCTCACCACCAGGATTGAACTATACGTCTACACAACCCCCCCGCTTTTTAACGCGATAGCGTTAAAGAGCTCGTTTCGCAGAAATTCCGGCGTCGGCGTCGTTGGTTGTGAGCGAAAAATCATCATCTTGTCCGTGACCGGAAAATCACCATCTTGTCCGTGACCGAAAAATCGAGAAAGATGCAAATAAAATAAATAATAAAAATTTTCGGGTCCGAGTGAGGATCGAACCCGGGTCGTCTGCGTGGCAAGCAGGTGTTCTACCACACAGCCATGCCTCTGCTTGGATATACTGTGAAAATAACTTCCTCTGTTTGGAAATGCAGTGAAAACAACTTCCATGCTTCGCAAACGCAAGCGTCCTTTATATAGGCGTCGCAATATAACATGTAATATCCCAGGAAAATTGCGTGGTACAAGCGTACATTGTCATCGGGCGTCAGAATATGTGACTATCATAACCATTCCATAGTTTAAAGCCAGCCACCCATTACAAACGGCACACACCTTACTGCGCGTATTCCCTTAACACCACGTAGTGGGTGCATAGCAAGTTCGAAAACATTTCCCACATTTGCCGCGCATAATTTCTCCTGGTTTAAACCATACTACCCATTACATAGTATGCACTAAGTGATTGAAGTACGCAGTAGGGACGGGATATCGCTATCGCGTTCAACTCTTAAAGGCGAAGCTTAAGGGTCCCCCCAATTTTTTCTTTTCTTTTCGTTTTATTCAAGGAACACCCGTTCCTGCTTCCCTCACACAATTCGTCACGGCAGCCCCCCCCCCCCCCCCCCCCGCCCCCCCTTCCGCGACCCCGTATGCACAGTTGCCCTCTCCACCTCCTTTGTTAGAGAACAGAGTTTTGGGCTAGTTGGTTTGTTACGTTCATTGAAGCCATAGCGCTGAAAAGACAGGGACCACAGAAAGAGGACGCACGTCCCGTCCTCTTTCTGTGGTCCCTGTCTTTTCAGCGCTATGGCGTAAAAACCAACTAGCCCAAAAGTATGTTCTCTAACAAAGGAGGGGGGAGAGGGCAACTGTGGAGAGGACAACTGTGGCGCTAGCGCTAAGGAAATAAGTTCTATAGCTTTGAAGAAGACAAGTCCACTTGTCGAAACGTCGGCTCGAGCGCACAACCTCTGTTTACGGATTTTTCAAGGATATTACAAGTATTACAAGGAAGCTTTGCAGAAGAAACAGATACCTTTTGAAAGCCGACTGATTTATTTTGCCCGAGTTGTTATTACAAGTGTACCATTCAGAATAACACAAGTGTACAAGGACAAAACTTGTTCGAATCGTAAACTTGTAATCTCTTAATAGCCTCTGTAGATTGTGTTCATATATCACGAGAAAGGCTTGCTATTGCATCGGACTTTGGTTCCCTGGAAACACTGCTGTTTTATTGCGTAGCAGCAATGGGATCTTCAGTTATTAACCAGCACTTGTCGCGCGTGTTTCTTCACCACCAATCGACACTCCTGGCGCTGTTTTTCCAATTTACAAAAAAAAAAAGAAAAAAAAAGAAAAACAGAAGGGTTCTCTATTTCATCTTCCTAATTTTTTGTTATCTTCTGTAAGCTTAAGCTCTCAGGGGTTGTCTGCTGCCATGTTCTCTACATACCGCCTTTAACACAGTGCAACTTATTTCGAGCTACGGCAAAGCTTTTCCTTCGTTGTCTACACTATACCACGGAAAGCTAACGCATTTAGGAGGCCCGCCACGTAACTCCGCGTGAGCAGATTGCCACGGCTCTTAACGGATTCAAAAACAACGTAGGCTTGAGCGAAGTTAAAGCTAGCGAGAGCGACGAAAGGGTAGTCGCATCACAAGACAAAATAAATAATAAGGAGTGGCTGCGGACGAGCATTCGAAACCGAAAGAGAAACCATTACGGTGCACCTTCACGTTCTCTAAGCGTGAGGGAGAGAAGGCCTAGCAGGAACTCGCCTCCCTCAACGAGGCCGCAGAACATCAGCGGAAATTCCTAAGAGGTAATTTGATGATGGAAGCCGGGGCCTCCGCCTCGGCGGCACCATGACTTCACCGCGTGGCCCCATTTTCGAGCCGCAAGGCGCCAACCGAGCTTCTTGGCGCGCACTCCGCGAATTCTCGCGCCGTGGCGCCGTTATCCTTTCCGCCTCCGCTGCACGTCCTGGTTTTTTCTCGATCACCTCTGTTTGAGTTCGACAGCTTTCAAACCTTCTGTGCGCCTGCTAAACTTGCGAGTGTCCTTTAAGCGGCACAATTTTTATACCGGCTGTACCTCGTCGCATTTACGCTCTTCTTTTGTTTGTGATACCGCAGCCATTGCTTTGTCGGATTGCATTACGCTGGTGTATCACATATTTATTTATTTACTTACTTGGCTACCCAAAGGGCCGCAAGGGCATTACGTAGAATGCGCGGGGGGGGGGGGGGGGGGGGATTTAAAAAGTAGTAAATGGCGTAATCACATTCCAGGAAAAATCACATTCCAGACAAAAAAGATCTGTCAAAATACGAAATCTTTCTGTACTAGAAAGGACAGTTCAATAAAAACTCTACTTCGAAGATGAGGGCAACACTCCCCAAAACAATGATACCATCATAAGGAAAGTTGGTACAATTCATACAATGAATGACAGTCAGGTACATCATGCAGAAACAAATACAAAGAAGTTATCAAATCGAAAACGTCGTCACGCTCGAGAAACGAGTGGAGCACTAACTGAAAAGAGTGATAATCGTTGATAGGGGCAATGCTAAATGAAAGTGAGTTCCATTGATCATAGTACAAGATATGAATTGCGGTATTTTTCACTTCGGAAGAAAACTGGTATGTTTTAAACCTAGACGAGATGTGATGTGCTGGAAAAAAAATATGAGATCACAAAACGGCAAGTTACTGTGGTACAGGCGAGAAAGAAGGATAAACGGGCAAATATTCTGCGCATGGCCGGTGAAGTCGGTGAAGGCGTACTGAGGGTGTCTTTTAGTTTTGCGATACATTGAAAACAGGATGAACTGTGCTGCATTGTTTGGGACTGCTTCGAGGAGGTTAATCCAAATGACATGGTGGGAATGTCGAATAACAGATGTTTATTCTAAAGATGGCCGGATAAGCGAGTTTTATGCTAACAACCTGGTGTCACCGTTCGCGAGGTCAGGTCACCGCTTCAGGAGGCCAAGCTTTTTAAGGCTCTAGAAGTTGTGTGCTCTTTACGATCATTCCACGTTCAGAGAGAATACAATTTTAAGCCTAAATATGTATTTAAAGGTCGAAATTAGTTCAATTATGATATTGTTAATGGCGTATGAATGGACCTGATAATTAGTTACCGCTCTGAACTTGAGGTGTTCTTGTTTCTATCTGTGTTGGCTTACATCTGCTGTACGGAAGACCGTTCTAAAAGTTTATCTAGGGCAGACTGCGGGTGAGTGATTACGGCGGGCTTGGCGTGTTTATATATTACACAGTCGTCTGCCATTGATCTAACTGACGCAGTTATGTCGGTTTGTTATGCCATTTATGTACGCTAAGAACAGAAACGAACCCAACACTGGCTTTCGGTGGTACCCTTGATATCCCAAGTACATTGTCCGAGATATGGTTTTGTATTTTGACGAACTGTTCACTGCTTGTTAGAAACTGTACGACGCATTGCGTTGCTATCTGACCATGTTAGAGATTACACATTTTTAAATGAAATGGTTATGGGGAACGCGATCAAATGCCTTCGAAAAATCAACAAAGATTGAGCCGACGTACGTTCACGAGCGCGTGAATGATGGAAATCAGTTACAGATTCAAAAAGTTGAGTTTGGCAGGACAGGCTTTATCGAAAGCCGTGCTGGTTAATGACCAGCAGGTTGTTATCGTGTAGTTATGTTATGATATGCTTGTGTGTCATATGTTCGTAACTTGAAGCTAATTGGGATCATTGGGATGGGCCTGTAGTTGCTTGGAAGGTAACAATGACGGGGTTTAAATGCTATAGTTATTATAAGTGACTTCCACTCTTACGATGCTCTCTGTGTCGATGAACTGCTTAAATATTAATGAAAACACGGAGCCTAGATAATACCTGGTTAGCTTTAAAAGTTTAGCGCTTATGCAATCGGGACCTAAACTTCTTTTTTTTTTTTTTTTTTTTTTTTTTTTTTTTTTTTTTTTTTTTGGGGGGGGGGGGGGGTATAGCGCGTTTGCTGTAACTACGATGGATGTAAAAGGAAGTGCAATATCAGGGTTGATAGAGCTGAAGTGAACTACCAAGAGGTAGTTTATGCAAATATCGTGGCAATAGAATAGTTGAAAACCTCGGTGCATACGACGAATGGTAAGGCACTGCCGCCTTCTCTCGTGGTTTTGGTACCGTGTGAATATTTTTGGGGGTTTATGACTTTCCAAATTTTGGGGGGATCGTTTTAGGGGCGAAGCTCCTAAGGGTGTGGGTCTGTCCCTCCTCTGTAGTTGTCGTAGTAGTAGTAGTAGTAGTAGTAGTAGTAGTAGTAGTAGGTAGGTAGATAGACACGTATATTGGAATGTACCCACTCCATGTGATAAAGATGACGATGAATCAGTATAGTGGAATGTACCCACTACACGTGATAACGATGAAGTATAAGCGCGTTCCAGTATAGTGGAATGTACCCACTACACGCGATAACGATGACGATGACATCATTCACTTCGTGGATATGGCGTGATTTTAGGGTCGGAGCTCCTTAGGGTGTGGGTCTGTCCCCCCCTCTGTAGTAGTAGTAGTAGGTAGGTAGGTAGGTAGGTAGGTAGGTAGGTAGGTAGGTAGGTAGGTAGGTAGGTAGGTAGCCACGTGTAGTGGAATGTACCCACTCCACGTGATAAAGATGACGATGGCGCAGTATAGTGGAATGTACCCACTACATGTGATAAAGATGACGATGACGCAGTATAGTGGAATGTACTCACTGCACGTGATAACGATGACGTGTAAGCGCGTTCCAGTATAGTGGAATGTACCCACTACACGTGATAACGATGACGATGACGCTGATGACCATGAAGTATAAGCGCGTTCCAGACCACACATTCTCTTTCTGCCATGGATGAAAACGATCGATCCTTCGCCCACTCATCATCATTCACTTCGTGGATATGGCGTGATTTTTTTAACACGTTAGGAAGCGTGCTATTAGACTTCGTGGGTCATAAATAGTAATTTATTAGGAGTGGAGCAGTTTAAGCTCGCCGTGTTGTGTACAACGTGATCAAAAATCCTCAGGCTGGCATGCGTCACAAGAATTGGGCAAGCCCCACTGCCGCGTACAGCAGGTGCGAGCGCTAAACGAAAGCTCTGCTCGGCAAAGTGGAGCACGTGAAACAGAGAGAAAGAGGGATAGAAAGGAAGAAAAAGAGAACAATAAAGAGAGACAGACAAAAATAGAAAGAAAGCGATAGAAAAAAAAGAAAGAGAGAAAAACAAAGGAAATAAAGACAAAACGAAAGAGAGAGGAAGAGATGGAAGGAAACAGACACAAAAATGAGATGGCAAAGCAAAGAGCAACATAGAAAGAAAGAGATAATTAAGAGAAACAAAGAAAGAGAGAGGACGAGACAGAAAGAGTAAATAAAAGGAACAAGAAATAAACACAAAAATAAAGAGAAACAAAGAAGGCCGCCTAGCTCCGCTCTTCCTTCAGGCTTGGCACCACTAGTGCGAAGCTGCCAAAATGTTTTCTGCCATTACAGATACGGTTTTTACTCAAAATAAAAAAAATGTCACAGTTTCGCCACTAGGCCGAAGCAATGAAAGCGACAGCAAGAAATGAGTTTGTCACACGAAGAACGACAAGCAGCTCGATACTTGCAACGCACCGCCGCAGCACAAAGAAGGACGCTCGAAAAGGACGCATAGGTATACACCAAACAAGCGTGAATTAACAACTGTCGCAGTTGTTACGTGTTTGTATTTGACCAACGCGCTGCGAGTGTCCACAATGCAGAAGCCGACGCTGTTGTTGTTGTTGTTGCCTCTGACATGGCTCATACCCACGCAGGCGGATTGGCCAAGGATTGATTATATGATTATATGACTTTTCGACGCTGTTTGATACTTCTTTTTCTTTTAAACTGCGGCACGTGGAATGACCCATCTGCGTCTCCTGCGACGCGGTGGCATCTGACGCCAAGTATGCCAGGGGGAGCGCGCGCATCGAGGAACCCTAAGTATGCCCGTTGTTCTTTTTTAGATGGGAAGCATCTTATGGCGAAGCTTAATCCAGTGGTGGCGGTGGTGGTGTGCCGCGTGACCACCCTTAGTGCGCATGCGCAAACCCTTTAAAAAAAAATAAAAATAAAAAAAACCTCCTCTCCCCCCTCTCTCTCCTCTAGGTATCCCTCCCCGCGGCAACCACACCCTCACTGCGCATGCGCCTCCCCTCCTCTCTCCCCTCCTACGCTCCCCCCCCTCTCTCCTCTACGCATCCCTGCCCGCGGCGTCCTCACTTCCACTGCGCATGCGTGTCTCCCCTCTCTCTCCTCTCCTACGCCTCCCCCCTCTCTCGCCTCGCGACGCCGACGCAGGCAGCGTTTGCTAGCGAGTTTCTTGGTTGAAAAAACCGACTGTTCGCGCTGCACAACCGTTCACTAGCCACCCCGTATATATGGCACTGGATCTTGACCTGCAAGGTGGTGCCGGTGGGAGATTTCTGCTGGGCGTTGTTGAACAATAAAAATTCGCAGCGTGCGCGTCAACTAAAATCGGACTGCGGGTCTCTGTGTCCAGTCGGAGTCTTCTGTCTCTCATTGCCCATTAGCAGCGATTGGCATGTTCCAGGAGGAAACACCGCTCCATCACTGCGTGCTTTGCGCCTCCCCAGTTTTCTCTCCTGCGCAACGGTGCGATGAGCGCCAGCGTCAACGCCGCCGCCAGTGTAAGCGTTAGCGCCCGCTGCTTCGCATCTACGCATGGTTCCCTTTAGCGGGAGATGGCGTAATTTTTTTCTGCTACATCATGAGTGGTACAGAAGGGAGCCACTTTTTCGTTCGCATCTCAAGGGCAGTTTTCAATTTGAAACTGTAAAAGCGTTGCGTGATAGAAAGAACGCATAAGCTGTTCGGAGATCTGCGTACCGCGAGCGGCAAAATGTGCATATGAATTGCTCGCCGTTATATCGCTGGCACGAGCATGGCGTGTGGCTGTGTTGGCGTGTGGCTGTGTTGGATCTCCATCGCGACGACTAGCACCCATGATCATGATTTAACCGTTGTGGTAGTTGATCTTTTTAACCTATACCTGGACAGAGCGTATCGTGAATCGCGCGCAAAGATGGCATCAACAAGCACGTAATAAACACTGGGACTGTGCACTTCTTCAAAGCGACGTCATTTAAGGAGAGAAACGGCATGGCGTGCGCCCCCCGAGTGATGCTGTAACCTACGCCTGTGCTCATGCATACACTACTCACACTGCGCTTCAGCAACACGGGAGGCAGAGCTTGAGCCGCGAACGCGCGCAGGCGTTCCTCGTCCCGCTGGCCTCCGTCTCGCTCCACCAAGGCATGACCAAGGCACCACATTCGTCCATCGACATCACTGCCTGTCTGAACCGCATACTGGAGCAGTTTTATTATTCGGTGCGATCGCACTCGAAGTAGTCGGCGGCGAAACACCATTCGTACAGGTGGAAGCTGCACTACTCCGACAACGAGCCGTCGCACATCGGCGACTCTTCGATGCTAGCGCGGCCAATGTGTTTCACTGCTATCGAGACGCTTCAACCAAGACCTCTGAGATTGCGCGCCGGCGCGCAGTCTGGACGCCATGCTTTAACTGCGTCGTCGACGAATCGTTCTCTATCGGTGTTAGTAAGTGTCATGCCGCATTACTTCTCTTCATCGCTCACAGAAGGCGGCACCGCCCGGCAACGCCAACAGAGAGCACCAATCGAGAGAGATTGTGTGAGAGATATAAGGCGCGTTTGTGGAATGTCCTTCCTCTACCTCTTTAGCTCAGTCGGTAGAGCGTTGGGCGCATGCCGTCGCGGGCCGTGGAGTCGGATGTTCGATTCCGGGTGTGTGAACACGTTTCTAAATGTCTTTTTCTTTCTCATTTGGTGGCGTCCATTTTATCAACGTCATATCCATGACGGAATTACGTCATCAAAGTTTTGGTGGGCCCCGGCATAAAACACTTTCGTGTTAAAACAGCAAGTAAATTGATGTGATTTGAATCAAAGCGAGAACTATAGCTATAGTGGTGCTGAAATTCAGTCGCAAAAAAGAAAAAGAAATGGAAGATGACTTTGCAAAGGACGTTCTTACGATTACTGAAGATAGATTGAGCTACAGAGAGACAGTAATTCGTGTCACTAGCTGAAGTAAAGAAAGAAAAAGCTGAAGTAAAACATTTTCAAGTCGTTCGCGTTCTCTGCATATCTACCACTCGCAGAAATTGCCGGCTTATGTTACAATTGCACAAGTTCAGCAGTACATTGCGAGGTCTGATACCTGGTCAACATTTGTTACTCTCTGCAAAGTACAGTGCACACAAGCTGACTTTGCACACAAAAATATTGCCGCAGGTACACCGAAGCAGCAACATCTTTCACATCTGGCCGCCTCAATGGTCCCTGACTCTGCATTACAGGCGTCGTGCATTTCAGTAAGCCTCGCGCGAAAGGTGAGAGAGAGTTAAGCATCACTAAATGAAGAATAGGTGTAAGAAAAATGGCTGGAGTGTCTCCTAGGTGGTGTCCTAGGGTCCAGGGCCACGGCACACCACGTGAGCGTGGACCTACTTCGTAGTGTGGACCATCAGCCAACGCTGGTCATATCAAGTTTTCGCCTGTAAGGCGCTTCTTCCTCAGTTCTTGGTTAAGATCGTAGACAGGGCTGCCCTTGGTGGCTACTTTGCGCCAAATTGGCTACTTTTGGTCCCCGTTGGCGACGAAAATTTCCAGTTGGCGGCATGGCTCTTTTTTAAACATGTGGTTTTACTTATTCAAAATGGTTTTATGTATTCATCCATAGTAAAGACTCTGTTGATAATACCGCTTCTGTTCTATGTGGCTAGAAATTCGGCGATAATATCAAGTGACATGACTACTTTTGGCGTGAGTTCTGGCGCCTTTTCATGTCCACCTAACGGCAACCCTGATTGCAGATGATGACACGACCAAAGAGCAATTGCACACTGTTGGCAGAGAGTTAGGTCGGAACCACGACATGGACGGGAACGAGGGGATCAGTAATGAAAGAAGTGTGTGCCATGTGCAGTATTAGGTTGCAGCAGTTTCGAAGCTGCCGACAGACGGTGGCTTTTATTGCGATAGCAATTATATGGACACTCTCGGCTGATTTTTGCCGTCGCCGTCGTCGTCATGCCCCGGATATGTACATTTATTTATATCTATATAGAAAAAGGCACAAAGAAAAATAAATTGGAAGAAAAAATTCCGAGGAACCCACCCGGGGACTCGAACCAGCGGCCCCTCGCTCCTCAGCGCGCTGCGTTAAAAAACTCAGCCACGCGCAATGCATGCGCCGCCAGTAATAACGGCGAGCTAATTATAAGCACCATTTACCGCTGCCGGTACGCAGACCTCTGAGGAGCTTGAGCGTGTTTTCTATCATGCAACGCGCCTATACCAGGTGACAACTTTCTGTGGCAGCACAGCGAAAGCTATGTGGGCGGAGCTTCTGCACATGTGTTGCTACGCCAAGTAGTCCGTTTGCGGGCGATTTCGGTTTCGCAAGAGCGTCCAACATGTAAGCTTTCGCACGAACATCGAAGGTTTATGATATTATTTTTGAATGAATGTTATAAAAATAGGTTATATATAATTTTAATCGAAAGCTATTACAAGCCTTGAGATACTTATGGATGCAGCAGTCAAGGACAAAAATACGTGGGATCATTGCAGCGCTCTTCTTCGAACTCTATTAAACAGCTAAGCTATCTGCCAGTGGTTCAAGCCCGAGTGCAAAGCGAGCTTAATACAGTATTGCTTGCATTTGGTTTCTTTTTTTTTTTTTGGAAAGCAATGAAAGATTTATTGCTGAGGAACACAGGAAGCAGCTTTATTGGAGCCGTCAGATTTATTTTTGAAAAAAATTTAAAAACAGGGCACGGCCGCAAGCAGGAACTGTGTGATTGGAAAAAGAGCACTGCACGGGCCCGGGCTTGCCCGAAAACCCGGGCCGGGCCGGGTTAAACCCCGCCCGGCTACTTTACTACTTTACTTTACCCGGGCCAGGCCGGGCCGGGTGAAGTAGTTTTCATAACGGGCCCGGCCTGAGGCTCCTCCACTGGAGGAAATTTCGGACGTTCCTGTGGACTTCTGCTGATGGAACTGGAACGAACCCCGAAAACAGATCGAAATCTCTTCGTCCACCTCCTGCCAGTCCTACGCGCGTAGTCCAATCGCCACCTTCAACCGGTACAATATCGTTAGCAAGACCGTGATATCACGAGAAAAAAGAAACTGAGCATAATACAAACCATGCATAACATACACTGCTGAAACCTGCAAATAGAAGCCCTTAAAGAGGAGCTTTATCGATTATAATAAATAATGGCACGATGTTCGGGAACAAGAGAAATGAAGCGATTAGCTGGAAAGGTGGTAGAAAAATCAAGCGCCGACTAATCGTTAAAAACACATGCACAAAGACAAAGACGTTTCGGCTCCGCTACGGGGACCTTCTTTACGATAGCTGGAAAGCTATGCTCATCTGCAGAAGTCCACAAGAACGTCCGAAATTTGCTCCAGCAGAGGAAGTCCACTGCCGCCGCCTTCACAATTCACAAGGCAGATTTCTGCTCCCCTGCGGCTAGCGCAAGCAGTTCAAGAAACTATCGCAGCAGAATATCTGACGCAACTCAGCATGGCGTGCTTACAGCCGGAATCTCTTCATAATTTGAGTTTTAGCATACTAACTAGAGGCGGGGTTTTTAGGCACTAAAAATTGCGTTTTAGGCGCCAAAAATAGGCAGGAAAAACACAGTTTTAGGCCCCCAAAATCGTAAATATAGGCACAATAAATTTTTACAAAAACTCAAATTTTCGAATAAGGACGTGCGCGACGACAGGAAAGTAAACAAATGTTATGTTTTATGATGACACAAAGGCGTTAACGATTTAACATACCCATGCAATGGTCCCTTTTCGGGCACGGTTTCCAGAACACGGTCTCTCCTTTTATTGTCCAGAATGGTAAGTTTACGCTCCCCGGAATGAGGTGAAATGTCAGACTGAACGCCGCTTGCCCATGATCTCACGGGCGCGCGCACAAATGTGGGGGAGGTGAAGTTCAACAAGGAATGGTCCTGCGTACGTCACAGTAGTACATGAAACTGCGCGAATTATTCGAGGCTACATGTGTAATTTGGGCAATCTGTTGCTTGAATAGAATAATGAAAGTTAATAGAAATATTAGGCTAAAGCATACAAACGCAATGTGTGCGCGTTTGTCTTTAGTTTTTTTCTTCGAATCGAGAGCGATGCGGGACTTAGCTGTCTATATTTTTTTGTGTTCGTGTTCTCGCCGTTCCCGCGTCAGGGCCGGCGCCAGCCCTGACAAAGCTTAGCATATTTTTGGTGCATCGTCCCTTACAGCAGTTTCAGCGGTGTGACGCGCTGTGTCGTGGTAAGGATACAGGATCCATGCCAGCCTCTCCAAACGCATAGACGGATCCATTCCACAGAAACAGGCAGTACACTATAGGGCGAACGCCGAAACGATACAACACCGCTTGTGCGCACGACCTGGCTTGGGCATGTCATGTGCACCTAGTGAAATCTTGCGTGCGCATGGCGTGTTGATGCGTCAACGTCGTGTGATCTTCCGGCTCCGAGTTTCTCTGATACCGAAGAGTGCAGGGAAGGAATTTGGCTTGCGAGTGGCAAAGGTTTCATGCTCACCTACCGGCATCATGCTTTCGCGGCTCGTAATGAACCAATTAAAAATCTCTAGTGGTACAAAGCTCTTCACTGGGCACGCAAACACCTCCAGTATCTAAAATTTCTCATGTGACCTGGTGAAGCGCCCTTTAAGAGTAAATTACAAACGAAACAAAAGCCATGTGCACATCTGATTTTTTTTATCTACTTTCCCCTGACGGCACTCCATGGTTTCGCATTCGTTCTCCATATTCCTGCTGCTGCGCGCAGGCAGCTCCTGTTTTCTGCCCCCCCACCACGCCCAAGTCTTCAAGGAGGTGCTTCAATTCCATGGGAACACTGGACTGGAAAACCGGCGGTAAAAGCCGCCCGTCACGTCCTCGGCCATAGACGCCACTCTCCTCTTCTTCCCCTCTCCTCTTCCCGCCTTTATTTTCCTCTCCCCATTCCACTGTACACGGTGGGAAGTGCTCTCATTTAGGGTTGCAGAAATAGCGTCTTTTACTCTCCCCTGCTCCAACCGCTCGCGTCATGTCAGTGCGGTGGGGTAAGGTGGCCGGCGCGTCCCATTTCACTGCTGCTACTGGTTGCTTCCCGGATGTTTGTTGAGCTAGGGAACTAGGTTGTTGCACCCCACAAAGTTCCGAAACGTCAATTTGGCCGGTAACAGGAATTATGGTCTCAAACTGTACTCGAAAGCAAAATTTGAGGCTAAATAGCGTTCATATAGGCACCAATTTTGAAAATAGGCATTTATGGGCTCTTATAGACATTTAGCCACAAACTCCAAAAATAGGTATTTATAGGCACTATAAAAACACTATAAAAGCCCTCCTTAACCCCTAATTCATGCTCATATATCAAAGTGGCGCGATAGGAACGCAAGGAAAAAAATAGGCATTTGCCTAAAATCCGGTCTCTAGTAATAACATGTGAAGAAATGAACTGTACACGATGCCACAAATATTTGTTTTATTTTATTTTCACTTATCGACAACGCCAAGGCGAAAGGTATCACAGAGGGGAGTGAGTAAAAAACTAGAAGTAAAAGCAAACAATAAAGAAAGATACAAGTTATTCGGCCCTATACACTGTATGTACTAGCGGTGGTATGATATATGTAAATAGTGCTATAACAAGTACTTCCATTCGTCGTTTTGGCTGTTTACACGTATCTCGAAAAGTACATGGGCTCCACGGAGTTCGTTGTATTTTTATTTAGGTTAGCGTATTTACAACAAAGGCAATAAATTTTACATTTTTCTCCTTAATTCTCTTGCCGTGGCGATTTGCTGCTATGCTAAAGACAGGCGCTTGTGTTTGATGGCAGAGTATGCTTTAAATTTCAATAGAGAGCGCAAGAAAAAAGTGAAAAGGGCGCCGTTCTGTCTCCTCTGTTCTTTTTGCGCTGCCTGTTGAAACTTAACTCATGCTGCAAATCACTTTTCTTGCTGCGATATCAGTTACCAAACGCTCTTGATGATTCCCATTGGTACTTGTAGAAACAACATGCCCAGTTGCCCAACGTAGCGTTGCTGAATAACGGTTCATCGTACCCAGTATGTCCAGCCAAATGTTAATACAGTGAGGCTCTTTTGTACAAATAATTACCGTAGATTAAAACATACTTGCTAGCGTAGCATGCGCCAACAAAACGTAGATATGTGCTACCTAAAACGGTTGCTCTCGATTCCATGTTCGGGCAAGACCACCTAAATTATTTTCTCGGGCCCCTGTCGGGCCCGATCTGCGGTCGGGCCGGGCCAAGTCGGGTCGGGTAGGTGACATTCTGGGCCCTAACCCGGCCCGGGTCTCGCTTTTGAGTCACCGGGCCGGGTTCGGGCCGAGAATCACGGCCCGTGCATTGCTCTAATTGGAAATCCAACGCAATGGCCAGAAACTCTGTCCTAAATATCGGTGCATACAGGGTTGGCATCGTCGTTTTCCTTCTTTTGGAGACGCAAGAACTTTCTGAAGACGCTCACGTTATTTTGTTTGTGGACGCGAAGGCATCGACGGGTAGCAGATATCTTCGCCACGACCCATCACGAGCGGGCGTCTCACGTTCGTAAATCCAAGCGGGTGAAACGCACTCCTTACTCGGTCAAGAACACTGTTTACGCAGAATCAGCCGCATAATAGACATGAACGCGTCTGTTTCCCCAGGCGAAGCTTTGCACTGGTATGTTATTCTCGAAAATCGCTGTTATCGCAAAGTGCCAAGAACCCCTCCCGCCGTAATCGCCGACAGCTACGTTGTTACAGTACGCGGTCTTCAGCGTGATTGGATCAGCGATAGTAGGCAATCGAAATACCGACCACGCAGGGAACGCAATTTATGAAAAGGGTAATTGCTTTTACGTACAGTTTCCAATCGCAATTTGCAAGTAGCTGGCCTTGCTGAAAACTGGCAGGCCGCCGGTGTCACTTTCAAGGTAGCTACTGCGATGAGAGACCCACTTGCACTGATGGTATCACTCGCATACAACTTATTTTTCGGTGATTGCATATGCGGGGAACAAAATATTTGACAACGCACCGCTGTCTTCGTTTCTTTCTGCTCGATGAATACAGATCACCCAAAGAACACGCACTCATGCTCGCTCACAAGCTTCGATGTGAACTTGCTGCAACTGAGCGACGCCATCGTTGTATACCGGGGCAGGAAAAAGGTGAAATGACACCAGGAAACCAGAAATCTAGCAACAGCAAAAAAAAAAAAAAAAAATCACAGCATATTCCACGGGGTGAATGATGATGAGTGGGCGAAGCTCCGGAGGGAATAATCGGTAAACCGTGAATCTTCCGTGTAATTCGCCCAGTCGATCATCATGTAAAGACGTGAGAAACACTGTGTGTATATATACAAATCAACTTTTATTTGTTCTTAGACGATGGATGGCTTGCGGTGTCCCTTCATTATGATGGCTTTATGGTCCGTGAAATGAAGGGAGAGCGGTTCCTGTATGGGTTGCAGTGGACAATTTGCAAATACTACGTCTATGCATGTTCCTCGGATCGTGGTAGGTTTCATATGGTCAAACGATATACATCTGAGTGCATAAGAACTGACATTTGGGCGAGTTGGATTGCGTTAATCATGATGAGTGGTTTTCAGCGCAAAACGACGAAGACACAGGAAAAGGAGGGACAGCGCTGGTGTTCGTGTCCCTCCTTTTCCTGTGTCTTCGTCGTTTTGCGCTGAAAACCACTCATCATGATTAATCTGAGTGCATATCTAAAAGCCATATGTTGGATAAGCCAATTATTGTCAATGATGTCCACGTTAAAGTCCCCAACTACTGCGAGCGCGCGCTGCCGCCGCCTTGCGCGCTCGTCGCTCCGCAGGATCCATCCGGCGACTCCGAGTGAAAGTGAAAGCGCGCCGAGACCGAGCGCTAAATCGAACGATCGCCTTCCTCCAATGAGAAGCGCCACACGTGTAGTGGGTACATTCCACTATACTGCGTCATCGTCATCTTTATCACGTAGAGTGGGTACATTCCACTACACGTGGCTACCACCTACCTACCTACCTACCTACTACTACTACCACTACTACTACAGAGGAGGGACAGACCCACACCCTAAGGAGCTTCGCCCCTAAGATCACGCCATATCCACGAAGTGAATGATGTCATCGTCATCGTTATCACGTGTAGTGGGTACATTCCACTATACTGCGTCATCGTCATCTTTATCACGTGGAGTGGGTACATTCCACTATACGTGGCTATCTACCTACCTACTACTACTACGACAACTACAGAGGAGGGACAGACCCACACCCTTAGGAGCTTCGCCCCTAAAACGAAAATCCTGCACGGGATAAGCTTTCTTAATAACAATGCGAACGATCTTGAACATAATACCTATATCTTTTCTTTTTATGTTTTCCTTTATGCTACCTAGTATATAAAAGCTAGCGTTCGTGGACTACGTGCAGAAGCGTAGTAAACAAGCGCGTGCTTCGGCTTCGTAGCCATGGCTGTGCTGCCTCAAAAAGTTGTTGCCAGGTGCATTTTCCTTCACTTTGAAGACTGCCCTTGAGACGCGCACGAAAAAGGGGCCCCTTTCTGCACTTACTCGGCATTTGGAAGGAAAAAGAAAAAAAGGGAATACCGCGCACACCTTGCGTCAGACGCCACCGCGTGGCAGGAGACGCATAGGGTTCATACCACGCGCTGCACTTTAAAACAAAAATAAGAATCTAAGAGCGTCGGGTTCTGCGTTGTCGACACTGGTAGCGCGTTGCTCAAACACAAAGGCGTAACCTCTGTGATAGTTGTTAGTACACGCTTGTCCTGTGTATACCTGCGCGTTTTTTTTTTGTAGTGTCCTTCTTTGTGCTTGACCGGGAAGCTCTTCGAGTGACATTCCAATTTCTCGCTGTCGCATTCACTGCGTCGCCCTTACGGCGAAACTGTGACTTTTCCTGCGAATGAGATGCTACCTCCACTAACGCGGCGATATGTCAATACAGTGATGAAGAAATCCACCTTTCGCGCTCGTGGAGTGACCATTACGCCCTGAAGGCAACGTGAGCTCCGTACATTTCATTTTTAAAGACGATAGTCTTTCTTGGGATACTTAAATGGAGAAACTTTGGTCTGTTTCTCTGTTTGTCGGCACGTCACACGATTCAGCTACTCGGCCAAAGTTTACCCACTTTCTGAACGCCCAGCAATCTTGAACAGTCGTTTTTGTGCATACTTGTGAACATTGTCGATCAAAAAGCAAATATTACGCATATCTGAGGCGCAACAACAATACGGAAGTATTAAGTGGTGTGTTCTTTTATAGAAAATACATAGATACTTAATTCTAAAGACCCTAGTGTTTATTAGGCTGCGCTGAAAATGCGAGCTGCCTCGCAAAAGCGAAGTGCCGCGTGTTTCATCCGACGCATGATAGCTGGCGCAGTCTGCCCTCGTCGCTGCAAACAAGAGAATCTCTTATCGTGGTCGCTCTGCGCGACTTCTCAGCTTTTTACACGGTGCCAAAAACACGGCGCTTGCGGCGAGAAGACGCTTGGTCATGCCAGGACGGAAATGGTCGAGAACAGCATCACAGGTGGCCGCGGATGAGACCAGGACTCATATAGTACGACCGGCAGAAGACTATCGTTTTTCGATGACATTTGCAGCGAAGCACGCAGATACGCGGCCAATTTTTATTCAGCGAATTCAATAACACTCGACCACCTCTTTGTTTTAGTTACAACTTACTCTGTAAAATTTTTACGGACTACTGATGTCAGCCTCTAATCGTGCCTCATACAGATGAAGAAAACACAACCACCCCCTTTTCCAAATTTTCGATCTAGCCATATGCGTTCAATGACAGACCTAACTCAATTTTCAACCGTACCAATATTCTATATGTAAATGCTCGATATTTATCGGGTTATGCAAATTTGCCGACTTAACTCGGTGGATTCCAACTGCAGCAAAGTTTTCAAATAAAAGTTGTTAACATATACCATTGAGACCAGAGTATTGTTCTTACAATGCAAGTTACGCAAGAGGTGAATAATTATGCCTTGTAACAGCGACGAATACAACGCCAATAAAACAAAGCTTTCTGTCCAACAAAAGGGTCTTCAATTTGTATTGGTTGATTGCTGTCAATACAAGGTGTTAGAAACTATAGAAGCAGCGGAGCAAGTGACAGGAAATGTGCAGCAGTATTTCTGTAAGAAAATAATCAATGAAAGGCTCCGAATTTACACGGTCTTCATTAGTGGCTGTTCAGCAATGCAGGTCCCATGGTCTTAGAAAATAATACGCGGCTGAAAAAAGTTCCCCTTTTTTAGAATTCCTGCTTACGCCTACGCTAAGCTGCTTTAGATGCATAGCATGAAACGCTGTGGAAGCTGCGCAAGAAGTTCGGTCATCAAAACGTGCATCTCCGCACGTTTCGTCGTTAGCGTTCGCAGTGACAAATGCTAGCGCAAGCCCGCGCATGAAGCACTGGGTCAAGTTTAGAATGAAGAACCGCTAAGAAAAGGAAGAAAACGCAAATTGGTTGGGAATAATGTGCTAACCACGGGCGTAGCCAAGGGGGGTTCGGAGGTTCCGCCCCTCCTCCCAAAATTTTCAGTTTTGTATTAAATGCACGCACGAACGCACACAAAATATGGTTGCCACAACCACAACAGCATAAAAGGAAAATGAGGTCATAAAACTTGAGCAGTTGTTCTTTTTCAGTATTAATATTTATAAGCAGAGCTTAAAGTATTCGATGTGGACCATTTGCATAATAGCGCGATATAAATTCAGTTTCCTTAATAATAATAATAAGAAAAAAGGAGAAGACTTAATGCGCACCGGCTTCTTTATTGCTTATATATATATATATATATATATATATATATATATATATATATAGGCTTTTATTAGTCCAACGTTTTGGCCGGGGTCCGGCCTTCGTCAGGGGTCCGGCCTTCGTCAATGCATACGTGAAATGTGTGGCTTATATACACAGGGTGTTGCTCAATACCTCCAAACACGTGTCTAACCAGTATCTAATATCGCACATATACCAGACAAATCAGCATTGGTAAAAGTGCAATGTGATATTAACATGACTACATGACAAAAATGATACGGCATATATATATATATATATATATATATATATATATATATATATATATATATATATATATATATATATATATATATATATATATATATATATATTATAAAAAACTACGTGAGTAGTGCAACATAGGAAACAAAGCAAATATTTATTTTATCCTAACAGTTTCCGCTTACGTAACTTCTTAACAACCAAGTTAAAGAGGGAATTGTATTTTTCAGTAATCCATTCTCATTTTAGTTATTGTTTGTTAGTATGGGGAACTGGAATTAAGACCGATAACGAGAAACTCTCCTCATTGCAGAGAAAGGCAGTTAGACTACTTCACTCGGGATATAATATAAATTCATCGGAGCTCATGTCGAAGTACAAAATTCCGCATTTCTACCTTACTTACAAAATGAAATTGTCTATGTACATATATTGTGAAGTATCGGGAGACTGGTGTTCATTCACCCGTCGCTACTTAAATAGGAACACCGGTCATGACCTACGTAAAACACGCATAGTTCTTGAAAGAACGCGTACCAACTATGGGATGCAGGCAATTGATTGCCAAGTCATGAAATTGTGTAATGAGCACCCTGAAATAATTGAAATGGCACGATCGTGCACTAACTCAAAAAAATTTAAATTGAAAATTCGGTCGTTTTTCAAAATTTAGGGTATATTGATATTTTGGGCACGTTTGATTGGGCTGCAGTCTCCCATACGCGGTATGTATATATAGGTGAATATATGTGTAAATGTAAATATGTTTATATATATGCGTATATATATATCAGTATGTATATATGTGTGCGCATTCGCATGGTTTATTATTATTTTTTTTAACCTACTTGTGCCCAGATGCGGCATCTATGTTAGTAGTATTTATTGCTGTTTGTCTCTGCATCTTGTAGTGTAGAATTGTTCTGTTTAGCTGACGGCTGCATTGGTGATTATGTATATTTCGTGCATTCATTTGTATTTTCATTTTGTATGCATTGTTATTTTCAATTGTGTATGAGTATGTAAACACTGCTGCTGTTACGCCCAGCGCGAGCAGGACCACATCAGGAGGCATACCACCTCCTTTTGTCCTGACCGCGGGCAATGCATTTGTATTGTGCAAAAAATGAAATAAAGAAAAAAAAAAGTTTCGGCTGACGATCCAGCTTTCTTCGGAGGATGTAAGTCGACTTACATCCTGCGAAGAAGGCTGGACCGCCAGCCGAAACTGTTAGGATAAAATAAATATTTGTTTTGTAGTAGTTTTTTATAATTTTTATTACGGATAGCCAGAAGTTCTCTTATATATATATATATATATATATATATATATATATATATATATATATTGTGAGCACTTGAAAAATGTCGGCAACTTGCTCGGCTTAGTACCGAAGCCAGTCAACACGACCGCAAGCAGCGGTACGACATTTCTCATCGTGACGTCTCCTTCCGTCCTGGCGACGAAGTGCTCCTTTGGACGCCTACTCGTGTTCCCGGATTGTGTGAAAAGTTCCAGTCGCGATTCCTTGGACCCTACGTAATTAACGAACAAACATCTCCTGTTAATTATCGTATCACTCCAGTTGACGTTTCTCCCGACCGTCGCTACCGTGGTTCGGAGGTAGTCCACGTGTCGCGTCTAAAGCCCTTCGTTCGACGTCTCAGCCCGGTCTAAGTCGCGGCCAGGCTGGCCGCTTCGTCGCGCGGGGAAATTAGTGTGAGCACTATTCATACTCTTCATCTCCTCATCTGTAAATACACATCATCGCCACTTGAGTCTGAGCAGGGGGGGCTCTGGCTCGAGTGAGAATAAAAAAGAGTGTTGAGGCCTGAACGTTGTCTCACAAGATATATATATATATATATATATATATATATATATATATATATATATATATATATATATATATTATCGACGTCTCGTTCTCATTGTTATGTTTCTTATTCAACGTTGGCACAGCGGAAGCGTTCAATCTTTTTTTCTCCCTCTCTTTGTGAGTCGGTTTGCACTTGTCTCCTCTTTGTGCCCCACGACTGACTTCCTTCAATTTCCTGTTCCCCAGTTGTTGCTCATCTGGTGACCAAGCTTTCAGTTGATAGCTGACTGCGCTTCAGTCGCATCAAAATACGATTAGCATAAACCACAAATGTAAAGGCGCGTTTATTTCTGGAAGCAACTCGCGGAACCCCGTGCCGCCCGTGCGTTGAGCGCTGGTGGCGTGATGTGCTATTTTATGACGCTAGCACCTAGCAACGGCATACCGAAATTCGCACCCAGCCAAACTGAAGCTGAGCGTGGATTCAAATTATTTGAAACCCAAATAAAAAATAAACATTCTCATAAACAGGAGGTAATAGTTCGATTTAAAGGGCTTGTAAACAACGCCGAGGTGCAAAAATTGTAATGAAGAGAAAAATGCGCACTTTTGCTATGTGAACATGCTGCCGCGAGAATTTTGCAAATAGGTGCAACAATAAGGAAGTTACAGGGGTTAGAACATCCGTTTCGGCTGGTTTCACATTTTCGCGCAGCCTCCTTCTCCGCCATGGGGAGGCGAAGGCGTCGTGACACGGTCTTCTAGTGGGTGTGTGTCATCAAGAAGGCACACATTTCGGGAGGACGAAGGCTCCTCCCGAAAAAGAGAGAGAGCGAAATTTATTAGATGGCCGAGAGGTCGGCCTGAGCTTGTGCGCTCTGGCCTGCTACTCAGAACAGGGGAAAAGGGAAAGGGAAGAAAAGGGTGATGATGATGATGGGGACAGGAAGAGGTGATGCGTATGTACATTGAGCTCCTCCCGAAAATGTCCACTTTGCCCTGTCGGAACAAAACCTGTGTGCCCTAAACACAACACAGAAGAATGTTAGTTCCCGATTAAAGCGACAAGAAGAAGAATATAAAGAAGAGTTGCATTTAACAATTTATTTTCACAGAACCATGAACAAGAGTGTGAATGGAGAAGCAAATATTCCTGCAGATGCGTCCATCCTTCCAGACGCACAAGGAGGGGGGAAAAAAAGAAACAAGAAAATCAGAACGGGATTCTAATAGGCAATGTTTTAAGAGGGGGCTTTTAATTAAATAATGATCCCATTCAGCTGCGCCCCTCTGCTCAACTCTTTTTCTCGATCGTCGCGGTTAACACAAGAGCACACACCAACGAAGACGAACACTTTCATGTCTTTTTAACAACGATCGTCAACTATACAGGGTGTCCCACTTATCACGCAGCATGATTTAAAAAAAGCGGGACGGCGTTACGCGAAGCAGGCCTTGTGCATATTATAACCAGTATACTGTAGTAGCCGCTACTATTTTTTTTCGTGAATGTGAATTAATTAATTAGTCCTAATTAAATTCGTAACTTCAAAAATACTCACCTGATTATCAAAGTGTCAATGAGGCAAATGTGGGTATGTTGAAATGACATCTATCTGTGCTACTTTCAACAACGTACTAATTGCGTGCAAATTTTTTCCTTCCGTATTCGATTGTTGCTTCATGCATGGCGTCCGAGATTGTGCGCCGGCGCGCGACCTCGGAGGCCATGCATGAAGCAACAATTGGCGGCGGCGGCGGCGGCGGTAAGAAAAAAACTAAATAAATAAAAAAACACCTTTGACCGAATGGGAATCGAACCCGGGTCCTCTGCGTGGCAGCCCAGCACTCTACCACTGAGCCACGCCGCTGCTTGAAATTGCGGTGCAAACTGACCCTATGCAGGCTTCATGTCGGGGAAGGAATCGCGTTAACGCGTGTTGTAAAGCGTTTTAGAACAGTAAAGTAAGAACCAGGAGTCACACAATGCGAAGTGCGTAACGAGTGGGCTGTTCAATGCTCCAACCCATTACAAAAGCCTCAGGCATAATTCTTCATCGTCGTCAGCCACAGCATCATCAAAGTGCACATAATGAGTTACAAGAGTGTAGCGGGTACCTTGCTCTTCTAAAGAATGACGAATAATGGCATAGTAGACACTTCCCCACTACACAAAAATTATGATGATTTATGGCGTAGTGGGTACCATGCAAGTGTGCTTGTAGTAGCTGTCCCAAGAGTTAAAAAAAGGGCTCTAGAAAGGCCGCTCTCCCAGCTTTTGCTGTGGCTGTGCTGCGCGTTCCGCGCAGGCCTGGCGGTTTTTTTAAATCATGCTGCGTGATAAGTGGGACACCCTGTATACCCCGCACCAGTATTTCTTCAGCCCTATATCACCAAGTCTAGTCATGCCAACAAACTTAGCGTACACATTTTTGTGGACATTCTCCCAACCCGAAAGCCACACCCATTCGTTTTACTGCATCGGGTACTATTTCGTAGCCTGAAAGGTACCACCGTGCAAATTACCGCCGTAAAAAAAGGGGGCTGCGCAACGAACAAAAGAGGTTGCAATCAGGCATCGAAGCTTCAGCCAGAAAACTAGTGATGCTGATTTCGAAATGAAGTTTTAGCCCCGCCTCACTCCCCACTTCTTTACCTAAAGTCTCGGTTCCTTCTTCTTTGTTTATTTCCTTGACTCGGTCTCAGTGGCGGCAGCTTGCCGCAAATACCGGAACGGGTGTTGCCATCGCGGACGTCATCACAGACGCCCCAGAGGTCGCGCACAGTGCTGCAATACCGATAGCCCTGCGCTGCAGGAGCACGAAGCTCGGTTCGGGAGTGACTCGCTCGCCGGTTCGCCGACATTAAGAACCGAGAAGGGAGCGAGAGATTTGCAGTGACGCTGACCGTCTCGGGGTCCGTATCGAGCAAGAAAAGCCAGGCCAGCGGGAACTTTATTTACGCCCATGTTCGATCGTCGTGCTGTCTTCGCTCTGTCGCCAAGTCGCCACTTCAGCAACGTCCAGAAACTGTTCTTATGTTCCTAGCGAAATAAAGCGCAGAACTAGATACACCATAAGCAAGAAAAATCGAAGCCTATTTGTCAGGTTAACTTTCTTTCATCAGCGAGAACGTAATTGTTTTGTCGAAATGTGTCTAAGAGTAATGCAGAATTTGTGGGTTCGCACTCCCCGCGAAAGCAGTTTTTTGTTTCGCTTACTCCATTTCCCCTTATGTTTTACTAAACGACACTTTACATAGACTGCATGAACAACAATGCATACGCTTTCCTTATTGACTAATAAATCACACCCGTACAATGCGAAGGTTGGATTTACTGCGTATAAAAATAACAGCTTAGAAGGATCAGTAAATGCCATTTCCATTTGTGCTTGCGAAATTCTTAAATGTCTTTCGTCGTGTTTTGTCCTCACAGTTGCCATTTAAGGCGATAACGATGATGAGCACATAATGGAAAAAATGATGATGAGTGCGTCACGAGTTTAGATATTGTAAATCGAACATAAGTGTCATAGCACGGTACTAAACAACACTGAAGCCGCTACGAGCGTAATTGTTCAGCACAATGGTCCCTTTGACAAACTAGACGTTATACTCCAGGAAAGATGTCACAGAAGAACACGTGTAACAAGGTTTATAGTGTGTGTTCGGCCCTGCTGGCATGTATCCTGTCGTCCTGTCTTTGCTCACCTGTGTCTATTTCCAAGAGATTTCAGCTAGTACGCAAAAAGAAAATTCCGCTTTTCTGCTCCTTCTGTTCGCCTACGTGAAGCTCTGTTTACGCAGTGCCTGCGTCATTCTGGCTACTGCTTCCTACAAGACACGTTCGAACGAAGCGAGTGCGAAGCTTAAGTTAGCAGGGTAAAAAAATATTCCCGCCATCGAAGGAACCGTGTCTTGCGCGCACAAACTACGCGTAACCTTGCGTCGAAGGTTTGCCCAGCTAAGAACTAATTTGCGTGTGCTCGTATAGGCAAATTTAAGACGATCGCGTTTGCGCACCGGTGGATGTTCAATGCTGCGCGAAAGTACGAAACAAAGGAAAAAGGATGCCTACTCCCAGCAGCCCTGGCAGCACAGCATTAACGTGTGAACCTATCGCAGCAGTTTCTGTGTGCCCCCCGCTGCTGCACTGGTGAACTATGGCGCTGCGCACGCTAATTCGGAATTATTCAAATTAGGCTGTTGGCCGACGGCACCGTTCACCTTCGCCGTAAAACTTTCTCCACACTGGCTCTCCTCACGCACACGAATGTTAAGGAGGAGAGAGAGTGGAAGAGTGCATTTTATGCATACATTTTCTAAACTGGTCAGAAGTTCTCTTATGTGGTTCCTTTTGCCACTGGTGCTGTCCGTTATCCTCGTGACAGCAAAAGAATGCTGTCTAACTAAAATGAGGTCATGCTTTGTAGCGTTAATACCTACGGCTTATCCCAACCCAGCCACAGCGACGCCAGATTTACATATTACTGCGACGTGAATGTACACGCATGTAGAGTGAAAAGATGTTTAGCACCGCCGTGTTGAAGCATTCATTTGAGATGTTATTCTGGTGTTTTGTCCTATTTACCATTCATTAAAACTTAATTTAAAAAAATCTTACTGATATGCTATTAACCATACGACTATGTTCAAGGCTGTGTTACAGCTTTTAAATGAAGCTCGCATTTCCACAAAACTGTCGTTGGCGTTGTAGTCGCGACCGCAAGAGCACCCGGCGCCTGCGAGCGCAAAGCAATGCGGCCCTCGAAGACGCCACTTTGCAATACTTGACGCTGTCTCGATCGTCGGCTTGCAGCCGTTCCTGGTATGGCAATCCCTGCTTTTGTCGAGGCCGCTTGTCATTTTACGTTGGCACAGTTCACTGTTGCCTGGATATGAACGCCTGACCGTCATTGGTGCCTAAGACCGTTGAAGTGTGACGCTGCTAAACAAGCGGTGCCTAAACCATGATTGACTCACCGTCTGTGATGTCAAGTGCGGAACTGCTGTTACGCCGACGTCCACAGTGACTTTTCTATCCTCTTTAACCTTTATTCCCCTTATCCGTCCACCAATGCAAGGTAGTGAGCCCTGTTTAACCTGCATGCCATCATTTAAAAAAAAAATGTATATATTTATATATGATTTAAAAAATTGCTGTAGGTCCGGTGCCCATGTAGTCAAGAAATGAAGGAGCATACTTGCGAAAATTGGATGCTTTTTTCTGGTTAACGTTTCGGCCGTGCCACGGCCGAAACATTACATATGTATTCTCTCTTTCTCTGTGAAACTTTAATATGGAATACCAACGGGCCCGTACAGATGAGCTGCTTCCTTTTCTACACTTAAATTTCGAGAAAAATTTCGGACGCCTTCTCCCAGGCGCAGTTTTGAACCATTTATAATACAGTGAACTCTCACTTGAGTAAACTTCAAGGGACCAAAAAAAAAATAATAAAAGAAAAAAAAGAAAAGAGCTACGCGCTGTTGAGGCATTTATTCGCCTTATATTTTATTTATTTATTTATTTTAGAAATAGCAACCTCAATTCTCTCGAGAGCTCATATTTTATACCCTCTCTATGCAGGCCAAACATGCACGGACGAAACATCCATCGCGAACGTATAAGCGCAAGACACCGGGTGTACAGAAGCTATAATCGAAAACAAAGGAGTAAGAACAATCATAAGCATCGCGGAAAGCGCTTATCTTGGGAAATATCGGAACTCTCGGAGCATGCTGCCGCCGTTGTTATGCAGGCAGCATCGAGGAGAAGGAAACGCCGCGGGAGCGCCGCCACGTAATCATGCAGGCCCGCTCACGCACACCAGCACGTCGCAGCCGAGTTTCGAGCGTCAGTCTGCGTGCGTTGCTGTATCGAAGCTTATCCGAGGCTGCCGTGTTCGGCATATTTGCCTTGCGTATGCCGGATTGAAGAAGTGGATGCCACCCACCAGGGAGTTTCGTCAAGACCACGATTTTCAGCTCCAAGGTGTGCGCGGCCGGGGAGTTTGATGCACTTGGGTTATAGCTGCCGCTTCGATCTATTGTTTACGCTCGTTTTCTTATGCGTTCGTAAACTAGAGAGGCCGGAATATCACGTGAGATTTCGTGCCAGACTGTCGCCTGAGGTGTACGCACTCGATTTTGAACTTCGACAATTTTCCTTCTTCCAACAGGCGAGGTAAATACTGGCACTAAAAGAATTATTATTATTATTATTATTATTATTATTATTATTATTATTATTATTATTATTATTATTACTATTATTATTATTTATTATTATACCAAACACACACTGGTAGAAACCCAACGGCACGTTGCGTACTTAAAGGTGTCGAACAGTATACTTGCTCGTGTGTATACGTCAGAAGTGTTTTAAATAACCCGGAACACAGATTTAGTATATCATTTTAATTACTAGTGTCCAATTACCTGTTTCCTGAACTTGCACTTACCGTTCATTTTCACGGGATTTCGGCAAAGTGACAATGAGATTTTAACACTGAGACAGATTTTCCTTCTGTGCTATTAAGTACTAAGTTTAACGGTACGTGAATATGAAATAAGAGGATAACGAGGCACACGGACGACAATGTTGTATTGTCGTGTTCATGTTTTCTTCTGGAAATCAAATGCTGAAGTACGTTCAGATTAATTTATTTTTTATCTCGGTGCTCATCGCAGGACAGTTCGGCACAAACGTGCAGAAGATGCGCATGCTTGCAAGTGGGACATTCCTAAAGGGATCCAGCAAAGTTTTCAACAGCGAAGCCGCTGTAGCTCGCCTTAGTTTGTGGCGTTGGCAGGTTGGTTGGAAAACTTTATTAGGGTCCTGCAAGGCGCGCGTTAGAAACGCAGCGGGCGGCTCCCGCGTCGGGACCACCAGGCCAAGCCTGCCGGCCGCCCCGCGGGCCTGCTGGACGGCCCAGAGTTGGTCGGCCTGCAGGAGGGAGGGCCGCCTCCCACCTGGCCGAAGTGCTTTGTGCGGAGCCGCCAGAAAACTCTTCAAGGGCGTGTGCGCCACAGGAATTGGGCAAGCCCCCCCTACCATGAACAGCAGGTGCGAGTGTCAAACGACAACTAACACGTGAAAAAGAGAGAGAGACATAGAAAATAGATAGACAGATTGAAAGAGAGAGAGAGAGAAGGAGCAAATGGAAAATAGAGGGAAAAGGACGCAGAAAAAGAGAGAAAAAGACACCTAAAAAGACACAAAGACAGAGAAAGACATAGAAAAAGCTAGAAAGAAACCGAAAGAAACAGACACGTACAGAGATAGGAAAACAAAGAGCACGACATGAAAGGAAAGAATTAGAGAAATGATGAGAAAGAAAGAAAGAAAGAAAGAAAGAAAGAAAGAAAGAAAGAAAGTATAAAGAAACAAGTAACGCTACCAAGCTGAGCTCTTCCTTTGGGTTTGGCACCACTAGTGCGAAACTGCCATTATTTTTTCGTCTGCATTCTGCAGCGCTGGAGTGTGTTGACTGCAGAATACCGAGATGAATGATCAGAACTAGTGCACGGGAATGGAAGATATTAGTCTTCAAAACTTGAAAGCCCCAGCAAAACGACGAGAAAAAAAGGTTTCGTTTTTCATTTCACCCTCCCCCTGACGTAAATGGCTGGTTCCGATCACCGCGAGCCTCTTAAAGAGCCTAGCCTACTGGTGGGAATTTTGCAGCGCACCTATAGCGTCGTTTTGCCATTGTTTTCAATATTTTAGATTTCAAAACACATTTTTCTTTGGATATGAGGAAATATAAAAAGCCGGCAGATCCCACGCGCTGTGGGAATCTATGTAATGCGAAGCAGCCAGCAAGGGGCAAGTCGTTCTGGACATAATATGCATGCCATGATTTACATGTTAGGACCTCTCATTTATGTTCCTCATTGAGTCACGTAGCGCAATACTAATTCTGGTGTATATCAAGCTAGCGAACTGGACGCAAGCGCACCATGACCGTGGCCTGTAAAGGGCAATGTAGATGACATGCATGCCAAGATTTTCATGTTATCACCTGCCACTTAGGTTCGTTATACAGTAACGTCCCGCAATACCAATTTTGGTGTATATCAAGCTAGCGAAATGGCCGCGAGCGGGTCATTAGCGTGGCATGCAAGTCATGTTGCACATGACATGTCATGAATTCCGTATGACCACTTGGCATTTATGTTCGTCACACAGTCACGTCACGCAATACCAAATTTGGTGTACATCAAGCTGGCGAAACGGCCGTCAGCGTGCCATGAGCGTGGCATGCAAGTCATGTTGCACATGACATATCATGATTTCCATATTACCACTTGTCATTTAGGTTCGTCATACAGTCACGTCACGCAATACCAAATTTGGTGTATATCAAGCTAGCGAAACGGTCGCGAGAGTGTCATGAGCGTGGCATGCAAGTCATGTTGCACATGACATATCATGATTTCCATATTACCACTTGACATTTGTGCGTGTCATACAGTCACGTCACGCAATACCAAATTTGGTGTATATCAAGCTAGCGAAACGGCCGCGAGCGTGTCATGAGCGTAGCACGCAAGAAGTGGCGTACCAACTTGTTCGCGAGTGGAGGGGGCTCCCACTTCGTCACTCACTCCGCCGGATATATATATGGGTCATTCCATGCCAACTGTCCCAGAGGGGGGCGCTCGACCATCGCAGATCTTGCCGATAAAATTTACACCTGTTTCGTATACCCTATGTATTACTGTGGCAAAATATTTTTGCTCGAAAAAAATTTTCGAGACCGTGGCGCCCCCCTCAAATTTCGCTTCCTTTTGCTAAACTGTGCAAATAGAAAAATGCATATAAAATCTATATTTCTATGTAGAGCTTCGAAACGACGCTTGATTTACTACAGAGGTTTTGTTTAGTTGTGGTACTTAACCACTCCGAAATTTTTGTGTTTCCCTGCCAGCTAGGCCTTTTCAAAAACAACGAAAATATTGAAAGTTCGCCAATTTTTCTTATGATATCTGGAACTCTGACTAAACATTCTTAATAATATTGTGGTTTTCAGAAAAGTGTACTTTCGTACAAAAATGTTTAGGAGTGAATTAGACTTCAAATATTCCCGAAAAAAAATTGTGAAATCTAAAAAAATGTGCGATTTGTCCCATATTTGACCGTATTTTTCGTACTGATGCGGTCCAAGTAAAAATATTCTTGATGCGGCGTTTGATAGACCACTTTATGGCTAAGTAATGAAGAAATTCTAATCAAATCATTTTTTGATTTAAGGAAGAAAATAACTTTTGAAGTTGGTCCTCAGAACGCGCCCTGCATTCCTTTTGTTGCCACTTCACCGCAAAGCACGTGGTCGCCCTTGCAGCTGACACTCGTCACAGGAAGCGGCAGGGTGCTAGATTTATGTCAGCGGCTCTTGAGTGGTTGAAAGTCTTGTTGCTTCGATGTCAAGGCTCCGACTATTGAGTTCGCTTTACGATGAGAGCTTGCTTGGCGTGCCCATTGGGAAGTAGGACGCCGTACAGCAGCTTACGGTATCGTTGGCACATTTTGCTACAGGGCCGTCTGCACAACTAGTATACGCAATAAAAAGTGTACCAAATATGTGTTATTTGTTTCGGTCAGTGTATACTAGTTGTGCAGACGGCCCTGTAGCAAAATGTGCCAACGATACCGCAAGCTGCTGTACGGCGTCCATACTTCCCAATGGGCACGCCAAGCAAGCTCTCATCGTAAAGCGAACTCAATAGTCGGAGCCTTGACATCGAAGCAACAAGACTTTCAACCACTCAAGAGCCGCTGACATAAATCTAGCACCCTGCCGCTTCCTGTGACGAGTGTCAGCTGCAAGGGCGACCACGTGCTTTGCGGTGAAGTGGCAACAAAAGGAATGCAGGGCGCGTTCTGAGGACCAACTTCAAAAATTATTTTCTTCCTTAAATCAAAAAATGATTTGATTAGAATTTCTTCATTACTTAGCCATAAAGTGGTCTATCAAACGCCGCATCAAGAAGATTTTTACTTGGACCGCATCAGTACGAAAAATACAGTCAAATATGGGACAAATCGCACATTTTTTTTAGACTTCACAATTTTTTTCGGGAATATTTGAAGTCTAATTCACCCCTAAACATTTTTGTACAAAAGTACACTTTTCTGAAAACCACAATATTATTAAGAATGTTTAGACAGAGTTCCAGATATCATATGAAAAATTGGCGAACTTTGAATATTTTCGTTGTTTTTGAAAAGGCCTAGCTGGCAGGGAAACACAAAAATTTCGGAATGGTTAAGTACCACAACTAAACAAAACCTCTGTAGTAAATCAAGCGCCGTTTCGAAGCTCTACATAGAAATATAGATTTTATATACATTTTTCTATTATGCACAGTTTAGCAAAAGGAAGCGAAATTTGAGGGGGCGTAACGGTCTCGAAAAATTTTTTCAAGCAAAAAATATAAGAAGTCAAGGAAGTCATAAGCAACGTTAATTATACTGTTTTTTAAAGTGTATTGTAGTAATTAAGATATAGATATGAAGAAAGTAAAGTGGACGAACAGACAACTTGCCTCCGGCAGGGACCTAACCTGAAACCGTCGGATAACGCTTCCGATGCACTACCAATTGAACTACGTCAGCGGTGGCCTCTCCTTCGCCTTATCGGGTATTTATGTGGATGAAAACCTGGGAGTGTTAGCCAGCGCCACTCGTAGGCCCGGCAGCGAGTGTGGAACACCCTTTTCGTTTCAGCTGGCGTTACGTTGCACGTGATCCTTTAACGAGCGGACGGACAGCTGACCAATGAGCCCTCAGATAGTGCCTGAAGGTATAATATGTTTTTACATGTGTATCACAATTACTACAATACACTTATTAAACAGTGCAGTTGACGTCCCCTATACATTCGTTGGCTTTTTACTTTTTATACACTTTTTATACACTTTACTTATATACAACACTTTTTATACATTAACAACTTTATGCATGGATAAAATTATGTCAACGGCTTCAGAACGTAATTCAAGAAGGCTGCCCGCCCATCACATTGGCAGCGGCCACTTATAGCGGCTGGCGACATGGATTCATATGAGCATAACAAATATTTTCAGCACTGTAGTGTGACGATGTTGAGCTATTTGTGCGCGCATACAACTCTGTGAAATCATCCTTGTTGAGAGAGGAGGAAAGGGAGAAATAAGCAGCGCTGAACGTCAGTGTTTCTTTCCTGTCCGTGTTGTATTTTGCGCCGTACAAGTAAATTCAAGATGAATCAAGACCAACTAGCCCGGCTGTCGATTCAGTTTTTTTAGACCACAAAACCGTGGACCTTGAACATCTGTCTCATCCGGTATATCAGCGTTCTTTTGGTGCGCGAAATTGAGACACAAGTACGAAACGTGCGCAAACTTGCAACTTTGTGTTGCAAGTTTTCGCACATCTGTCTTTTCGTTTCGTACTTGTGTCTCAATTTTGCGCAGCAAAAGAACGATGTCATACCAACTAGCCCCCCATCGAATCCTTATTGAACGGTATGTCAAGTTGCGGGGCAGGCTTGAAAGCTGGGCTTCCTATGGGCTCGAGTTCCCTGTATTATTCGTCGCCTTGTTGCAAGCCGCCGCAACCACTGGAGGCTGATAAATAATGCAACATCATAAGCAAGGCGAAGCATGTTCATCAGAGACTAAAGCGGATATCGTTTTTAGCTCTCCCAGTTCGCCCTAACACTGCTGGACACTCATCGATTCACAACAGCTTGAATATGGAGCAGCGCTGATGCTGTTGCTTTCGATTAAAGAAAATGAATTTGCTTAAACAAGAAGACGTTTGATCGGTCCATAAAACGTTTACTGGCTCCCACCAGTATTTGCGTCGTCGTTGATTTAAATATCGGGCTAGGAAGAGCAAATGAAAACCATGACTGAGCTCTCTAACATTATTGAGCCCCTGCTCAGCGGGAGCCTCCTCTGCAATGCTGGAAAGCAAGGGGGCGAAAGCGTCGCATAACCACCGCAGAGACACTACAGTGCGTGGTCGTGAGACACGGAGGTCTATCTTCAAAGCAGAAGCTTAGGACAAATTTTATTGTACATTTGCTTGACTGATGTGTTGAAGGAAAAATTCGTCCCAGTTCTTGGTTTCCCTGTGCCCAGGTGACAGTGACCACTGTCGAAAGTGAGGGGGGGGCTCCGCCCCCCTAACTTTTCTCGGTGGGGGGGGCTCTAGCGCCCCCTTGACCCCCCCCCCCCCCCGGTAGATACGCCTATGCATGCAAGTCATGTTGCACATGAGATGTCATGATTTCCATATTACCACTTCGCATTCATGTTCGTCATACAGTCAGGTCACGCAATACCAAATTAGGTGTATATCAAGCTAGCGAAACGGCCATCAGCGCATCATGAGCGTGGCATGTAAATCATGTTGTGCATGACATGCATGTCATGATTTTCATATCACTACCTGTCATTTATGTTGGTCATGCACAAATGACTCATCGTACCAATTTTTGGATATATCAAGTTATGAAAACGGCCTTAGGAGCACTACGGCCATGGCGTGTAAATCATACTTTTCATGACTAGTTATTAATGAATTTTACGATATGGCCAGTCATTCATGTTCGTCATACAGTCGTGTTATGGGATAGCAATTTTGGTAAAAAATCCCATTAACGATACGGCCAGAAGAGCACAAAGTTGTAGGCGGCTAGATAGATAGATAGATAGATAGATAGATAGATAGATAGATAGATAGATAGATAGATAGATAGATAGATAGATAGATAGATAGATAGATAGATAGATAGATAGATAGATAGATAGATAGATAGATAGATAGATAGATAGATAGATAGATAGATAGATAGATAGATAGATAGATAGATAGATAGATAGATAGATAGATAGATAGATTTTTCCATAGACTGCGCTTAGTTTCCTTTATTTCATCTATATATTTATGTGCATATATTGGTTTTTTTTTTCTTGTCATAAGCTTAGGCAAGGTTGTTTTTCATTCTGATTACGTTTGTCTTTTCATACCACTGTCACACGCTTGTTTTTCATTATATAATGTATAATAACGCAATTGTTTTTTGGCTGTATTATGACTGTAAGTTGTATTTATTCCTACGCAATATTTACTGCTATGTCACGCAACTTTTTTCTTTTTTGTGTTTTTTTTTCCTTGTTTGTGTTTAGTCATATGTTAATTTCTTCTTCACTGTTATCTTCTTCCAACAGCTGCATTGTTTAGTAATTTGTAGTTTTTCTTTACTCTGTGGAAATATTCAATACGCGTATATAAGGTATTGAATTGTACTGTATGCCCCCCTCACCTTATGCCTCATCCGGGGCCTCTGAGGTATTATTAAATAAATAAAAAAAATATATAGATAGATATATATAGATAGATATATAGATAGATAGATAGATAGATAGATAGATAGATAGATAGATAGATAGATAGATAGATAGATAGATAGATAGATAGATAGATAGATAGATAGATAGATAGATAGATAGATAGATAGATAGATAGATAGATAGATAGATAGATAGATAGATAGATAGGTAGATAGGTAGGTAGGTAGATAGATAGGTAGATAGGTAGGTAGATAGGTAGGTAGGTAGATAGATACGATGAAACTCGCCGAAGTTCGCTAAGAAATGCTTCGCGTTTAATATCAGGGTCCCAGCAGGAATCGAACCGAAGCAATCTGCGTGGCAATCAAGTATTCTACCACAGAGCCACGCCAAGTCTCGGAACTGCTTCGGAAAAAGACCCTATGTAGGCGTAATGTTGGTGAAACGTTAATTGTGGTTCCAGTGCAGGCTATGTAATTTTATAAACATTACATATGTACTCCCATGAGACAGGCGTCATGTCGGGTTAGCTATGTAATTTTATAAACATTACATATGTACTCCCATGAGACAGGTGTCATGTCGGGTTAACGTCAATTGTATACTTAAGTGCCATCCACTGTAGTTGGTCCACGAAGCACTACCTAGGGCTACCGTCTTCGCAAGCACAAGCGCTACATATCACCTTACCGCTTCGGGTGTTGGTAATGCCCATGTTTCTGTTGGCATCGTTACGCAACTGTAAAGAACTGGTTATATGAAACATACGTGACTGCTGGACATATTATGTCTGTGCATACAACATTTGTACATATGTTTAACGTCATTTCGTAACGTTTCGCTCAATAAAAAAAAATTGCAACCCAGTCACCTTGCCTCCGCATGCTTCGCGTAACATTGATTCCCATGGTACTTGGGATCTGCTAAATTTTTATTTAGTACATATTGCAGTCCGTAGACCAAGCAGGGGGGGGAGGGGGGAAAGGGAGCATAGTGAAAATAAAAAGTGAGCAAGTTATACAGCAAGTTAGAACACACATTACTACTGAAAAACAAGAACATACTAACTAGGATGATTAAACACACATTTCTAGAAAAAAGTGCACAAATTTCTAGAAGCAGTTTCAAGCACAAGAAAGTAAAGCAACACAGTTGAAATAATGAGATGTCATAATCTAGCACGGCAATATCAACAATGTTGTTTACGCAAAAAGATTGTGGGGCCTACCAAAAAACTACCATCATAATTAACGGTATATGCCAGCGAAAATGGGGTAAATACCAGTACTCACCACTGGTCCACCACAAGTGAAGGAGGCAACAGTTAGCCCAACAAATGGCTGCGAAGCTCTGGCGGCGAGCTGAAGACCCCGAGTACGTACAACGAGAGAATACTAGGGAACGGGAAAGGCAACGGCGGCTGCGGGAAGACCCCGAAGAGATGAAAGGCCTACGCCAACGACGACGTACCCGTAAATTTATGAAAGGGCAAACGCTTGGTTTCAGCGCGAGTTTCTGTCTCTTGAGTTCGGACAACCGTGTGGTGTCTGTGACTGTCTGTGGTTTAACTCGAACCTCTCTGCGCTGAAAATCCACGTAGAAACAACCTAGCATCACATATAGCTGCAGCCTCGCAACAACCTAGTAGTAAGCTAGAACCTGCATCACCTAGCTAAGGCCTAGAAACAATCTAGAATCAACCAGATTGGTCTTTATATTCGGCCAGTTTCGCTGTTTCAAGCCTTTCGAGGTGCAAGCTTCCCCTTCCCCCCTTATTTCGCGTGATAGTGGTTACGAACCCCGGAGGCGGCGGTAGTGGCAGCGGCGGCGGACAACAAAGGAACCAAAATCTGCTCTTGTTGCGATCTCATAACACCTTTCGCTGTAAAAAGAAAACAAAAGGCGATGCAAGCAACAAATATTCTGCCCTATGTTTCCCTTGGTTTAATTGTCTGTTGGATTCATTTTGGTTGTGTCTCACAAAAGCAAAAAAAAAAAGAAGAAACGAGGAAAGAACATTTATTTGGTCACGGGAAGGCCAGATTCCTGTTGCGTCACAGTAGATCTCTGTTTCCAGAGTGTATCAGTTTTCCACAGTATCTGGAAACTCATTTTTTTTTTCAGTTGGCCGTCGCGTCGCTGTAACTCGCGCATACAGCCCCTACTCATCGAAACATGTTGAAAGACCTGCGAGAAAAGTGGAGGAACAATGATCCTCCCGTTAGCGCTCCCAGCCACGACGCTTCTCTCGCCTAGCTACGATCCTCGTTCTGCGACCAAAGGGGCGACGACTTCTCGGCCTGACAGCTCGTAAATGGACCGATAAGAAGCTCTGCTTCAGAAGCAGAGTAACTCAATGGTGCCGAAGCCAGGGCCGGTGCTGCCGCTATGTAATTAAATCTTTTTTTCTTTCTTTCTCAGATCGCGAAGGATACACGCGGCGAAGAGCCAATTGGACGACGATCCCATCAGTCGTTTGGCAACTGGAAGTGGCTCGACGGCTTTGTTCCAGCAAAACAGATTGGCTTCACAACATCGCTTTTATGTCTCGGAGAAGCCAGAGGTCGCCCTCTGAAGGACCCGTTTCGGAGGTATGGTTCCTGTTTCTCATCCCCAGCCCAGCCAGCGCACTTTCTCATTGCACTGACAAGAACCTCTTTTCAGTGAAAAACGTTAACTGTGAATATAGAAAATCGGTACTGCGGAAGCCCGCAAGGTGTAGAAAATTTTATAAACGTGTTCCTCCGGCACACCAGTCTTTTCTCAATCCATTGCTGAGAATCTGTGAAGAAGAGTCGCCTGTGGTAAGTAAAAGCGTCAAACTTTTCTAAACAACATATAGTAAAGAAAATTAACAAAAAGCCTGTATGAAATATTATGGACCAGTGCTAACAGTTTCAACTCTCATGAGATTGCGGTCAGCTATGCGCCAGCAGGCAGGCAGGCAGGCAGGCAGGCAGGCAGGCAAAGAACTTTATTTAGATCCGGAGACGACGCTTCACTGTTTGTAACTGCATTCGCAATGATTATACAAATAACAACGTTCTGCTGAAAGGGAAAGTAATCGTTACTGTTGAAAATAGGACCGAAATCTATGAAAAAGTTGGGTATAATAAACAGCATCGCTACATGCAGGCACAGACACAGACACTTAATGTGTGCATCCGTTTAAGCGTGCTTCCGTAAGTGACCGTGCGCTCTTACACACATACATACGTGCCAGCTGCCGAGTTCATGACATCTTGGATCCCGCGCCTATCTATTTCGAATGGCGACGTGCAACGCGAGCCTCCTCCACATGTCTGCTCTGTACATACGGACTTCTTTGATGCCCCCCTATATGATGGCCCATCATCTCTCCCACACGTTTCACACCGCCCACTAGTTCCTTAGGGCATGTGTTTCCGCCAATCGCTGCGTTTCATTCTGGCACTTCCACCATGGTTCGGCGCATTGTCTTTACGTATTCTTTCGTCTCATTGTCGCCCGATATCCGGCCTCTGAGACCAAAGGCTGCTTCTCTTCACGTCACACGTTACACCGAGTACATCTCTCAGCCGTCGTTGCCAAGAGCACTTGTTTGCCTACGTTGTTTGTCGAGTCTGCTACATGGTTCTCCCTCGTTTCTTCTTTCGTTCGCTTTGCCGCCTGCTTATGTGCAGCAGGCGGCAAAGACTGCTTCAGTCGTACTACTGCTTCGTCAAGGAAAAATGAGAACTAATTAGTGTTCCTTCCGTTAAGAGCAGGGGAGCGAATTCCACCGGCAATGCCTCGCATATGGAACCCACGTCTCCCTTTGTTTGCCTTTTATTTTTCCCGCCTTTCATCCTGCCTTATGCGCTCTCACATAAGACGGCTGTCGTTACTTATTAAGGCGAACGTGTTTGATGCCTTACCAAACGCGAAAACTGACCGGCGTCCAGCGTCAGCGGCGTCAATACGGGGGATGAAAAAAATCATCACGCGATGACATCGTCAACACGTCACATATAGCCAAATTTTAATGACAGTATGATGTTATCATAACGCCACATTGACGTCGCGTGACGTCACATGATGACGTCAGCAGATGACATCGTAGCTTGCTCAGCGGTGGACCGATCACGCGCCGGCAGTGCAAAACCACGTTAGGGGTAGAAAGCTTTCGGAGGATGGCGGGGCAGGAAATATTAATACATTGACCGACCAGAAAAAGAAAATGGCTTTTGCCTTCCAGTCGTCTTAGGTGAATGCATATGGGACCCAGGGAGATTTAAGTGATTTGCTTGTGTCCAGGGCTGGGCAAAGATACTTTGAAATTGTATCGCGATACGATACAAGATACTTGAGCAAGAAGTATCGGAGATACAGATACAAGATACTTCCAGAATGAATGTATCCGATAAGATACTTCCCAATTGTATCTTAAGATACTTGGATACATTTGGAAATTTGCTATTATAGAGCTATATAATTACGACTCAAATACCTCTGTGCAGAAGTGTTTGCTTGAAAATGTCTTAACTGCGACCAACTTTCTTCATTTTAATGAAATATCTGTTTTAATCCCGAAAGTTATGTTTTTCTTGCTTAAAGTATATTAGCTTCATTGCGAAATAAGTTATTGGCATTTGTTTACTCGACACTTTTGGGTTTCATGGGTGTCGCTGCTCTACTTGGCGACCAGCTAGCGGGTTGCCATTAATTGCAAGAACTTCAATAAGAAGCCTCCGCAAGATGGCACAAATACCGGTGCGGAGTCTTACCTTGTCCGTAAGCGTATTACCGTTTTCGTAGAAGCTGATCACCCGACAGCTGCAGAGCAGCAACAACGTTGGTAGCGATATTTCTTGTGAATCATCATGTGAAGACGATAACTACCGAGTCAGCGATCACAGTTCACTGATGATATAAAACTGCAGGGATTTTTCATATTCTACCTATCAACTTGCGTAAAACTCTTCGTTAGCAACATATTCACTAACGTGCCATCTTTTACTATTTCCTCTCTGAGAGAACTTCTGCCGCCCAGAAGCTTCCCAGATGTATTGTACGTGGCAAAAAGCGTCGCAGGATATCACTTCTATTCACACTATTGCAACTTCTAGCCTGCTTACCAGCTTTTTTGTAGCACACACAAAAAAAAGGACCTTACAGAGACCTAAAAGGGAAAGCGAATACACCTAAGTCAAATTGCAAGGCAGTTAAGCAATAAAAAATGACTAAGTGAATAAGTATACAGGGTGTTTCACGGAAGTAGAACCAAATATTAAAAAAAGCGTTTAACCGTGACTGAATGAAACCAGTGGCATATGGTTTACCGTAATGCGGCGCTCATTATGGTATTTTTGTATTGCGCTTAGTTGGTTGATTAACCATGGTCAATTATGCAACATTTTTATTATTCACTTTAGGGCAGAGTGCGCTTCGTCACATCGTAGAAGCATTTAAAAACGACCGATGCAATTGTTTTTTGGCGGCGTACATGCTGCATGATGAATATATTCTGGCTTTTAAAGAAAGCACGCGAAATATCGAATAAAGCCACGTGACTGCGTTCATCCGCTATCGTACTGCAGCGCTCTTAAACAGGCATCGAGCGAAACAACTGGCGCGCGGACCGTCAGCCTGTCGCTTATCAGGGACGATGGTGTTTCCTTGCCGTGTGTGGCGGTCAGAAATGGTGACGCGCTGTAGAGCCCATGCCTAAGCCACGGCCCCTCATTTCGCCGCGGTCCGCTCGAAGCACGTCTGAGAGCGCTGCAGCACAATAGTACGAGCGCAGTAACGTGGTCATATTTCTCCGGCTTTCTTTAAACGCCAGAAAAATCGCTACGTAGCGTGTAATCTTCCACAAAAAGTCAGATTTGTCGTTTTAGAATGCCCTCTAAAAGGCAAAGAAACACAGTTGGCCCCAAAATGAACAGCAGAAATGTTACATCTCTCATCCTAGTTAAGAAATTAAGCGCAATATAAAGATACCCTAGTGAGAGCCTCATGGCAGTAAACCCCATCGTTGGTTTTATCATAGTCCCTATGGTTTTATTCAGTTGAGGTTAAGCACTTCTTTGTATATATTTGGTTCCAGTTGCGTGACACCTTTCATAAACACGATGCAGGCGGCACCCCTAAAAGCTAGGAAAATAAAGCATGGTGTACCGTCAACTTAGGTGTTAAAGTCAGCCAATAGAAAACTCAGTGCCCACGGAAAATAGCACTAAAGGACTCGTGGGGACGCTGATGAGAAAACCGTAGCACTTGATATTATGTTTCTCAAATCCCCTTCCTAAAGCCTTTAAGATTTTTCGTTATAATTTCCGTTGCTATAATGTAAACTCAATTTCGCTGTTTTATTAAATCGTAAGCAGAATTTTTGTTCCTGGAAGCACTAGGCACGCTCAGATTATTTTACCTTGGCCCTAACAACGCCTGAACAGTAAACTCACATGGAATGTAGATATTTAAATAGTATCAATGACGCAGTCAATTAAAAATAAGAATAAATAAGAGAAGGAATAGAGGAGGAGGTTACAAAAGATTTATTACAGTTAACAAACGGGGAAAAAAAACTGCACAGAGGCCTAGGTAATGTGTGGGATGCAAACGGAGGACAACAAAGAGAGCACTTGTGCTAACAATCAAGCTATCATTAAAAAATGTTCTTGCATAATTTAGCACGAAGAACAAAGGTACAGTAAGCCAAAATATCATCTGTTACGTAAATGCTTGTTCTATTGCGTATAGCATCGACACCGGTGGAGCGACGGTTGTTAGAATATAATTGGCATATAATCTCATAGTGTGCAGTCAATCTCATGGTGTGCAAGTCAAGCTTACATCGAAGAGATCTGTCAATTCCGTGTGAGAGCAGCGAGACGCAAAGCAACCACAATCTTGCATTTTTGAGACTGCAACGAAGCACCACGCAAGACAAACTTCGATAACGACACTATAGCCGCATCCTAATTTGAGCGAAAGACGCCGCACGCATACAAACAAGGTTCATGGCACCGACACAGCTAAAAAGAACGAAAATATGGAGAAACAAAAGGTCGGCTGCACGTAGACGTTAGCGCGCTTGCTTTTGTCGAGATGGCTCGAGCGCCATCACGTGACTTTGCTCCACCAGTAGAGACGCGCTCTGGCAAAAAGACAAAGGAATATCACTGTAGTTAGCTTTATTGAGGTGGCTTAGTGGCAGCAGTATCAGCTTGCGAAGCAGAGTTCAGCTGACGTTTGCTGTTTTGCAGGGTGGCGTTTCTATAGTAGTATATTCTATCTTAAGATACACAGATACAGATACGCAGTAAATACAGATACAGATACTCGTTTTGCGAGAAGTATCGCGATTCAGATACAAGATACCCGAAGAGTATCTAAGATAGTATCTAAGATACATGTATCTTCGATACTGTCCAGCCCTGCTTGTGTCTCCCTCTTTATCATTTTCTATGTTCCTACTCGAAAGAGAGAGAGAAAGACAGCAAGGAAAGACACGGAGGTCAACTGGTCCCACGCCCGGTTTGCTACCCGGAACCTGGGGAAGGGATAAGGGGCCGAAAAGAGAGATGTAATATGAAAAACAAGAAAAAGAAAAAAACGTATGGCAGCTCTACTGCTGTGAAACTGAGGAAGTACGTAGCCCGGGCATGCAGCGATTCCCGTTCGTCGAGTTCCCACTGCTCCGTTCACCAAAGTGTCGGTGACGCCAATGTTTGAGGTAAGCATGCAGAGCTTCTCCGGCACGAATAGAATGTTGTTAGGGAGATTCGCGAACTCAGTGTGCCACATTGCGCTACCTTTTCTGCGCTTTATCGACTTCCTGCTTACTACGGCATTTGAGACATACGTGGTCTGCAGAGAGTTCCGTTAGTCTCTTACCCCCCATCTTTATATAAAATAAAGCCCCTGACCCCATCAAACGGTGATGCCGTGCCTTGCCATACCGGCGAGGCGCAAGGGGAGGGCGATTCGCTCGCTCAACGAGGAGGTGGCGCCCTCTCTTGCGTCCCGCCGGAGTCAGCTCCATGTGCCCGAAAGATTTTAGCGAGTTAGGATTGCGGTTACTTCTTGGTTATTTCTGTTAATTATATTACTTTAGACCTTGTTCGTTCATTTCAACTCGGTTTTGAGCATTTCTAGCCTAGTTATGGACTGTACCGAGCGCTTTACGGTGAGCGTGGTCAGGCCACATGAGATGTATGGATGGACGACAAGCCGGGCTGCAGGAGTGCGCCGCCCTTAAAAAGAGATAGAACCCCGCTCCTACTTGCCGCAGCAATAGTCTACAGGCGTTCGCGAAGACCTGTCGACACATAGGCGTATCAGCCGGGGGGGGGGGGGGGGGCAAGGGGGGGCTCGAGCCCCCCCCACTGAGAAAAGTTAGGGGGGCTGAGCCCCCCCCACTTTCGACCGTGGTCACTGTTGGCTGCACGGTGGGACACCAGCAACTAAGGCGAAGTTTTCCTTCAGCGCAGTAATCACTCAATTATATTGTTACGAGGGAACGGGAATGTTAAGAGGGAATGTTACAATATAATGAAATTTTTCCAACATTTCTGTTTTGACGATTTTCCTTGTAGGCTCTTTGCGGTGCGGGCCGCCTATGCGACGCTTTCGCGCCTTGTGCTGTAGCATTGCAGAGCAGGCTAGTGCAGAGCAGGGGCCCTATAACATTAGATCACTCGTTTATGATTTTATTCTGCTAGGCTTTGCATGAAATTTAAATCATTGACGATGCAATTACGGATTCGAACGAGCAAACTTTTTATGGACCGGTCAAAGCACTTGGTGCTTCAGGAAAATGATGTTCTTTCATCGAAAAGGAATAGCATCACCGCTGTTCTGTCGAAGCTGCTGTAAGCCGATGTGTGACGCATCTTTTTTAATGTTTTTGTTTTGCCGTACTGCAAGCGCCAAAAAAGGTTTCCGCTTTAGTTTCCGATCAACCTGAGCAGCCTTGATTGTAGCTTAGAGCGATGGCGGCAGCTTGCAAAGTGGCGACGAATAAAGCAGTGGACTCGAGCACAGTGGGAAGCTTAGCTTTTAAGCTTGTCCCGCAACTTGATCCACCGGACCAGGCAGATATTGAAGGTCCGTGGTTTTTTGCTCTAAGGAGGCTTAATTAGGAGTCGGGCTAGTTGGTTTTCGTTCAAATTGAATTGATTTTTACAGCTCAAAATACAACTCGGACGGCAAAGAAGAACACATGCGCAGCGCTGCCTACTGCTCGCTGTCAGCAAGGATGAGATTACAGATTTGTATACGCGAACAAACACCTAAACGTCGTTATGATGGAAGTGAAAGTGTTCATTATATTCATATAAATCCATCTCGCCAGCTGCTATAAGTATCCGCTGCTAATGTGATCGGCGGCTAGCCTACTTGAATTATGTTTAGAAGGAGACGCTCTCCGGCTATTCCAAAATGTTTGGGGTATTGTTCATCACATGAATGCGCTGTTTCATGTGCATAAGTTGTAATAAACACCACGACATATCACAGATTCCTGACATCATGTAACAAGCAGGCGATTTTACGGCACACAGAAAATTTTAAATTCTGAAGAACCAATGGCCAACAATATGCCGCATTGAAAATAGTTCATTCTCCTGTTTTTCACGTGGTCGTGCATAAGTGGTCATTACGCGATGGATCATTTTCGCGTCATTTGTTGCCTCGCGTAAAAAAGCTGGTGCTGTGTGCATGACCCAGAATATTTCGCCCAATCATACACAGCCAACGGCCATTTCGGAAGGAAGCAAAGAGGGCTAGTTTAACGTCATAATCACCCACCTTTTTTTCTAGCAAAGAAAAATTTCAGTTGTACTACAATGTCAGTTGTACTACAAAGTAGATTACAATGTACTACGCCCCTAACACCACAAATTATACATTTTTCTAAGAAAAGCGTTGACAAGTTGACAATAAGAGTAATATAATAATAGTAATAATGTTAATAAGCACGCACCAGAAACACTGTCTGGACTATTAGTAAAGAAGGCAAATTATAACACTAGCCTGAATATATATGCAAGAAAGTGTAATACTTATTGTGAAAACGTATAAGAGCAATCATTCCTTGAAAAAACATGGTGATCCCTCCGTCATAGGAATCGGCATAGCACGAAAGTAAAACGCGCCTTAACAGAGGTAATTGAATGTTTACTGTAAATTGATAGAGGAGGGTTTGCCCAATGTGTGTTCTGGTGTTTGGCAGCTATAGCACCGTTCAATGTGGATGCACCCTTGTTTACGCTTGGTGGTACATCTCCATCCCGACGACTAACGTCCATGATCAATTTATTAGACAAATCATTGTGGTATCTGTAGATGTTAACGGCCAGAGCATAATCAGAGAAAGAGGCGTGACCGGAAGATTAGCGTCGCATATTGGACTGAAATTGGGCTAAGGTCGCTATCCCGCGGCATGTTAAAGTGCGATTGAACTTCGTGGTATTTAGAGGGAAACGCTAAGCGCGTCGTGTCGCTCCTGTAGCCCGACCGCGATGTTTCTCGGGGCGAGCGTAGCGACGAACGCGTTATTACATCCAGTTTAGGCAGGCGCGCGTCGCAGAGCTATTCTTGGTTTGGATAGACGCTGTGAGCGAGACCGACGCTTGGGCTAAGGTCGCCACCTCGCGGTGTGTTAAGGCGTTGACAGAATTGCACTTGTATTGTAAACGCGCCAAATGGGACAGGCGCGTAGCAGTACGCGTTGCAGGTGCTAATCGCGGAGGCCACAGTAATGATGAATTACTTTACTTTCTCCAAGAGGGCGACACTACCCCGCTGACCAAGAACATTGTAAGAGGAAAGTGGGAGATATAAAAGGCGCGTTTGTACGGCAGTTAAAATCTGTGGCCGTTGCGCAGTGGATAGCGTGCTCGGCACTTGTGGCGGTGAACCGAGAGGTCATCGGTTCGACGCCCATTGACAGAACGCTTTTTCGACATGTGATTGCGTACATTTTTTCGACGTCGTTTCCGTGACGGAAATACGTCGTGGACCCCAGTATACAACAATTTCGTGTTAAAATTCGGCAGGTCCCATGAACTGTAGGAATCGGTTCCATGCGAAGCAGTCAGCGAGTACTTGTCCATGCCGCATTCATTATGCCAGGCGGCCTTAAGCGTTCTAGCATCCGCTCAAATAAACGCAGACAAGCACATCCACTGGTTCCCGGGGCATGAAGGCCTCAACGTTCAACCAGGGGTCCCCAACGGTAATGAGCTGGCCCATAGCCTCGCGCGAGATCTTACGCGCCGCGCGGGGATGCGGGCCGGCTCACCGGCCGGGGACCCCAACACGCACCTGGAGCCACTCCTCTCCTATCACGAGATTTGTTCGCACTATAAGTTATCTAGAAAGGAATTCCCCTCACCCCACTCAACACTAAATAAAGCGCAACAACTAACGCTTAGACTGCTCCAAACGCACAGTTACCCCAGCCCCTATATCTGCAGCAAATACCTCCCAGATATAAGGCCAGAATGCCCTAAATGTCAACATCCGAAGTGCGACTTAAATCACATGCTGTGGCAGTGTCCCGCGCTAAACGCTTGCTTCGGGTCTCCTGCCACCGAGGACGACTGGATCAACCACCTCAGGAGCCCCGACAGGGTCCCTTCAACACCAGGCCGTCCAGAAGGCCCAAAAGGTGGCTGGCGAGCTCCGACTCCCAGTCCCCACATGGGCGGAGCCACCGGGCCGGCCCCCGTAAGGGGTGCCCAGGCTCCTTCAGGACCTTTAATAAAGTTAATTCTCTCTCTCTCTCTTATTTTTTTTCAGACAGAAGTTGCGGGGTACATCAACGTGTTTTTGTAAATGAAGTAGTAGTGTGCAAATCGTGCGCTCACTAGGCACGTCGACTACACTCGAGTTTAGAGGGAAATTTATGCCCTGACGCAACGTCAGTACTCACGTTAGGGTAAGGACGTAACTTTTATGAAAATGAAGTGCACGCTATGGTGCGATGATGTGAATACCCTTCGTTAGCGCATTCCTCCGTTGCCGAGCAACGCCTGATTATAGCTTGTTGAGTCATATGACTGCATAAATAATGTTTATGAGACGGTTATAAAAGCGGTGCTGACACTGAAGCCACAGTTGATGTTAAGCAGACATGGCGCCTGTATAGTAGGAGCACATATGCAATGTTTATCACCTTTTATAAATTTAGATAGCTAACACTGTAACCACAATGGACGTTACACCGACTTGATGTCTGCATAGTACCTTTTCCAAAGCAGATTCAAGACCTTGCGTGGTTCGGTGGTAGAATACATGAGAGCTACACGAAATGCTTGGGTTCGATTCCAGCTGGGATCCTGACTTTTATTCTTTGCATTCTTCGGATCAACGCGGACGATGCCGAACTTTTTTAAGGTTCTCGCGTTTAAATGATCGATGTCTGTTGTCGCCGTTCCTGGGCAGATACAAACTTTAAGGCTTATACCCCCCATACCGCAGCCCGTGGTATACGGGCATGTGACACACATGACTGAAGGAAAGAGTTTCATGACGTACACGACATGATGTTCACGTTATTTATGTCGTGACCAGACTATGTTCGTCATACCCTCGTGCCCTCCTACGCCGATTTTGGTCTATTCGCGACTCCATCTGAGCGCTCGCCACCTAGCGGCCGCGCCTGGAAACGGCACTAACAGGATCAACCTTGAAAGGAGATATGCTATCACGTTGCGCGCGTTGAGAAGCGGCCGCATGGTTCCTTTATTTTCGCCATAACGCCGCGCGCGAGCCCGAAAAAGAAGAAAGCGAAGTCGAAAGAGCATTGCTGTGTGCCGCAATGCGCGGCAACGCGGTGGAAAGGTGGCAATGTATCGTTCCATCACTTCCCGAAGGATGCAGACGACGCGCATCGGAGAACGGCGAGGGTCAGAAACTTACGCATTGGAAAAAAGGTGACGGACACTATGGTGGTTTGTTCGAATCACTTCGTTCGCGACGACTTCATTCTCCCCGGTGAGTACACCATTATTTAGCGTGTGTGCGTTCTTGTCAATATTCGGGCTTCTCAAAGAACGGAGTTAGTTTCGTTTATATAAGCAAGCGCTTTAGGAAATTAGTTACGTTATGTTTGTGAGTGTATTTTTCGCGTATGCTTGTTTTCTGCGCAAGTCGTAGCGCTACCGATTCTCAAATTAACCTGCTGTAATCCTTCCCCTCTAAAATTTTCGATTTCTCATGTGTGTACGCGTACAAACGCACGCGCGAATTACATAAAAGACGGGTGTACCTCACCGAAAAAAATTTCTCGCTATGCCCCTGTCACTGGCGTACGTTTCTTCCGTGTGAAATGTAGCAGTGAAACCTGAAATATATTTTATGGACAAACGTACGATGTATATGCCTGCCTTTGCTCTCCGGTGTCTACAGACGGTGCTGTGTTCTCATTAAACGCGGCGCGCTAACAGATTAAGTTCGTCAGCTCGCAGGAAATTTAAGAGCAACTGCAAAAAGCGCTTGTTCCAGCTTTTGGAGCGTTCGACTCGCGGGCGCATCGCTTGGTTCCTTCCCGAAACAGCCGAAGCGCAACTTATGCTGGAACAGCTATGCACTGAATAAACGATCGCTAATTTCCGGAAAGTTAACGTGGTTAATTAAAAATTAATGTACTTCGATTAGTTATGAATTTCTCAAATTTATTACTAGTTTCACCAGGGTCGTACAGCTGACATTTTTGGGGGGCGGGGTGGTATTAATTACACCTTGTACGTTTGTTTCGTTCTTGCGTGCGTGTGTATATATGCATGAGAAGTTTCTAGGAGGAGGGGGGGGGGGGTGAACCCCACACCCCTAGGTACACCAATGGCTCTCGCTACTCATGCAAACTTTGCTTTTAAATGCTGCACGGCCTATCTGATGTCATAGTTTCTTGCTCCGCGCGTTCGAGTAAGGGTTCACGCGGCGTCGCAACCAGCTGGTACCCAGAGATGGCGGCCACGGTGAAGTCAATGCACACTATGTATACACAGGAACGCAAGGGCTCACGTACGCAAGCCGCATGGGGCCCCAGCACTAAAACTCTCTCACGGGATACATGCAATTGCCAACACGAGTCGCAGCGTAGAGTTACCTCGGAAACGGTGAAGGCCTTATCTGTTACAGTGCAGCAACGCAGCGCACAAGTGCTTGCACCTTTCGGAGAGGCCCGCCACACATGAGAACTTGCCTTCTTCAACTTCGGGCTCGCTGGACAAGTTCTTCAACTTGAAGAAAATCTGATGCGGTTCGCCGAAGAGGCTCAGTGTCTGCACGCACAGCGCGACTATTTCCGCTGTTTCGCCCGTGAAATCCTTTATGTCGATTAGGATGAGATGGTCGGCAGCCAGCACCCTTTCGCCTTCGACGAAACAACGCGATCCGACGCCGCAATTAAGAAACTTCAGCACAGCGCCAAGCGAAAGTGCCGCGTTGATCCTGTTAAGCGTAGCCATCTTTGTTTTTTCGACCACTGTTGCCAGCACACGAAGCGTTTTCTGGAGTTGCGAATACTAAGGTAATGAGGCAACTACGAGAGCACCAAGAGTAAGGGGGCCAGATAGGTAGATAAGTTGATAGAAACGCTCAAAGTACCTTTCGTTCCCTAAGGATTGCTTCGCATTTAAGAACTCAATTCTTGGGGAGCTGCTTTTAGTCATTAACAAAAATGATATAAATATATACTACTGAGGAGGCCGCCACCGACACAATTGTATTCATGGGGAAAGTTGTGAGGTAAAGCATAAAAAGTGTCGTGTGTTCTACTATTACATGCATAAAACGCATATATGTGTTGTTGTCCCAGTGCATGCTGCTTAAAACAGATTGTCCTGTTGGGACGCGTGTACGCGCGGGAGAAGAAGACACGACCGCGCGGCGTGTATCCCAAACATCGACTGGTTTTATTCAGGTTCTCTGCAGGTTCCGGAGAGCAGCGGAGGGTGGCGCTGCCTGGCGGCTTGGCTTGGCTTGGCTGCCGCCACAGCACTCCCCCCCTAGTGAGTTGCCGAACGGAGTTAAAGGTCCAGGCGAGTGGGTGCTCTTGATAGCCGCCCGCTGTGCGTCAGCCGGGAGGGCACCTCGTGGACTTGGGCTGGCATTGAAGCTGGGGGTCCTGGCGATGATTCCCTTAGTGGAGGCAACACGGCGTCGTCACGGTCCATGTGTGCTGGCTTGATGCGGTCCAACGACACGACCTCCTCACGGCCGCTTCTCTTGATTGTGAATTGTTTGTTGCCACGGCGGAGGACTTGAAACGGCCCATCATAGGGTGGCTGAAGAGGTCGCCGAACCGCGTCATGTTGTACAAACACATATGGGCACGATGTGAGCTGTGGGTCGACGTGCACCACACGCGACCCTGGGGGGCCGTGGAGGTACCGCGCGCAGTTTGCTCATGACGTTGCGTAGGCGAAGTGCATAGTCGCTGCAAGCTATGGATGCCTCCTCTGAGCCGCGCGCAAAGAGCTCTCCCGGCAGCCTGAGTGTCGTGCCGTAGACCAGCTCAGCGGCGCTGCAGCCAATGTCCTCTTTCAAGGTGGACCTTATACCCAAAAGAACGAGTGGGAGGGCCTCCACCCAGTTGTGTTCCTCGGTTGCCGTGAGCGCAGCCTTCAGCTGGCGGTGAAAGCGCTCCACCATGCCGTTGCTCATGGGGTGGTACGCTGTCGTGCGTATGCGTGAGGTGCCCATGAGCTGACTGATGGCAGTGAAAAGGGCTGATTCGAATTGTCGGCCGCGGTCTGTTGTTATCGTGGAGGGCACACCGAAACGGGCTACCCAGTGGTACAGGAAAGCACTCGCAACCGTCTCGGCAGTGATGTCCGCGATAGGAATGGCCTCCGCCCAGCGGGTGAACCTGTCGACACAGGTCAGCAGGTAAGCCTTTCCGTGGCAGGGTGGCAGTGGGCCGACGATGTCCAGGTGGACATGATCAAAGCGAGAATCCGGAGTGGGGAGTGTTCCCAGTGCTGTCGAGGTATGGCGTTGTATCTTAGAGCGCTGGCAAGCTACACATTCGCGTGCCCAGCGTCGGACGTCCCGATTTACGCCCGGCCAGACAAATCTTGCCGTCACCAGTCTTTGGGTGGCTCTAATCCCCGGATGAGACAGTCTGTGCAAGGACTCGAACACGTGGCGACGGAGGCTCGCGGGCACGAACGGGCGAGTTCTACTGACGCTTGTGTCACAGCAAACCTTGTCCTCGGATCCGGGAACTGGGATCCACTCAAGATTCAGGGCAGTGGTCGCGGTCAACAGGTGTTTCAGTTCGTCATCTTCACGTTGAGCGGCTGCCAAAGCGGGAAGATCAACCTGTAGTGTGGGCATGATGGCGTTCACAGGATTCCGTGAGAGGGCGTCCGCTACCTCGTTGTCGCCGCCTTTGACGTGGCGGATATCAGTCGTGAACTCTGATATATAGGACATTTGGCGCCGTTCACGTGCTGTGTGCGTTCCACCGTCGGAGCTTAGCGAGCGCAATGCATAAGTAAGCGGCTTGTGGTCGGTGAGGACGAAAAACTCTACACCTTCCAGGAAATGGCGAAAATGTCGTATGGCAGCGTACACGGCCAGCAGTTCTCTCCCGAAGGTGCTGTAGCGGCGCTCGGTAGGTGTTAGCTTCCTCGAAAAGAAGGAAATCGGGCGCCAGATTCCCCCAACGAGCTGCTGTAATACAGCCCCGACGGCTGTATCGGAGGCATCCACCATTACGCTCTGCGGGACACCGGACCTGGGGTATTCAAGCAGTGCGGCGTTTGCCAAAGCGTCCTTGACCTCGCAGAAGGCTTCTTTTGCTTCTTGAGACCAGGAGAGGGTGTCTGAGCCATTCCGTGAAGTGGCCAGCAGGTCGTGGAGAGGTTGAAGGATCTGGGCGCAGCGGGGAATGAAACGGCGGTAGAAGTTTACCAAACCCAGAAATTCCCGAAGCTGGCGCTTGGCGGTCGGCTGCGGAAATCCTTGCACGGCTTCAACCTTGTTGGGTTGAGGAAGAACTCCTGAGGCGGAGATGACGTGTCCAAGAAACGAGAGCTGTCGCACACCAAGCTCGCATTTGGCCATGTTCACGACCACGCCATGCTCCACTAAGCGCTGGAAGACGATGCGCAGATGATTCACGTGCTCTTCCGGAGTGCTGCTGGCGATTAGCAAGTCGTCAAGATAGGCGTGGCAGAAGCTGAGGCCGCGTATAGCACCGTCCATGAACCGCTGGAATGTCTGACCCGCGTTTCGGAGTCCGAATGGCATTCGGAGGAATTCGAAAAGTCCGAAAGGCGTTGCGATGGCGGTCTTCGGGACGTCCTCCGGGGCAACGGGAATCTGATGGTATGCCCGCACCAGGTCGATCTTCGAGAAGATAGTGGCACCGTGAAGCCTCGTCGTGACATCGTGTATGTGCGGTACCGGGTATCTGTCTGGAGTCGTTACCTGGTTCAGCGCCCTATAGTCCCCGCATGGTCGCCAGTCTCCCGGCGTTGACTTTGGCACCATATGAAGTGGAGATGCCCAGGCGCTCGACGAGGGTCTGATGATCCCTAGCTCCATCATGTGTTCAAATTCCTGTCGTGCGACCTTCAACTTCTCTGGAGGCAAACGGCGAGGCCGCGCGTGCACGGGTGGGCCGCTGGTGGCGATGTAATGGCGTACCTCGTGCTTCACCGCGGCGCTGGCTGGCGGCTGCCTCGTCAACTCGGGAAAATCCTGCAGAATGCGAGTGAAACGTTCTGCACCGGACGGCCCGAGCAGAGTGGGGCTCAGCGGAGGGTGGTGCGAGGGATTGCCTTGCACAGTTGCCTGCGACACGGGATCGTGAAGGCGGCGGTTGCGCACGTCGACGAGAAGGCCGAAATGCCGAAGAAAGTCCGCACCCAAGATGGCGAACTTCACTGCTGCCACGATGAAAATCCACCGGAACGTTCTGTTCAAGCCTAAATCGAGTGGCAGCGAGCGATGTCCGTAGGTGGCGATGGTTGTGTTGTTGACCGCCTGAAGGGGGGGACGCACTAGGGACACGGCGATCGGTGGACCCAACCGGTAACACGCTCACCTCAGCGCCGGTGTCCACGAGGAATCGAAGGCCACTGTCGCGGTCGGTGAGGAAAAACACTGATGGACGACGTTCGGGGGCCTCTGTGACACTGGTCGTCCTCAGTGCCGGCTGCTCCCGTTTCCCGCATAGTCGCAAGGAGGAATGCATTTGCGAGCAGCATTGTAATGCTTCCTGTGATACCAGCAGATTCTCTGATGCGCTGCTGGGCGCTGGCGCTCCTCGGGAGTGCTGCGGGCCTGCATCGCTGCGACGGTATCGGCGAGGCGGGATATCTGCTCCCGGATGTCGTGCAGCGTGGTCGTTGGCGCGCCGCCGGCGATGTCTGGCTGTAGCGCCGCGACGGACGGCGGAGCGACCGCCAGCACCGAGTCCGCGAGCTCGGCGAGTTGAGACAGGCGTTTGTCGGCAGCCGAGGCGAGGACCATACGCACGTTGATCGGAAGTCGCTGTAGGAACAGCTCGCGAAGCAGTCTGCTGTCGGCATCGGTGGTGGCTGCGCCGGCCGTGTGCAACAGCTGCCTCATGTGGCGCAACAATTGGCTGGGCGTCCGGTCCCCGAGGTCGGTGTTGTGCAGTAGCTGCTGCAGTCGCTGAGGCTCCGACGGCGTGAGGCGACTGATGAGCAGTTGTTTCAGCGTTGTGTACGCGTTCTCTGCAGGTGGAGCGACCAGCAGATCTCGTATTTCGCTCGCTATTGCCGGTGGGAGGCTAGCGACCACGTGGTGGTACTTTGTTTGCTCAGCGGCAATACGACGAGCGGTGAATTGGGACTCCACCTGCAGGAACCACAGCTGCGGGTCCGCTGTCCAAAACGGCGGGAGCCTGATGTCGACGGCGGAGATGGCCGGTGCGTCAGAGGGAGTCTCCATGGCGTCGATCGCTTGAAAAAGGCGGTAAGCCTCGTCCGGGTCACCACTGTTGGGACGCGTGTACGCGCGGGAGAAGAAGACACGACCGCGCGGCGTGTATCCCAAACATCGACTGGTTTTATTCAGGTTCTCTGCAGGTTCCGGAGAGCAGCGGAGGGTGGCGCTGCCTGGCGGCTTGGCTTGGCTTGGCTGCCGCCACAGTCCCTTTTTTATTATATTATTAAACACTATTTAATGAATGCTCTGTGTATGAAAAATCACATAAAAGTGTGAATGTCGATGACGTTCTCTTTCTCTCTCTCTCGTAATATATATCGAGGGGAAAAAAAATATATATATATATATTTATCACGGCCGGCAAGTGAGGTAGGTTTGCCCCCCCCACTCGCGAAAGAGTTGGTACGCCACTGTGTCGACATTAACTACTTCAGTAACGCCTTCATCACTTTCTGCGTCTTCGAGGAACATGTACATCGCCCTACAATATTGGCTGCAGAAAACGGCCTCGAGTTGACTTGTTTCAGAAAAATCCAGAGCAGGTATCTCAGGGCATCATAGCGAGCGCGGCTGTACAGGACGTGTTCAATAGTATCGTTGATTCCGGCGCTTAAGAAGGCCTACACGAAAAACCACGGCAAGCAAAAAGTCGTAAACCTACGAGAGCGAGGTGCGGTGTTCGCTTACTGCAGGTGCACGTACTCTTGTTAGTGTTCGAGGCAGTTGATTTGTCATCACGCCCACTTTTCAATATAACAGAGATCGGCGAGCTCAAAAAAAAAAAAAAAAAAAAAGAAAAAACAAAGCTAAGCCAGACGACACGACACATACCATTGGAAGAATAATAGGAGCGTAGTATCTTAATCCTCAGATTACGTCAGCGAGCCGCTGACTTGATATGAGGCTTACCACGATACACTCCTAATATTTGGTCGCTCTGCAGCCTTTGTCAGAACCGCACGAGGGCCCTCTAGGGCAGTAGTTCCTTTATAAGGCTGTCCAAAGCGAAATGAATGATTCTGGACAAGTTCCAAAAACAGAACAAAACAAAACAGGCGTTTTACCTTCAGGGTCAGTAAATATTTCGCGATTTGCGCGTATTACCGCGGGCTTATCGTAACACCTACGATTACTTCGTTGAGAAAAATTGAAGGACACTTTGTACATTACAAAGTGTGTTCGGCGAAAGCGTGTGGCCATTTGACTGACTATACCATGTCTTTTTTCTTTTACACTCTCAGTGGGATAACACACAAACCGAATGTGTGCGTGTTTTCTTGTTTAATTATTTACCGCGAATCGCACCGAGACGCGAGACTAATCTTTCTCCGTTCGCATTGCGTTCGTATTTTCTCGCGCTTTGCGCATCGTACAAACGCCATCCGCGTTCCAGCGCTTAAATGGACCTTTCCAGAAATTCCCGCGCGCCACCTACGGCGGCCGCAAAGCGTTATGGGAAGCCGGAGCGCCGGCGGAGTGTCGTTTGCTCGCGGAAGCGTTGGCTCACCTCGTTTCCAGCGTGCGTGCGTACTAGCGCTTCGTTGCAAGAATATCGCGCGTGATAACCCTGTTTCAATCTGCACTCACAGAAGAGGCACAACCCAGAGCAACATGGCTAATAGCCAGCAAACAGTAGATATCCTTGACTTATTAATGACGCGGGAAGATGCTCACATACCCACGAAAAGGCCCATTAAATTGGAAACTTTATATTGCTTTTGCGACGAGTCCCCTGCGCTTCGTTGATCGTATTTGCAAGTAACGGACGCCTTCCTCGTTTGTGTTATGATCAGCATGACCGTACAGCTTCATTATTAGTACTTTGTGTTCGGCACTATCGCTCGTCGCGCAGAGTGTCAACCCGAGACTCGTGATATGCTTCCCCGCGATACGCAGCACCGTGGCACTTCGCGCATGATGATCGATGTCAAAATCGCACCCTCATGATTGTGTTCGAGCCCAACTACGCTGTGTAGACCGGTATACTAAGTGCCTGTTTCAAATACTGCGTGTTAGAAACTTTGCACTTGGGACGCTCAGAGTAGTAAAAACCAGCTACCAACACGCTCATAGAGCGGACATCAAGTGGGTGCGGAACAACTAGCACTCTTTGCCTTGACACAGGGAACTAAAAAATTAGATGCACGAAGCCAATATAGGTGAGGCCTCTAGGTTTATGGTAAATAACAAGCAGATCCGATTGAACATAACGAAGCAGTAAATAGCAAAATAAACATTACGTAAGAGTGCCATAAAAAACACGCAGGGTTTCTTATGCATTCGCCCGAGAAGACCTAAAGGCGAAAGCTGTCTTCTTTCTTTTTCTTCAGTCGATGTATTGGTCCTTCCCGACCCCCCTCCGAAAGTTTTCTGCACGTAACGTGGTTTTGCACTGGTTCTATGACCGGAGGCATTCCATACTTTCAGCACCTCGCCTGGCTTTGCTCGGCCTCCGTGATCGGTGGGCCGATCACGGAGGCAGTGCAGAGCGACGATGTCGTGTGATGGCGTCATCATGCGACGTCATGATGACCTCACACATTCTGGTGAACTGTGATGTCACGAGGACGTCATGTCGTGACGCCATCACGTGACGATTTTTTCATCACTCTTGTTGACGCCGCCGCCGCGGGGCGCCACAGCCACCGATGGTCAATTTTTGTGTTTTTAGGCGAAAACTTTAGATGCCTCATCGAACGTTAAATTTGACCATTGGCGTCCTGCGTGGGCGGCGTCGAGTGATGCGAAAATTCATCATCACGTGATAACGACACCATATATGACGTCAAAGATTGCCAAAAATTGTGACGTCATTAAGACGTCACGTGACTTGACATGATCACGTCATCGCATGAAATCCTAGCTTGGTCAAAGGTTGTCTGATCACGGAGGTATTGTCAAAATCAGATGAGGCGCCTCCGATCTTGGAGGCAGTGCAAAACGTCGTTCGGTGCTTGCTGCACCGAACGACGTGGCGGGCAATGGTGGCGGGCATGGGCGTCGGCAGGGGGGGTGCGAAAGGGGCACTGGCCCCCCCCTCACGCCACACCAGCACTTGCCCACACCCAAGCTACACTAGTGCTCGACCCCTCCCCCCAGCCGCGATGCAAGACGGGTTTCCACCCAAGACGAAATCCTGCTGACACTCATCGACTGGCGGAGTACGATTAGTACGTCGACTGAGAAGAAACATAAGATGGCTTTAGCCTTTGAGTCGTCTTAGCTGAATGCATAGGGGACCCTGTGAGTTTTTAATGAGGCATCTAAGGCTTTCGCCTTAATAAATTCGCGTAGTTACACGGCATGCTTCAAGTGTAAAATCGCAGCCCCGTAATCACAGCGAATGAGAACACAAATATCTTAACAAAGGTCAAACTTGACTGCAGCATCGCGAATATTCAAGTCCTGAAGTAGCACCGAGCAATGAAACGAAACGTCCAGTGTCTTTCGCCTGTTATCTCATCCAAGAACAGAGCAGATTTGTCCGCCGCTTTCCTTCTCCTTCGGCATGTTCAGTGATGAATATGGCTATTTGGGACAAACAGCATAG